>JAANDH010000261.1:0-99661 GCA_011799765.1 Nymphaea thermarum | reverse complement strand
CTATTTGATTTAAACTTCTTTTTTACAAGCTTTCGTATACATATAGATACGTACATATATATATATATATATATATATATATATATATATATATATACATATAAGTATGTTTTTATATATGTATTTTTCTCTCTTTCAAATCCTTTGTGTTTTGTGGCTTTCCAAATCTCATTCTCTCTCTTTTTCTCTACATTCCTTTTACATTCAAGTCTTTCCTCCTTTTCATTCTCTTGAATGTTTTTCTCTCAAGATCTTTTTATTTACCGACTTCACCAAGACTAAACTCAAGTAATGACTCAATATAAAATTCATGTTTAATGGTCTACAATCCCATTCTATTTTCAAAAACTTTTCTTTCTTCATAAAATTATTTATGACAATTATAAAAACAAAAATGTTAGATGTATGTGGTGGTAGGAATGCTTTTAGATAAATGTTATGGTGTGAATAAATGATTTCATTTTAATCATCTAAAATCAATGCATTCATCCATTCACATTCACTTAACATCAATAATGATCACAAGCACATCTCTAAAAAAACTTAAGTAAGATGAGATAGAGCTCTAATTAGGTAGTAACCGAATTAGATCAAAATCTCTAACCTACTTAAAGCCTTAAGAGACTTTCCAAAATTTATAAAGATTTCTTAATTTGAAATTTCTCAAATCAAAATGTTTTACCCTCTCAAAAGATTCTTCAAAACTTTTTAAAAAATTTGAAACAACAAATTTTCAACATTTTCTCAAACACTACACCACATATAGAATGAAATAGATGTTTAAGCCAAAACGAAATGCTTCAAGGATAAGCATAGCCCTTGGATTGATTATAACTGGTAAAGGCACCGGGAAAGGTCAATCTTGGTACCAACGGACAAGTCCCTTTCTCTCTCATTTTCAAAAGAAAATTTCATTTTTCTAGAGCACTCCAAAAACCAAATTTTTTTTTGGGGATGCGAACACTAATAAACACAATAGACACTAAAAGTAAATTGCACTAATGAGCCTAGAGAACCAAAAAAATATTCAAATTCATTTACTTTCTATAATACTAGAAATTATTTCCATTGCCTCTTGTAGACAATAGTACACAATGTATCACTGGTAGTGATCATGGTGTTCCAAGATGACAATGTTTTCTTGATAGGCAATTCATCAAACAACTTTTGTGCATCAGGGGCACAACCAACTTTTGTGTATCAGGGGCACAACCAATAAGCAGATAATGTCCACTAGACAAAACATTTCAAACAATAGTATGTTAACCATTTGGTTGAACAATTGACTTGTAAACTCAAAATGTCCAACAAATGCATACACACACATCCTGCTATGACGCCGTAGATGTCCCAAAGCCAGTTCTCATATTGACCTTTGAAACGTCTTGTGCCTACTATAAAATAATGAGAGCATAAGAAAACCACTACTATTTCTGGACCCTTGGAACAACTTGTGCCTACTATAAAAGAATGAGAAAGCTAAAATCTAGCGCTAGTTTGGAAAGCAAAGGAGCAGTTTGGCTTGTAAGTTTATCATCAAAATGAAAATCAAGAACCAGCCAAAGTTTGGAAGGTGTAAAAGGTGTCTATGGTTGGAAGTTCTTTCCCTGACAACAAGAGATAGAAAGAGCGAAAGATAGAGATCAAAGCAAAAAAAAAGAGATGGGTGAAAGAAAGAGGTATCAAATTTTCTTTTTTTTTGCTCTAGTTTTCTTGTTTGTATAACTAGCAACAGCGTTTTCTGTCTTGCAAATCATACCCAAAGTTGCCTTGTCTACTCAAAATTTTCCAACGTACCTACTGTTATCTTTTACAAAAAGGGAAAAACAACTGCCTTTTATAGTTGCAAAAACTACATTTTGTTCTAGTGTGATGTATCTTTTTAACATGATTGGCCTCCATCTGATTGACCTTATTGTGATCTAACCCTCTATACAAGATCGTGCTTTTTGTGTCACTATTTAAATTTGACGAGGAATTGCACCAATAAATATGATGATTTGATCATCATCCCATATGTACACATCAGCTTGTATTTATCTTTCCCCATCACTTGTGACAAAATTTCTATTAGAGAAGGGTCACTTACAATGCCTTTAGGCAGTTGAAACTTTACTTTTTTTATTTGAGCTTGCAAATCAATGTAATGTTCCAATAACATGTGCACTGATAACATGTGCCTCCTCTTCTACTTGTTTGTGTTATAATGAAAACCTTATATGAGAAGGCTCTAGTTCATCCTCTACAACATATATAAAATCAAAGGTGCTCAATATTTATAAGGACACTTTGGCATTATGAGATTACATTTTCTGTAAGAAATTAGGAAAAAAACTTTTTTTTGCCAGTAGTAGTTTGCTTTATTTCTACCATTTTTTCTCCTACAATAAAGAACAATGGATATGAGCATTCTTACTTCTTTACTCTCATCAAATGAATATCTGTCTAATCTATATGTATAATATGCAAGTCAAAGTCTATGCTTAGCATTTTTTATTGTTAGTTCTTAAGGAATGAGAATGTGCATAAAACTTGTTGGATGTTCTTTTTTACTCTATTTTGATAAGTCTCTAAGCAGGAAAACCATTTGTGATCTATAATAAAAGCTACACATATTTTGAAAGTCTCTTTTTTGCGTTTATGATCTACCAACTTCAATAACTACAATTGTTTAATTAGCTGCTGTAATAAAAATGTATCCTTTTTCCAAGAGAATTGCCCCAAAATTAAGAAGTGCAACATCATATATGACTACTTCAAAAAATCCATGTAGCAAATTATATGCAATAATAACCAGTCATAGGCTACATGTAGTACTCAAAGTACAAAAGGATTAAAACCATTACTTACTAAACTGAGTTAGATATTATGATTATTCGATGCAAAAGTTGGATAAAGTTCATCAAAATATCTGCAAGCTAAAGAATTAGTAGAATGTTTTAGAGTATCATTTTTAATGCACTCATCATCTTTTCATCTCATTTCTAGGGCAATTTTTGACGATAGATATATTGTGTGAAGGCTTGGTATGTGGAAAGCAGTGTTGGTAGTCATTTTTTAAGTCTAATATGATCTTTTTCTTTTGCATCCTGACTTCAACTTGAACCATCACACCAGTTTATTAATATATATAATCTTCACAAAACAGCATATGATTGATGTCGTGCATCTATCAGACCAAGGAACTAATTGACCTTAGGAAACGAGTTTGTTTGTGGCCTTTCAACTAAGAAAGTTGACTTTCTTTAAACAATTGGAACAAAGGTCTCCTCGTTGAAAGAAAAGAAGAGTAAGCCAATTGTGTCTTGAAGGAAAAAAAAATAGCACAGTGACATTCATCTTCATAGGGTTACAACACTTGAATATGCATCTCATCAAATATGTTGTTACTATTCTGACTTAAATTAAAGATACTATTAGTCCTCAACCTCGGTCAGTTTCTTTGTTTTTCATAACGATGGAAAGCAGCAAAAATGCCTTACTAGAAGAATAGGCTGCTATTGGATCATTTGTGACTTTTCATACAAATGATATATTGCTCCATCCATAAAGTCACTTTATAGAAAATAAACCAATAATAAAAGACAACTTTTAAAATTTCTTGCATCTAGGATACAGTTCTTATTCAACATCATTGAACAACTTTGCATATTCATCATTCTGCAAATCTTATCATCTGCATGCTCATGAGCTTTATTTTCTAAATGGAAAGTTCATATCAAATCAACTCATGTACATTATCTGGATAAGTTTTTGTAGCTTGTCATGATCACTTTGAGATGGAATTACTAACCCAACATGATAATGCTGACGGTCATAACTTCAGGCAAAACCAAACCATATCATATGGAAAATGCATATTTTGTCTATTGAAATAAATAATTGTTGAACTTTTCAAACTGGCACCTAATTTCTCCATCAATTGCCACATAGTTTGTCACGAAAAATCTAATAAACTTTCAACAGTTTTCACATATCCAATGGTTGTTCTATAAAAAAGGGTGTGTCTACAACAAAATCTTGTATTCAATCAAAACTTCATGGAATCTAGTTCGACAAATAGAAGGTTTCCTATCTTTTTGCAGTGTATTTCAGTCTTCCATATTCAACAATGAGTTTTTTATATACTCGTCAATCGATAAAATTAGACATATCAATTTGACATCATATTTAGAACATAAATAAAAAATCAATATACCATTCTATATAATAGAAGTCACTAATTTCTTTCCAACTTTGTTGATGAAAGGAGATAGCATGTATATTTGACATGTGCATTGTCATCTAGAGGTGCATTTTTTTGCAATAACCCATCCAACCATTCCTGAATGTAGAACCTTTTTCATATTCTTGTTAAGGACGACAAAAATCCAAAACTAAAAATTATAATTCATTTAATGAAACTTCTATCCTTAACAATTTATTGTTACATGAGCCTCACCTTAAACCCATAGTCATAACAAGTTATAACTTTGAAAATCATAAAAAAAAAATTGACTTTTTAAAGTAACATGTCAAAAAAAAGTACCTTTAAATTCTCTAACAATTAAGAATAAAAAAAATTGTGTTTCTTTGTATCGTAAATTCTTCAAAATATGGGTCTCTCAAACAATGTGTCTTTGAGTATGAATTTCTGTAGATGCTACACACACACACACACATATATATATAGTGGTATATGCCATTATACCTCCTCTTATAAAGTTTCATCAAATGCTTTTGACTTCTTCTCTAACTTTTGTAAAGATTGCAATATTTCTTTGTAAACACAAAAACGCAGTGATATTTTGCAACATACAGAGCCTCTTACAAAAACACAATGACTTGTTAAAACATTAATCATCATGAAGTATGGAGATGAATGGTGCTAGCTATTTTTAATTGGGAAACATTAAGCGACTGTTTTGACGGCCAGAGATCTTTTTTACTGTAGAGCACAGACAAATGTTTGTGTTCTTGAATTTTATCTGTGACCCATCACACATGGGTGAAAAAATCCTTCATGGATGAACCCAAAATACAGATTTTTATGCGTGGGTACTTCTTCTGCATGTGAGGACTGAAGTCGTTTCTCTTTCTTACCTCTCTTCATCTCGTCAATGCTGCAAGTTTTCTTCCAAAAGCAACAAGTTTTCTCACGCTCTCTCACCCCTTGCCCATACCCTCTTTTGTCTGGTTGAAGTAGGTGGCCACCGCCTTCTCCATTCTTTGGCAGTTGAAGGAGGTGGTCACTGCCTTCTTCTTCATTCTTTGCAGCAGAGCAAGCTTCCCCATTCTCTGCTCGTTTCTCAGCCGGTTGAAGGAGGTGGTCACTGCCTTCCTTGTTTTCCACTCAAGTTTCAGTCAGTTGGTCTCTTCCACATGAAATTGCTTGAGAATGGTTACTAAGTATTGTTGGTCACATGATATTTTCAAAATGCTACAAGTTAGCCTTTAAATATCACATTTTAAATAAATTAATTTCATGACAGAACTATTTTGTTTTGATTTTCTAACATATATTTTATATAGTGAGTGCACATGTTTTGCGCCTGAGATCTATTCAAAAATCAAAGAAGCAGGTCTGAGAAAAATATTACAATTTTTCCTCACAAGACTTGAAAATAGAAGGAAAGGCCTGCTTCCACGATGATTTGGAACAACAGATCGGTTTCCATTTCCCGCTAATACAGCAAAATTTTCCTCAATGTTCACATTTAATCTTTCTGCCCTAATCTACACGTTGTTTGGTTCCTTAACAAATTTTCAGTAGTTAGCATTTAATAGTTAGTAACTTAGTACCGTTTAAAGAACGTTGTTGTCTCTAGGATCATATGAAGCATTCAATTTGAAAGATTTTTCTCTTTATGGACATGTGTTTTATGCATCTCCAAGCAATTACATAAGCAATAGAATAGTTTTTTCATGTTTAAGTCACCCTTTTATTAAATCCACCTCCATTATTTCCGCAGTGTCTTCTCTCAATGGCTTTAGTTAATAAGGAAACGTGTTTATGCATATTCCCCTTATTGGAGAGTTTGAACAGATCAAACATGGTTGGAGTAATGGCCAGGTTACTATGTATGAGGCCCATTTTTTATTTTTAGCTTACCATGAAGGAAGCCAATTTTTGCAGCGGTTTTTTTTTTTTTTTGTTCGTGGATCTTAATCCAGTTCCAGCACATGGTGGACATTATTTCAGGGGTTTTAATCCCTGCCCATCATACGCTAGACAAAAATCTTATGTGTAGACAATTATCTTAGGCCTGGGCGCCGGGCCGGGCCGCCCTGGGCCGGCCCGGCATGGGGCGGGCTTGGGCTGAGGATTTTGGTTATCGGGCCGAAGTTGACCCGGCCCGGCCCGGCCCGAGATCTTAACGGGCCGGGCCTGGTTATCACTTCTCCGGCCCGGCCCGACGGCCCGTTATGAAATTTATTAGGTCTCTTCTCTTCCCGCGCGGCTCCCCTTCCTCCCCTTGTTTCGCTTTCGGTTTTCTTTCCTTTTCTTGTTCCTCCATCGTCCATCAACATTCAACAAGGTTACAAGGGTTCGAGCCATCGAGGGAGGCAGAATCGCATCACCGCCGACTGCCGTGTGCTACTGCTCGCCAGAGTCGCCACAGCCAGTTCTCAGCCTGTCAGCCACAGCCAGTCCACCAGCAGTCCACCGCCACTGTCTCCGCTCCACCAGACCAGAGACCACCACTGGGCCACCTGCCACCGTCGCCCTTTTACCAGGTACACGCTGCTCTGCTCTTACACGATACAGGGATAATATTGGGGGATTGGGATTTGGGGTTAATGGTACAACCACCGGTCCACCATCTTGGCTCCCAGCATCATCGCCGGAGCCGTTGGATTCAAGACCGACGGACACGACTGAAGTTGGATGGCCCCTTCCTTCTTGATTGTTTGGGGCATCGGTCCCTACTAACCCTTAGCATGTGACTTGTGTTTGTGTAGGTTTGCCTTCCAGAAAATGTAGGTTTGCCTTCCAGAAAATTGATTTTTTTGGGTTATGTTTGTGCAAATTAAATGCATGTCCCATTATGTTTGCTAGTACCTTTAAAGGTTATCAGGTGGTTTGTATCTAAATCTTGGAATCAAAGGACGTGCTTAGTTGTAATGTTATGGTGCTCTGTTTATTATTCCCTGTTTGAAAATATATTCAGACTTGCAGCCGAATTTTCATTTGTACATGCTTAGTTACAGGAGCAGGACATTGGTTGTAATATGATCTTACTAAAATCACACCATATAAAAACAATTAATACTAATTATTTGGTTACACTTTTTTATCACTTACGGACTATAGTATCTCCTTTATTTTCTTTCATAAGCATCTTGTCTCCCCATAAATCACCTATATATTCTAGTTTCCTTTTCAAATGCTTCCCTGTATTTCTTCCTCTTCATTTGTTGCTCTTGATTCCACTTAAAAGTCTGGTCTTGCTTTTGGTTCCTAGTTTTTTTAGCTCCACTTCCTTCGCATGGAACATTGTCTACTCATGTGAAATGGGATTGTTTCTGCAGCGGAGTGTCCATTTGGTGTCGTGGTGTTATATATTGGTAAATGTAATGAGAATCTATGTGTTTAAGGACACAAACCATGACCACAGCCTGATTTGTCTTTTATCTTTCCCAAGAATTAAGATTTTGGAATTTCAGTTCAAAGCATCATCACAGCACAATTCTAATACCTGGTCTGGTTTCATAGTTAAAACTTAAAAGTGTTTGTGAGGAAACTCTTTCAATATCTGTTATGGTTCTTATGTACATCTTCAGATTTAGTGTTTCCTTTCATGCATGTTTTGACTTCCTCGGTTCAAAGAACTTCAGTAGTTGTGATGTTAGTCCAACAGTGTCTATGACATTTGTGAGAATTTTTGTGATTTGTTTCCCTATGACTCTATGTTTAGGTTGTTCGGATATCATTCAAATAGTAAGTCATGTCAGATAACATTGGGGATGAAGAATATCGTCTGATGGCAGATGTAGAGGAAGATGAATCTTTTACATGTATTGAAAGAGAGATTCAATCCAAGAGAAAAAGAACTTCGATAGTATGGAATGACTTCAAATTAGTCAAATTTAATGGAAAAGAGTGGGCAAAATGCAAACATTGTGGTGAGCGATTTACTGCACATAGTAGCAGTGGTACGAGTCACTTGAAACGACATAGANTTTAAACTATGATGTTCCCACTCGATGGAATTCTACATTTATAATGTTGAGAGATGCATTATTATTCAAAGATGTCTTTCAACATTTGTCGTCATGTGATCCTAGTTATACATGTTTGCCTTCTGAGGATGAGTGGTATCATGCATCAGATTTATGTCAGTTTTTAAAGGTCTTCTACGATGCAACAAATATATTCTCTGCAACCAAGCAGGTAACAGCTAATCTTGTTTTTGAAGAAATTTTATCAATGTATGATCATTTGTATCAGCATCGTGGAGCATCAAATGAACATATAAGGGCATTGGCATGCAAAATGCAAGAAAAGTTTGACAAATACTTTAAGGGCTACAATATTCTCTTTGCAATTGCAGCTGTTTTGGATCCTAGGTTCAAGTTGTCATACTTGAAGTATCTGCTTGGTAATTTAGATAAACCTGATGGAGTAGTGAAATATGAAACTATAGAGAGCACTCTTCATGAAATGTATGCTGAGTACAGCGCTATGTATGAGGATAGTGACACGTGTAATATGGAAAGGGCCAATGCATCCACTAGTACCATGATTGCAAGGGAAGAATATAAAAGTAAGTCTAGATTTCGGTTTAAAGCATATGTCAACTCTGTATCTCCTGTAGTGGTTCACACGGATCTAGACAAATATTTGATTGATCCACTAGAAGAAATTACAACTACTGAAGAGTTCAACATATTATCTTGGTGGAAGACCAACGAAAGCAAATATAAAATTCTTGCAAAGATGGCTCGAGATGTGTTGGCTATTCTTGTATCTACAGTAGCTTTAGAATCTGCATTTAGTACATCAGAAAGAATTCTCAACGATTATCGATGTTCAACGACTCCTGAAAATGTAGAATCATTAATCTGCACACAAAGTCGGATTCGTGATGCAAGCAACTTGTGTGAAAGGTAAGATGTTAATGCTTCATAGTTTATACATATTAACTTTTTAGTGTGTTTTAATTAACAAGTGTCTTTGTTACAGTTCTCAGGATGCAGAGCACCATTATGACGATGAATGTTAATTGAGTGCATGCTTATTATGGTAATGTTTTTAATTAATGCTTTGTATTCTATGATGACAAGTACATGTTAATTGTTATTAACATTTTTTTCATGTTAAATTGCAGATGGACAATTGAAGGTACAACCATGAACTCTTCTAAGAATATTAGAAGATGAAGTAGCACTTACATCAAAGATTTGTCTACGTATGCACTTATCTCACTGAAGTAATTTGGTTTTCAAATTGTTCTAGTTTTGTATGATTTACTTTCAATTTCTTGCTTCAATTTCAGGGCACCTAAGAGAAAGAAGTAAATCTTTCAATTGATTCCCCACTGAAGACCAGGCTTCTGGTGAATGTAGCCATCTAAGGAGTAGGATGTATAATGATTTTCTGAACATGAATCTATGTCGAATTTTGCCTTCGTAGGATAACTAGAAAATGATCTTTTGTTTTCTGTTTTTGCAAGAGTCTTTACTCTTTATGTAAGCAAGAAATTGTACATCAAATGCTTACATCAAATCCCTGTATGATCTTTTGTTTCTGTTTTTGATAACTAGAAGTGATCTTTTGCTTACATCCTCTTATATTGAATCTACATCAAATGCTTGTTCCTTAAAGTTTATTAGTTTTACAGGCCAAGAGCTTATCTTTTCTCTTTCTTTGTAATTGGTTCATGCTACCGTCTGGTGTAGTCTGCTGGCTGTACAAATGAAACAGCAACTGTCAACTTTGTTTGGCGCTGGTTGTTCACGTTTGACTCATAGAAGTTGATCTTGGAGTCGGCTCATTAATGAAATCAATGTTCAACAAACCAAACGAGCTCATGTGTTAGACTGTTAGTCCCAAACTCGAGCACAACATTTAGGGGCAAAAGAACAATTATGCCAATTGTTGTGTACATAAACTACTCACGATTGGTACTTTCTGCTGTCACCAATGTAGGTGTCCAACATGTTGGAGGTGACATGTTTGCCAGCGTGCCAATCCATCAGGCGATGCCATCTTTATGAAGGTTTGTATCTGAATCCCATCTCTCTCTCTCTCTCACAGAAGCTGCTTTTTCTGTGGTCTCTTTGCTTGTTCACTTCACTAGCATAACTTGTTAGAACACTTTGTTTTATTGATTGTGCTTGCAATATTATTTACCAGTAGTGGAAGTGCCTCAGTATTTTAGGACTATGCAAACGACATAGGATGGGGCTTTTATCAGTTATCCTTTTTGTCTTTTGCCAAAAAACAAGTTGAATGCAAATTATTGGAGCTATGAAGATGTGCATCTGAAGAAGAAAGTTGAAAAGAAACTAACCTCAAGTTGGTCAAATATCTGCGCACAAAGAATATATGGAAAACAATTCATCTGAAGCTTGCTTATCCATGAGAAAATACTGAAGGGAAAACAATCCATCTGAAGCTTCCTTGTCCCTGTTGAGTAGCAACTCCAGCCTTTGGAATTCAACTAGTCATTATTTTTTATCTTAACTATCATGTGCATTTCATATCTATCTCAACTTATCAATGAAATATGTCTTTTATGAAAAAGTGCAATTAGCTCATTTGAAGTTTTCATAAAATAGTTTACTGAAGCATGGAAGTCCTGTTGATGCTCATTTTCCCTACTACCATTGAATGAAACCATTGATGTTGTGTACTTCTGCACAATAATTTTCAATGCTTTCATGCTTTAGGTCGTCACTCCTCCTGTTTGCTGCTTCTTTTCATTATAAACACAGGGATTACATGATATAAATAGCAATCATAGCTCAAAGAGGTCAGTGCTTTCAGTGTGAGTACATCAACAGCAGGTGTACCGACAATGTACTCGCCAACTTGGACATTGCAAGCCTTCCCTTCAGCCAAGAGACACATCATAGCTGCTGCTTAAAAGACCTTGACAGCAGCGAAGACATCACTCTGAGTATCTGCTATTCGAATTTTGAATATACAGTCACTCTCCTTGTTAACCAATTAAAGAAGAAGCTTCTAACAACATTTCATTTAGATAACAAGATTCTGTCGCATACTTGAGGATGAGGTATATCATCGACTGAACCTGCAATAAAACATTTTTTTTTTGCATATATACATTGCTTGTATATGCAAGCTGTCAAGGTTTGCTTTGTCTATCGCTTGATGTTGTAAAATGTCTCTTTTGTTGTGATCTAAAATATTGTTAGCATTGTATCATTAAGACATCGCAGATTCGCAAATGATTTTCTTGTTGCGGGCTGTTTTTGTTGTCTGGCTTATTTTCTGTTGGTTACAAAAAACTGTCAATGTTTGACATTTTGGTAAGTATAAGAAATTCTTATCTGTGTGTTACACGTTTATTTGGCTACTGAAGAACATGCAAATGCATGTTTTTTTTTCTCGTATGGGCTTTTTTTTTTTGCATTTTCTAGTACTGCCCTTTTATATTCACATGACACAAAAGAGAGCATGGAATTTGTTCATAAAGCCCGGCCCGGCCTGGCCCGTCATGGGCCGGGCCCGGGCTTCAGGCCCGACGGGCCGGCCCGGGCCGACTGTTAGCGGGCCGGCCCGGGCCGACTGTTAGCGGGCCGGCCCGGCCCGGCCCGATACCCACCCCTAAATTATCTCTTGGTAATTAATCCATGGATTAAAATCCATAGATTTTTATCCAATGAACTTTTGTCTGTGGCCTTCAAACAAGCCCTAATATATTAACTTTTATGCACACGATTACAAAAATCTTACAAAAAAATCAAGGCAACTCAAACAAATATGAGGAATCCTCAAATCAATCTGCCTTAACCAAACAATAGACAATCCTGAAATTGACTTGTCCTAGCAAAGCCATCCAAACAATGCCAACAAATAAGGGGTATTTCCCAAATCGACCTATCTTAGTACAATAATCTACATAATACAAGCAAACATGGGATAATCCTCAAATCGACCTATCTTAGCAAAACCTTTTAATTGTTAATATTTCACGTCCTATCAATGCCTTTTACATACAAAAAGAAAATAATCAACCACAATCAATTCAAAGCACCTTTGGATTTCATTCTTACCTTAAAATGTAATCAGCAACAGTCAAATAGAAACCGATACACTAGCAGATGTGAAAAGCTTCTCGTTGTTCCTACGGGCATAACCTACACAATAGTAGCACTCTGTCACATCCAACTCCACAAGGGAGGAGAGCAGCCAGAGATAGGGCAGTAGTAGTAGGAGAACATCTTTTGATGAAGGTGTTAAGCTGAGCACAAAAGGAAGGAGAGGAAGCCAAACATCCACCGAAACCCCCCACAGCTGCTCACAAAAGATGAATGGCACTGAAGGAATTCAATGTCGATAGTCGTTTTATGATGTGCAAATAGTAGTTGGAATGGATCATCAACAAGGCCTGCAAAGTCCTTGATAGGGAAGTCAGTATGGCCAATTTGCATCACATATCTGACCGATTCGTTCCAAAAAAATCGGATACCGAAAAAAATTAATATGTGATTAGGAAATCGGATCGGACTCAGATTTAAGAGATGACATCCAATCGGATTCAGATATACATAAATATTGATCATATTTGGATTATGATTGGATTTGATTTTAAACAATACCTATATTCATCACCCTTACATTTTGAAAATTGGCCATATTCAGTTTAAAATTTGGATTTGGATGGGAATGTAAAAATCATATTCATATCAGATGTGGATTGTGAAATCAGATTTTGGATTCAGATTTGGATATGACTTCTCATCATTCATATTTGAATCCAAACATGTGAATATCTGAAAGAGCAAATATGACTAAGCATACATCCGATTTGAATATGATCTATTGACTTCCCTGATATTAGAGAGGTCTATACCTGATCCAGTGTAGAAGTATGCCTCTTCGTTTGGACGCCTTGAAATAGAAAATGGGAGAGCTATCCTCTTCCTCTTTATGGTGTGGGGAAGAGAGATACTGGGGTAGACAGTTGGAGAACATGATTGAACAATTGTTAAATGAGGGTGATCAACGAATAACTTAGATCAGAACCAGTGATTGCAGCAATTAGGACATATTTTCTTCCTCCATGGCGAGCAAGGGCAGCTGGAAAGAGATGGCCAGTTGTAGCGTAATACAGTGTTGGTGAAGAGTGCATAATTTATCAATGAATTTTCATGGAAACGATATTGTTTTGAGAAAATTCATAAGAAAAAGAGGGAGGAAATTCCCGCGTTCTTGAGAATTTCCTGATGACATAGTCATGCACAGTTTCTTGTGTCTTTAGTAACTTGCATCGGAGAATGAGGGTTCGACTTCATCTGCATCAGTAACAGGAAAAAAACTTGCATCAAAGATCGGATTATTTAGCTTCTTTGTGGTGCAGATATGCGTGTAACATGTGCCACGGAAATTACAATTCACTGGATTGTATGATGCGCCATGCCTATAATATATATATATATATATATATATATATATATATATATTATACACTTTTTTTCCAAAAGATTGGGCATGGTAAGCACGTAAAGTGAATACAATTTATATATATTTCATTTGACTAACATAAATAAGTCAAATTTGAGGAAACACAAACTCATGGTTCACTAATCTTATTGAGTCCATCGAACCAGGGGCTTGGCAGGGGACATGCCGTCCGGGGGCCACCATTTCATGTTTCAAAAATTTTAGTTTCCGTCGTTTAGAATTTTAAAAAGCTATATGTGGGCCCTCTTTAAGACAAATCTTGGCTCCCTCGCTACATTCAACTTATTAGCTTGTTAGAGTGAATTAAAACCAACGAAGTATGAGCTTAGTTTCTAGTTGAAAATTGGACCTACAGGGGCGCTAGCAATAGACTTCTCCTTTCTGTTTTTTTCACCTCATGGGCGACTAGGATGGTGAGCCATGCATTATTAGGCTGTGGCGGAGATAGAAATTTCTGGTAGAGTAGTTAGAAATTTCTGGTTGAGAGATGCTCTAAGTTTTCCAACTTGAAGAAATACTTATATGTAAAAAGTTGAAAATCAATGAAGTTTTTATATGTAAATAAAATAAATTTTGTGGGCAGCTAGAACGTAGTTCCGCCTCTGCTCTTAGGCGGTCCGATTTGTCAAACTAAAGCTCCTAAATTGGTTGCCAAGAAAAGTCGAAGGGAGGAAAAAAAGGTGATCACAATATTATGGTAATCGTGAGCACATGATTACAAGATAAACGAAAATTCTTTCTGAATTTTACAAACAACTTGTTTTTCGGTTTTGTAGTTAAAATTGAAGGGTCGATAGCGGCTGGGCTGACGGCTCCTCGTGCCGTCATCCCGACGTTAGGAAGAAGGATAAGTCGGACGCTCCCAACACAAACGGACAACGCAAAGGACCAAATCCAAGAAAGAGAGAAGTAGAAGGGAAGAAGAGCGAAGGGGGGGTTTTAAGTCTAAGGTCTGACTTTTCATGTTTCCTCTCTTCTTCCTTGCTTGTGCCGCTGCTGCATGGAAACGTGATCTCCCGATCCCCAACTACGTCCTTCCTCCTGCCCTTTTTGACGCAAAGGCAGAGAGAGAGAGAGAGAGAGAGAGAGAAGGAGGGAGCGACGGCGGCGGCTTCCATCCTCGCGAGGTACGTAGAACGAAAAGATCCCTCCACGGCTCCACCCCCACCTCTCCCCTCCTCCTTCGATCTCCCTCCCATTCTCTTCTTCTCCCTTCTCCTGTGTATCGTTTCTGTATTTACTTGTTCGTTCGTCATGTGTGTGTGTGTGTCTGTGTGAGAAAGAGACAGAGAGAGGGAGACAGAGAGAGATGTGTATTCTCTCGCTGCCTTGTGTTCGAGGCTCGTCGGGGCAGGGAGCTGCAGAGCTCCCAGCCGACGGAGATCGATCTGGCGCTGCGAGGCAATCCTCTGCCGGCTGCTGCCGAGATTTCACAGAAACTGACGCGATTTAGTCGGCCTCATAGTTCATTGTCTTGGTTTTTTCTTCGGAGTCGATAATGGGGTGAGAGAAACCGAAGTGTGCCTTGATTTTCGTACTCCCTTGCGTGTTTGTTGCCATAGAGCTTCACCAGTTGTGGGCATGTTGCTCATGTTCTTCGAGTTCACCATGCAGATTGGTTTTCTTCCCTGCTTTTGGTTTATCTCGAAGTTTGAATCTTTGTACCGTTGCAATTGTGTGGAATGGAATTAGTTCATGAAGCGGTCCGTTCTGTCGCTTGCTCAGGCTTCCTGCCTCTGCATTAACTATGAGATATGCGATCCTCATTCCTCACTGTGGTGAGGTGGTGTTGGGTTTTATCTCCCAGTGCCAGCGGTTGTGAGGTTTTTAGTTGGTAGCGATTGAGAGAATTGGACTATTGCTGGGCTTAACATGGAGGTATTTTACTATGGCAACAGTGGCTAAGCCTTTGAATCACGTAACATTGAGAAGCCAACAAAAGGGCAGAAGGAGCACGATTAAAATTAAGGCAGGAACGGGTAATATGCATAATGCCGAATTTGATGTCTCTGGATAAGTGTTGAGAGCCTTTCCGTAAGGCCCTGGATCTAGACATAAGCAAAAAAAGAAAAGAAAAGTGTTTTTGAAGAGTAAAAATACCCGGAAATTAGACATTCAAAGATATGTCTTTTACATTGCTGTCATGAAACTGTAAAATGTCAATTTAATTAGAAAGAAGATAAATACTGCAACTTAACACAAGTCGATAACAGACCCAGCCAACCACTGAACGAAAGATTCACAGAAAATTCTACTAATTTTGGGACGATAACAATTGCAGCAGCAAAGACAGCCCATTATCTTCCGGGATGTAAAGATAAAATCAGAGTCTCCCTGAACCACCCGCCCTTTAGCTCAAGCGAATTGATGTCCATTTCACAGGGATAAATTTCAACTGGAACAACTGTGCAGCAAGCCAAGTGAACCAGATAAGAAAAACTCCGCCCTCTTAGTGTTCACTTAAAATACCGATACTCGTCTTCGTCCATCAAGTCGATGAAAATTTCAAGGACTTCCAACTCTCATGCTCCAACGTCAACCTCCCCAAAACCACCCAACCTTCTTTCCTGAGAGTTGAGACACAATTCGCCGTCTTCTCTGTCTTGCAGACAGCCAATAAGCTTAGGCCACTCCATCACCAAAGATTTTTGTCTGTCCTATGTTCATGACTGCATCTTATGCACAGTCCACTTCCTTCTACATCTATCATCAGTTGATTTATGAACCTTGAAATGTCTTCTGAACAAGATGTAACCTCCCTTCAGGCTTTTTTTTTTTCCTTAAACTATAATTTGGATATTTGTTGAAGGCTAAATAAGACGGTATTTTTTCTGATAGTGGGAAATCACTTACCACTTTTTGCTTTCTCCACTTCAAAGTAAGGCGTCTGTTAGTCTAAAAAGGTAAAATGCTTAGATGTCCACTAGAGAGGGTGTGTTGTCAATGAAAGCTTAAATATGGTTTCTATCTGTCAAATTTGATGCCTTCTGTAGAATAGTACATGGGATGTACTTATTAGGAAAGAATGATGCTTCATTTTTAGTTGGTATATGTGCTTGGAATGCTCATCTCCAGGTTCTAACTTATTGTTGTGTGGAAAAAGGCTATTGCAGTGGTTATGGTTGAGTTGGATGCTTAAACATTTGCTCTGGCTTGTTTTCTTCTAGACATAGATCCAATGGCAGTGGTTGTGCACTTTTACCATCCAGATATATCATTGGTTTTTTTTTTTTTTTTCTTTATCATGCATTTCTTCATCTAATGTGGAAAGGGCAACTGAACAAAGATAGTGGTATAGATAACCTTGGTCTTGGAAAGCAAGAGACATGCAAGTTGCCTCCTTTTTGGTGCAGTTGTATTGCTTTGACGATTATACCCTATCTCCCATTTATGTTGCAGGTTGTACACTTTGAGGAGACTGTCAAAATTCTTGCTGTGCAATGATTGATATGTGTTGGTAAAACAAATATGGCAAATCAATATGCTAAAGTTAAAAGAAGCCTACTTGCAGAGTGTTTGACTTGTCCTCTTTGTTTGAATCTTTTGAGGGATGCGACGACAATTTGTGTATGCCTTCACACATGTAAGGATTCTTCCATTAACTCTCTCTGTATTATCTGATAAACTTGTGTTCCTGCATGACATTTTATTGGGGCCTTTAAAGTGATGTGTCAATTGTGTCTGCCTGGAATATGTCATGTTTCCTGGTTCTATAATGTGTTCTTGTCTAATTATTAATGAATGCATGCTTGTATGGTGTTTCGTTTAGATTTCCATCTTTTTACTTAAATTAAGTTCTTCACAGTTATATTCAGCAACCTTTCTACTCTGTGAGTGCTTTTGATATTATACGTTTCCATCTTATACTGATGATGTTAATATGGCTGGTTCATAAATAGTTTCCTCTCTCCTTTTCAGTTTGGAAATAATCTTTATCTTTGGTTTTTCTTGCATAGTTTGCAGAGAATGTATATATCAGAAGCTTGAGGATGACGAAACATATTCTTGCCCGATATGCAATGTCTACCTAGGTTGCATGGCTCGAGAAAAGCTAAGGTGACTGAAAGCTATTTATTACATACCTTGTTATCCATAGTTTGTCTCCATTTTAAAGCACTGTGTTGTTCAGAGGTTTGTGAAATTATATCCTTACTTCATACTATCAGTACATGCATTGGCACTGGCAAATCTTTCCCATCAACAGGCAATTTTTCTACAGGAATATCTTCACATATGAGCGGCTCTTGTGTACTAGTTTCTTCATGGAATCTAGTGGGCCTTCTTCCTGTATGCAAAAAGTATGTTTAATGTCATTTTGAGTAACTTCATAGATGAGAATTAGGCTTATACTATGTGAATCATGGTCTTCGTCTACATATAAGCTATGAAGACCAAGATGCCAAGCAGGAAGCATGATTAGTTTTATGAAGTGAATGGTGCAACCTTATATAAGGATGGCCCTTCCTAGTGAAAGACCACAAACTGGAAGGAACACACACTAAACACTGGCTTTTAATGACAAGACTTCACAAAGATAGAATTGCACTTGAACCAGAACAAAATGTACAATGGCTGTGCATTTCATGAAAGTCATACAATATGTTAAGTTTCTCGAACCTTTGCACTTGTGGTGCATAAGTGTGTTACAATTGGGGCATGTATAAGTGGTGGAGAAACAATCTGAGAGAGACCATTTGTCTCCTTGTAGATATCCTATTCAACATTGAAGCTGGGTATCTCCTGACACTCTCCACCTTTTTACATTGAAAACGTATGTCTTCCCCATCTTTTCTTCTTGAGGCAGCGACACAAAAAATGAGAATGAGGTGGTTGAAGAATGGGAGCACCATCTCCTCACCTTTGAATCACTCTTGATATTTTTAACATCACATATTTTACTCGACATGTATGGTTGTTGGTGTTTCTTTTTCCTGCTTTTATTCCAGCTCCTTATGTATAAGCATAGTCAATATGTGTATATTTACATGCATGCACAGACACATGCAAACATATGGAAATGAATAAGCAATGTATCTTGGAGTATACGTAAGAACGTAGATTGGACATATGCAAATGAGCAGGCATATTTTAGTATCTTTTGAAAATCAGCTACAGCTGGTAATCAAGCCAACTATTGATGGCCAAAGGTACTCACAGCCTGAAATAAACACTTGTTCTTCAAGAAGTTCCAACCTTAAAATGTAGCAGAAAAGTTTATCATGTTTTTGTCTTTTTGATGCATGTCTCAACCTACTTCTTTTTTTTTTTTTTGCATCAGCTTTGTCAGTTTGTGAAATCAGAATAAACGCTCTTGTTGTCAGTCTTTTTTCTTTTTATTCCTTCTGTTTATTGCACTTTTAATGATGGAAATTCAAGCTAAAAGGATCTCTGAGATGGGCATCCCAGGTTACTAAGCATCAGATGCTAGTTAGACATCCTGCCACCTAACATCTACATTCAAGTATATTTCATGGCATGCATGGGTCCTAGCCATTGAGACTCTGTTTTCCTATGACTGATTTTTAGTTAGTGAGTTTTTCACAGGCCTGACAATAATCTACAAGATGTTAGAATGAAAATATTTCCTTTGAAGAAATTGAAAGAAATAGATGTTGGGCCCATCCCAACTGGCCCATCTAGGAGGAAGGAGAGGTCATTATCATCAATTGTCATCAGCACTGATCCTATATCAACGACCGGACATGCAAACAAAGCAAAAGTTGCAGCACGGAAAGCAGGTATATCACGTGGAGGTGGTCACAAAAATCATGGCGATAAAGATTTCTCAGATGTAGACAAAGGTGATGCATTTGACCAACCATATAAGCTCTCTATGCCATCAAAAAGAAAGGTTAGTTGATCGTCTTGTATCTTGCTTCTAGTAGTCAAATGTTACATAAATCTGATACACGCCATAAGGAATGTGTTTAAAACACAGTATGTCCAGAGTTTTGTTATTCTAACAGATTTTGTCTTCATTTTTCAGCGTATCACTATTGAAGATGAAGCTGTTAATATTTCAGAATGTGGTATTGAACCTCCAATCCAGGATTCATTTTCAAAATCTCCCAATGACACAAACTGGGACAAGCTAAATTTTCTCGCAGAAACTGCAGATAAAACTAAAGTGGAGGACTCAAATGCACATTTTATAGAAGGCAAAGAACCTGGCAAGTCTTCCTCGAACACAAACAGAAGGTTCAGGAAAAGAGGCAATGGATCTGCCGCTGCAGTGCAAAAGAAAGAATCTAATAAAGTCATGGAAGAGAGAAGTAAAAGTGACGTTAATGACACTGACAAGGTCTCTAGAACAAGAAAACCCAGAAAAAATGGAGTCCAAGTGAATGGGTTTTCTGAGAAGTTAACGAACCAATTAAGGCCCATGTGGTTTGCATTATTTGCTCGTGAAGACCAGTAAGTGCAAGCTTCATGCGACTATAACATGCTTTTCATTTCCCAAATCAGGACTTTCTTCATATTGTAGACCACTTTTTCATTGCATGTATGTTTTTACTCTCTGCCTTACCCAAATATGGCCACCTTACAGATCTGGAGCTTCTTTCCCTCAGATTCCAAAGTGTTATATCAGAATAAAGTAAGTTTTTGTTGCTACATGTTCAAGGTCAGTTTGTTAAATTTACCTTAAATTTGAAATAAGTACGAATTTTTTATTTTTTTAAAATGTTTTGTAAACATAGGTTAATAAATTCACTCAATTATGAGTATGTGTTTTCATCTCATTAGATCCTCAAGGAAGCATACAGTTGTATCATCTTCCCCGTAAACAACATTGGCATTCAATTATAGTAGCTCCATGGGAAATGAGGTTACTGCCACTGTGGCTTGTGGAATTGTCCTTATGCCAGTATATCTCTGTCTAAAGTTAATAATATAGTTAACAAGTAAAAAAGGCAAATTGTTCTTATGCATGAATACGTTGCAAGTTGCAACTATTCTAGAAACTTATAATTTTGATTGCTTTCAGGGACGGAAATATACCTGTGTCATATGTTAAGCAGTATCTTGTCCAGAAGCTCAATTTAAAACATGAATCTGAGGTAATTTCCCTTTTTTGTGCTTGTAAGACAACTAAGTTTAGCAATGCAAGTTCCTAGGATCATTGTTGCATTTCTTAGACTCGTCTTCCATCTTATCTGTACAGTTTTTCTAGGGAAGTTTATTCTTTGTAAAGTAAATTTGATAAAGCTGTAATTTTTGTTTCAATGTCATTTTATAACATTTTTTCCCTGTATTGAGTATATTCGGACATTGTCTATGAATGAACAATTACAATTTCTGATTCTGTAAGTTAATCATTATGCAGCTGAACCCACGTTTTTCCATAGTGGAAGTTTAGATGTTCAATTCTTAGATTGCTCATCTGCTGTTTGTGCATGTGAAAGAAAAGGACTATAAAAAATTCACTTTTCATTCTTCCTTCTTTCAAGTTCTCGCTGATGTTAGGTGTTTGTGTTTAGGTTTTTCGAATATGAACTCATCTTTTAGCTAGCACATGGTGAAGCTTTAAGATATTTTCTCTTCTCCATTATCTTTTCTTCTCCCTTATTCTCTACATTCACTTCCCTGTTTTGTGATACCAAAACTCTTTTTATTCCTAAGCACAATGTGGTGTGTGTTTGGTTCTTTTCTGTGACAGATCTGTAATTTATTCTTAGGGCTTGACTATAAGTTTGTCACTTGTTAAATGGATAACAAATAACTTGAAATGGATGGAGTTCGTGTCACACATCTAGAATGAGCGGCAAGAAACCTATTTCTAATTTGTAGGCAGTGAACGTGAATAAAGGATCAAGAAAAAAGAAAGAGGCAAACACCATTGGCATCGAACTTTGCAATAGTTCCCCAAAATTCACAAATACTAAGACATCGGTATGTAGTGACAGAGGTGTTTACGAGTGGAGCATTAATAAGCTAAATATACAAATTAATTTTTTTCTCTGGACTTGGTAAGCCTGAAAATAAAGAAAGGGTAGTGCAGTCACGTGATACATTTATGCTCCCAAACAGTAGGATGATATGGATTCTATACCAGAACTTTTTTTTGCATTCAAGATTATTATATTTTAACACTTAGAACCAAAAGAGGGAATAACCTATGCACAGAACAGCAAACGGAGTTGTTCAATGTATTCCATGTCAGAGAAAAGAACGGAACATGGTTTTAAGCTAAGGATGTTCCCATTTTTAAAACGATGTCCTGTTCTTTTCTCTGAGAACTGAACATTTGTTTGTTATGAATCAAGTTCCTGCTTCTTCTACAAAAACCTTTGTTCGATGTCTAATGCAGGTGGAGGTTACATGCTGTGGCCATTCTGTGGGCCCAAGCTTTCCTCTGCATGATGTAGTTGATATTTGGGTAAAGAATCTGACTGGTGGAGGTGAGGCTATTCGTACTCTTAAAAAGGACGACAAGGGCTGTGACGTGCCAGACTATGTCATGGTATTGAATTACAGCAGGAAGCCTGCGTAAGTGTTCAAGACATATTTTCCTGTTATTCTTGAGATCTATCATGTTGCTGATGTCCACGTTGTATATATGCTCGAGGAATCATGAATACATAATTTTATCATCTCTTCTTTTCCAGTGCTTGGACTTTCTAATAGCCTCGACTCATTGATAGCTACTTCCCTGTAACAGTACCAAGCTCCTCTTGTTTTTAGCCATCAGGTGATCTAGGACGGTCTTAAATCTTGGGACGCAAAATTATAAGATTTTTAAGATTCTATTCTTAGAAGGAACTTGCGTTAGTGCCAATGTAGACTAAACATTCAAATAATTAAAAAAGGAAGACATACTAGAAAGCGGTCCACAGGCACAACCAATAAAGAAAGAAAATCGAAATGCACAAATATTTGAAATTAGATGGTGAAAATCTCGTTTAATGCTTATCATAGCGAGAAAAAGTCGTGGGAAAATCATTTGAAGGGCAGTGTCATCTTTTTGTGTTGGCTACGTTTGGTTTATAACTTTATATACTAACTAAATAGTCGTCGCTGTTTACTGTAACATGCTTATTTGACTTGTGAAGAACTGTAATTATTTAATAGTTAGGCAAACTCTTTAGATACTTATCAAGTGTGAAAAAGTCATGATAGGGCGTCTATTCTTTATCCGAAGTTATGCACAATGCTTAAAATGTCTTCGAGTCTACAAACTTACCGTGAATAAGAAAGGAACACATTGCAACGTCAATGAAGTTGTCCACTAATAATCCTCATTTGTCTTTGATGGGAATTGGTAGATATAACTGAATCACAATGAAAAGCCAGTTATGTGCTGTTTGACCAAAAGACCACGGTACTTTTGAAATAAGTGATTTTTTTTTTTTTAAGAATGACTCTGTTCTCATCATCCTATCAGCCTCTGCAAGTCTCGGCAATTAGATTTATAATGTATTAAAAAATATGCCAGTATTTTGTTGGTGGTATAGGATTACACCAACCAACATGTATGAGGAACATTTGGCAAAATCTTGTAGGATAATAATTGTTTGTTTTTGGAGTTGGTTGAATGTATCTTGTGTGTTGGTTGATTCACAGGAAGCAGTGCTAGTTCACCTACCAGCTCCTCCTGTTTGAGCTTGTAAGTGAAGCTCTGCTACTTTCTTGATCTACACTTGTGACACCTAGCAGAAGTATGCTAATGTACAACAACCCTTGGAATCTTGATGCTTTAAAATGTTTCAACGAAATTTTGATGGTTTATTTTTTGACTGATTTGATGTCAGTCTTATGCCTATTTTTATGCAAAAAAAAAAAAAGAAAAGGATTCCGAACAACAAAATTTTTGCATTTTTTTGACCACTGATTCTTGAGATGCCGTAAAACCCTGTATACTAGTTAAGTAACTCGTGTCTTGATTTTTTTTTTTTTTTCTCTTATGCGGAGAGCTTCATTTAAGGCCTACTCGTCATAATTTTATGTTGCAAATGTAAGCAGCCATCAAGCCTTACTTTTGATGAAGGCTATCTAATAAGTAGCTATCTTTATCACCATCAAGTTTAAGACGGGTGCATGAAATGGTCGCGATTTCTCTTTCGTTTTCCACAAATGGGAAACAATAACGTTAAACAGGAAAGCATCGTCGTTGTAACTTTGAGGTGGCAGATGTTACCAACTACAAAGCACGATTACATGCTCTTGATTTGGATACACGAAGATGGCAAGGAAGAAACTTAAGAAGCAACAATTAGAGCTACCCATGACATGCAATTAGTTGGTCATACATGATACATCCACAACACAAGTCTTGATGAAGAATACCAAATTTAGAGCTTCTATTTTTCTTCAAGCATCAGTAATAAGAATATCACAAGACTAGGATGGATACTATCAGGTAGTAAACAAGAGGTTAGTAAATCACAAAAATCTCAGGTATCAAAAAAAAGTCTTGCATAAGTTGCATGTACAAAGATTTAACATTCTCACAACAATCTGAATACCTTGTTCTAAATCAAGGTATAAATCATCAACTATCATAACAAGATGGTCTCTAGGATTTCCCTTCTTCAAGCGTAAAAAGTGCTACATGAATGCCTCCATTTAACAAGTAGCTTGAAGTTGGCGTTGAAAAATTTAGCTTCAAAAACCTCCAAGTAAACATATATGCAAAACTAATTTATTTTCCAAATTATGTCATAGAAAGATTATTTATTAATTATTAATGCTCGAACCTTGCTTTTATACACACACACACACACACCACACACACACACACACACACACACACACATATATATATATATATATTCTCAACTTGAATTTCTCCGGTCATCTGGCAACGTACGTGGCCTCTTACACACATAACTCGATGCGTTCACATGCCACAAATTGTCGATAATTTCAAAACAATATAAAAAGTCACAAACTGGTTTTTACACGAATCATTTATCAAAAATAGACCACTCGAATGATCGACTCCTACAAAACTAAACCTGTTCATGTGAATTTTCAAAGTGCGAAATTAGATTGACCAAAGACGATGACCAACAAATAGAGCTATTCATACCTCTACGCCTCATGCATGTATTGCTTTCCATGTTCATAGAAAGAATATTACTCAAAGAAGATTGTCATCAGATATATGCAGCTACGGAATGGGTCACAGGCAAGCAGTAGAACCGAATAGCCATGGCTTGAATAAGATCGGCTCAAGCCCATTGCGTTGGAACCAAGCTTAATGTGGGCCGACTATAAATAATTGTATTTCTTCAACTCAGTTCATTTTGAGCTTGTATGCCAAAGACGCAGTGGTGGAGCCAGAAATTTTTAAGTCAAAAGCACTTTAAGTTTAACTTTCTAATTTTACTAAAAAAAACTGAAAATTAATGAAATTTCTTTATGTGTATAAAGTTTGTTTTGTAACCTAATGTGGGCAAATTGCCCACACCAGCTACAACATAGTTCCACTTGTGGCAAAATGGTTCTTTTTGGGTTTTTAATTAACAAGGTTTGTGCTGGCCTAAGGGGTAGAGCATTTAATGGAGTTTTGCCAATTTGATTCCTAATAGGTACTACTTCTCTTAACTGTAAATACGCAAATCTAGTCGAGAGATATACAATAGGTTCACCGAAGAAGTAATGGATCCCGAGGTGAAAGGAAAGAGGGAGGGCTTGGACCTCATCATTTTGTGTCACGGACATCGACTACAGGTGATAGTCCAGCCTACCAAGTCAAATTTACCAAGCTTTTGTTACAACAAAAAATGCAAACATACGTACAAAATGATCGGGTTTGACTTAGCACGCAAATTTAAACAGCCCAGGCTTGGGAGTGGTGGTGAAGAAGACCGGGACCGGCGTCTTCAAGTGGAATGATGCATATTATGTGTGAGCAAAATCACGCTCAGAACTGAAATTATCCTCCTTCTCTTGCCTCTTATTGGGGTTTGACCTACCTGTCAACTTGGTGCTATACTCCACATTTAGCCTGGAGGAGGATTACGTTAATTTCACATATAGAAACCAGACCAAGAGGTCAGTGCTCTTTTTTTTTTTTTTTTGAAATTTAACCTTTACCAATATGATCTTAAGGATAGGTTGAGCATAATATATATCAAGTTTATCAGTTTTTGAGTCTTAATAGTGTTTTTATAATGAGCAAAAATGAACGGCTCTCACAGCATCGATATTTTGATAATAAAAAAGTCAACATTTTTTATGAAAACAACTTGATTCAAAGCATGTTTTGTATCAAAATAGTTTTTAAAAATATATTAGGATATTTACATTTTTTTAAAAATAATTTTTTTAACAAAAAAATTAAAAGGTCTGGATTTTACTCATCGCCTATGTGCCTTGTTAATTTTTACCTATATATATTCTTAAAAGCATTAAAGTCATTGAATTATCATCCCTCATTTGCCTATCTAACGCTCCAGACACAAAGGCACCGCATTGAAATCAACAAGCAGGTGCAATTATGGTTGAGAGCTAATGCCTGCCGTCGGCAAACTCCACCGTGGCCGTGGACTGAGTCAAACGCTGATCAGTCTCCATCGGCTTAATTAGGCACGACCAAGGTGTCCGGGACGAATTGATCGGGTCTGGAGCTCAGACCGGACCCCCTCAATCACTTGGGACCTCATGCCACCATCCAATAAAGAGGGTCCAACGTAGGCGTGGGCCCCGGTCGTTCGTCATGTGAAGTCTTGGGGCCCACAAGAGCAAAACGGCCTATTCTATTTGTTTGAGCACACCCTGCTCTCTCTTCATCATGGGGCCCACCGTCCTGCAGTCCGCCTCCGGGCAAGACGATTTGGTGTGGGTCCGTATCATGGACCCAGCGATCCATGGCTCCTATATTTAAATTCGGCACGTGTTTTTTAAGGATATGGTGCGGAGTGGGCAGGTCAATTGAATGGATCTGGGTCGGACTCTAAGAAAATCGGTTTCAATCAGAGTCCAAGTACAACCAGCTTTTCATCCATATGCTAACACGGGTAACAGTTTGGAACTTCGGATCTTTGTCGAGTTCTAAACTTGCACCTGCACTTGAGCCAAATCATATACGATCGTAATTGGAACTTATTTTCCGAATCAGACCTCGTTAAACAGGCCTTGGATCTGGTCCGGAAAACGGCACCCATATATCAAGAGGTCATGCGTATGTTGTAAAGGTATCAACACCGTATCGGCGACCTACAGAATGTGATTCGATCTGGGTTCAGTGCAAAATGGTATTAGGTCGTAACCCTATGTAGAGATGTCAATGAATTGGATTCCAATCGGATTATCCTTAACCACATTCGTTTTTTTTTATATTCATATGTTTGAATTTAAATTCAAATGCAAACAAAGAAAAAATATATCTAAATCCAAATCTAAACTCTAATTTACAATCCGAATCTAATTTGTACATTCGTATCTGAATTCTAATCCAAATTTTCAACCGAATTTAGCATATTTTCAAAATGTAAGACATAGATATACAGCTTTATTTTAAAATAAATCTGTTTGAATGTCATTTCTTAAATCTGAATCCAATCTGATTTCTTAATTGGAGACTTTTTTTATATCCAATTTCCTTGGAATGGTTCGCTTGGATATCCAATCCAATCGAATATATTAACATCGCTAACCTTATAAGTCCGTACGATTAAAAGTTCCATGTTACAGGCAGGTTTGAGCCAAGTCCGATGTTTTTTTTATTTAAAAAATCTTGATAAGCAAGATCAAGATCCTGATCCATCTCATCATATGAAAACCGTCCCAGTCTCCTATTGCGGTCATTATTGTTCAAATTTTACGCGCGGAACATAACGCCCATAAACGTAGGCTCCGTCAACTAGCAACAGGAACTCTATTCATGAGACTAGGAAATTCATTCTTAACTTTCAATTTAAGTAAAAGTTCATGAAGATTTCAATAACAAGTGTGTTTTCTAATGTTTAATTTAATTGATGGTTTCAAGATGCTACGTGCAAATTACCTTTTCCAAAGTCAAAATACACCAGAAAAAGTAATTTTGGTATATGACATTGGAAAACCATCAACCAAGTTAACAGCTATATATATATATATATATATATATATATATATATATATATATATATATATATATATATATATATATATATATATATATATATATATATATATATATATATGCACACGTGCATGCGCGTACACACACATATATATATATATAGATCTCCTTTGAATGGTAGAATGAAATACTCCTCTTATTCACTCAAAAATTTAACATCTCGTTTAAAAGATGGGGATGGTGATGACAAAGAGAAACATCAATCCCCGTATATCTTCTCCCTCTGTCAAAATGCTTCTCAGCACGTCTATTGAAGGTAACTAAGAAGTTGAAAACCAAAATGACGATTCAATGTGTCAAATAGCTACAGAACTTTTTATCTTGAGATCAAATAACGGAACCAAAATTTCATGTCAAAGGGGCCCACGTATATATGTGTAGAGCTGGATTTGAAGAAAGGCACAAAGGGTTTTATGAAAAAATTACTTCTGAAAGCCCCAAATCGATTTAACACGTCCCCCATCAGAGGGAAGCTTGGCGAAACCAGTTTGACACTTGTGGGAAGCTCGCTCATTTGGAAGGAAAAATCATCTTTTGTCTATTTTTTTGATACTTTTCGTCGTTTTTGTATAATATTGTTTTTTTTTTCAATGTTCTGTATTCTTTACTTAACATTATATTCTTGTTAAGTATACATCAAATTATGTATCAACTCTTTTTTGAATTTTTACTTAAGGAAAACTGCTTTCACCATTAAATACACAAGGACATAACGTTATGTTTAAAGGTTCTGCCTTGCTTCAGGGCTTGGGTGGATTTATAATACATCATTCAACTTGAGTGTCGTGTTTTCCATTGTCTGCTGCTCAAAAAAATAATACACCAAAGAATGACAGTAATCATGAGATTCAAAGCTTGGACCCCTTGACCGTGAGCCACCTTACAGTCGGGTTGCACTAAGTCCCTTGAGACTAATTATATGTCAACTTTAATGTTCTCACTTTTTATTCATCTTGACTTTTGTACTTTTATATTTAAGATTTTGCACTACCATCCTAGCATTTTTATTATATAATTGTTCCAAAAATCTATTTGACAAATTTTAAGGCTCCATTCCTTGATTTTGATTGAGTGTTCTATGTAGTTTTTCCCCTAAATGAATGTTCAGTATCGGATTTCAATCTTCAACTACCGGCAAAGGTTAAACAAAAAATTAAGTTCGAACCATCACACTAGATTGAACCCATTGCGGCCCATGGAGTATTGTATTTTCTCCCTTTTCTCTTTATATAAGGAAGCATGCACCTTATCAGAAATTCAGGTGATAAGACCATTAATTATTGACAGTGAGATGTTTGATTCTCATTTCTCATATTTTGATATATATGGAGAAAGCACCTTGGAGATGATGATGTATATGTCTGACTTGAGATCTTCAATAATGGTTCGTTGCTTCTATTAAACATGCTATTTTGCATGTTGATGTAATGTCTAACCTTATCTCATTAGAAGAAAATTGGATCCTTTTCAACATTGGAAAAACTTATGACCTTAATTTTTTTAAATATATAAAATGCAAGAAAATTTTTCAAAATATTATGAAGAAAATAGGGATTTACACGGTCCATTACATGACAGAATGAATAACTAATAATTATTAAACATAAGAAATCATAAGCAGTGCGTCGAACCGAGCATACATGTTATCAACGCAACTTCTTGAAAATACCCAAAAAAATATTTAACACGTGTCACATAAAATTTTGTTAATAGGTAATGACATAAAGAACTTAATGAATTAACCCTCTAGGTCAATTTTACCTTGTGTGTGAAAAAGATATACCCTATTTAATGTAAAGGAAAAGGAGAAGGGCATTTAATAAGATTACAACATTATAAATTGAAATTTATTAGCTACAACTATAGTTGTTCAGGGAATAGTATCCAAAGTATGAAGCGAATCTCTAAAGGCAAAACTATGCATGACTTTGGACCCTCATTTTTTTTTTAAATACATTTTTGACAATTGAGAGCAGTTGAAGTATGCATGTCAAAAATAAAACTACAAAAAATTTTCCAAAATCATAAAAACTCAGGGCCCTATATGAACCATGATTTTGCAGATCTCTCTCTCTCTCTCTCTCTCTCTCTCTCTCTTTCATGTTTAAAGTTGTTTAGCCTTTTTTCATAGTTAGGGTTTGTGTTTCTTCCTTTCACTTTCACTTGGGAAACCATCCACATTGAGAGACTCCTTTGCTCTCATCGGTCTACACATGTGTTGGTTGGTTTTCACAAAGAGCAGAGACGCCACTTAGATTTGAACTAGCAACCGGCTGCCTACCAACCACTAACCGGACAAGTTGCGCCACAGTCATGGGGCAGAAGTTAGAGTTGTGTTAATGACAAGAAAGTTGCACATCCTTATCCCAAGGATGTCTTTGTTTCTTGTAAACAAAATTGTCAAGAAGACAACTCATGAGAATCTAGTCTCTCTAGTGATTCCCAAGCACCTACCAATCAAATCACTTGGGAGGGGGACCATAAGGCTCCCATTTCCATTTAATTTTATAAACTGAAACCCAATTTTAGGATGTGTCCAATAGGGTTTCTAGCTACCCTCCTGCCTTATGGTTAAAGTTAAGTCCATGTTTTTTTTTTTTTTGTTTTCTTTCTGGGAGGTTGGGTGGGGGCTGAACAGGGGTCATAAAACTCAGAAAGTACCCAAGATTTAAAGGGTTCACATGTGAGACCTCCATCTGTAGGACACCCCTTCTCTGTCGTCCCCAAAAAAATGGTCCTACCTGCCATGGAAATTGGGGAAAAAAAAAAAAGTACCACCAAACCCATGACAGTTCCTATTTCCTAAACCTAACTCATGAGACCATTTCTACAAAAAGTCCTACTGAGAATAGGGTGCATAAATGATATCACAAATCACAGGCACAGGGATCCTGCAAACTGGTCAGGCATGTCTACAGTGTACCTAACCTTCTGTGAACTATACTTTTCAAACCTTGTCATGCCTTGTGAATGATTGATCATCAAATGTGTTAAAAAAAACTCAAAAAGTTCTGGGAAAAATTGGAAAAGAGAAATATTCCAGGATTGTTCATAGGACAAAAATGTCTCTGTTGTTTTCATTTTTTTTTGGGAAAGATGTGAGGGTTGCCATGTAGCCCTAGGCCTTATGCCCAAAAAATGGGGAAAATTTTGAGAACAACAGGACCGCCTTGTATCTTTTTTATCATGAAACTATATCAAGTGCCTAGCCTTCTTCTTAGCTCAACTAGTCTCTAACCCAAGTGCTTGTGTCTCTTGTACGCACTTTGTCAGCTATTGTTAAAAGAAATACATGATTTTGAATATAACTTATTTCCCATATAAATATGTCAAGACTTGAGGGGCATAGCATAGCTGGTCAGACTGGTAACCAGTGAAAGTCTGATTGTCGGTTTAATTCTCATTGTTGTTACTTGTATGGACTGCAAACAATGGATGCTGATACTCTAGTTGACCAGTGTATTACTCTCAATACAGATCCTAAAGCAACTCTGGACACCAGGGGCAGGAAGAAAGGAGAGGGGCTTCGGCCTCTTTGAGATAACTCTACGCAAATGTGAAAATGGTTGTATGCATACCCGATTATTAGATTTTATTTTTCACTCACAGTAAACAATTGAAATAACTCTCTATCTCCATCTCTCTCTCTTCATTAAATGTTAAATAGTGTGCATTAGTTATAGAAGACATTATTAGTTATTTGAGTTACGACTCTCTCTCTCTCTCTCTTAAATATTTTTCAAGAATAGTTAGACTTTTAAATATTTCGACCAAGACTTCAGAAAATGATAGATACATATGACTAGGAGTCGTACCCCCATGGCGCTCTGTGTGGATATCATTTGTCTTCCCTTAAAAAAAAAAATTGCCAGCGATATTATTTGCCCTCCTTTGAAAGGAAGATTGGTTAACTCAAGAGAATCTTTATCTGTTTTCCTCTAGCAGTCGAAAATCATGGTGTTATTGGTCAAACAAATATCGTGATTTCATCATGGTATTTGCGTTTATATCAGATATATCTTCGGCTAAAGAAACAGGTTGGGTGCATCTGGATGTCCGTGTGTGGTTGTTAAGAGTTTTTTTTTTTCTTTTTCCCCTCATTTTTCTTGCCACTGTTTGAAGAATGAGAATGTGAAACTTCAATTCCTCGCAGGAATTTTGGCCGCAACTTCTGGACTTTTTGGCACTCAAAGATGTGCGTAGGGAAAAGCCTTACAATAACACACGTATTACCTAAGTAATCAACAGATATCATTTTATGAAAAGCTAAAAGCACAATGGCAAATGATAGTTCAGAATGAAAAGTTAATAATCGTTACATACTAATTTTTAACAAATCTTTTTAGCAACTTAAAAGTTGTAAAATACAAACCAAAAGTATCCTCTGAAAAAAAAAAAATTAAGGAAGTATCATACATCGGAGCAAATTCATAGTTCTACTATTTTTACAATCCATTCTAATATGTGGGGTAGATTCATTAAATTAGTCACTGAGTGTGATTTTTCTGCCAAATGACTCCTGAAGGATGTTTGGGTGACACTTTTCAAAATTGGTTTTCCGAAAGCTAAGTTTTGTGAAAATTAAAACTAAGATTGGATGTTTTGATGGCAGGACAAGAGAGAGAGAGGGTGTTGCCTGAAAAACATAACATGAGGGAAAGTAGATTTCGTGAAAGCTAGGTTTTCTCAAAACTAAGTTTAGTAAGGCACGTTTGTTGAGATCCAAGTGTGCTTAAAATAGCATTTGGGTGGCCAAATATAAGTTCGTCTGCACAATCTCCACTCTTTGTTTGTGATATATATTTATTTATTTATTTTTTTGCAACTACCAAGCAAAAAGAAAAAAAAAAGCAGGTAGAAGAAATCAGCAACAAACAAAGGGAGAAATCCACCCTCATTTCTGGCATCTGAAAATTCCATTCCGCCATGAAAGAAGAGCGGACCAAAGGCATCACGTTCATTTCCCCTTCCCCCAAACTTCCTGCTGTCCTCTCCTCTCCTCCCCGAGTCTGTCAATGTCCGTGACCCCCCGAATATCGCCACCCGACGAAGGGCCAAAGACCATTTTACCCACGAGGAACGCCTCGGCATTCCGAGCAAATGGCGCGAGAGGGCTGCGGGTAGGATGGTATTTGGGAGAGAGGAATAACTGCCAGGTGTTGAAGGTGGTTCAGGGACCGTGGGGCCCGCCAAATAAGGGTGCGTGTCGATTGGGCAGGCTGAGGCTCGGAGGCGAAGGCTGGGGATCTGCCGAGCCTGACTGCCACGCGTCACACGACAAGTGGCCTTCAACACGTTAAGGGAAGATTTTCGGAATTTACTTTTGTTCTTTACCCGAGCGCCAAGATGCGGCCGGTGATATATATATATACACACACAAAAGTGTAACAAAATAGTGTCTTTTCAAATTCTTTTTTGAGATATTTTTTTAATATTTTTTTTTTTTTTGAGACCTAGATGGCTCTGTTGGAAATCAATCCTGGAGCGGATTTGTTGGACTTGGTAGAGTTCAAATTTTTTGTAAATGTGGTAATAACTAATAAGGGTTTAAAGACGGTTTGTTTGAGTGTGACTTCTCACTTTTCCTTCCTTGTGAAAAATCAATTTTATTGCATTTGAAATGCTTTGATATACTTTTGAGGGGAGTAAGTGGTTGAGCGGGTGGTAAAAGTTTCAGCCATTACTTTAATTTTTATAGGTACTAATTTTTTTTTGGACTGTGAATCATAGATCTACAACATTGTAGTTGATAGGTGTATCAGTCGACCTTGAATTTTATGAATATTGCAGCTGATAGGTATACATCTAAATTCTAAAGCAGTCTTGAAACCTATGAATCCTACAATTGACGAGTTAAATGTTTTTTTTGAAGCAATTTTGAACCCTCTAGATAAAAGAAAGACTTTGCCACTTCTAGATATCTCTCTTTTGGAGCCTTCATATAATTGAATAAAATCATCATGTGTTTGATTAGCAGCTAATTTCATCCATAGTGTTCGTGGACACTTCACTTTATAGTTGTCTTGCCAATTGACTCATGGGTATGCGCCTAGGCGGAGGCTGACCAGACCAATGTGACCAGATCCAAGTCAACTTCAGAACCTGCAAAACTGGGTTTGACCAAGGGCAGATTGGTCAATGAATGCGCTACAAAAAACTTGGAATCTCAAGGGTAGTTTTTACGAAAAGAGAGAGAGAGAGAGGGTATGTTGGTAACATAGAAGATCTGAAACATGGATAATCATAATTAACAAACTGGATGAGAGAGGGAGAGATTTGCATATAAAAAAGAAGGAGAGGGGGTTGAGGATGTAGGAAGAAGAAGAAAGAGAAAGAGGGAGGAGCGATTGGAGCCTGACTGTCAAATCTACTTATTCTCGCATATCCGCTCTCTCTCTCTCGTTCTCTCTCTAAAGAGGCCATTGTTGGTGAATGAGTGGGTCTGTACTTCTCTTGGGGGATTTTGATGGGAGAATCAGTCCATCTTTTCATGGGAGGTTGATCATTCCTTTTGCTTCCTTGCCTTCTTCCCTTCTTTTTCCTCCTGCTGCTGCCCCTCGTCGCCATCGCCGGCCATTTCTCGCGCCCTCTTTTGCGAGAAGAGGAGAAATGTTCTGCGTCTCTGAGGTACGGTTAGGAGTAGCCAAATCTTGTCTTCCTTCGTTTTCCCTCGTCCGTTCTCATCGATTTAGCTCTCTCGCTCTTTCTGAGACTCATGAATTGTTTGTGGTTTGTGATCTGGGTGTTGTTCAAAATGGTTTTTCTTTGATGGGGCTCTCAGTATTCCTTTCTTTTCCTTGTTTTTGTCTTGATGGTTTTAGGTGAACAGATTTAAAGATGGCTTCCTTTATTAATCTTGCTTTTTAATTTTAAGTTTTGTTTTGGTTCTTGGCATCCATCTTCGTTCTTTCATCTTCTCTGTTCTGCTCCTTTCTTGCTCCTTTGTTCTGCAATTCTGCAGAAACCTGAGGGAATTTTGGTAGACGACCCTTCTCTCTCTCTCTCTCGATGTCCCCATTTTTTTTCTCTACTTTTTCCTCATCAGGAAAATCTCTGCTAGTATTTTAGTACGGTTCAACGTTTGTGCTGCCATTTCTGTCCTATTTCTTGTTCTTCCCAAAACCCACTTTTTCTCTGTCTTTTTTTTTAACCGTTTCAATTTTACTGTGCTCATCTTTATTTTGTGTATTCCATTGATTTCCATCTTCCTCGTTGATCAGATTTTTCCATCAATAATTCCCCATATGACTCACGCACGCACACGCACACACACACACACACACAACCTATCCTTAGTTGGTTGCTGTGAAATACTATAATTAATGGCCCACGCAAAAAAGAATACCCGCTAAAAGATATCTCTCATTTGTTTCTGGCTAATTTGAGCTTTAAGCTCTTCACAGCTAATTTTAGGTAAATTGCTCTCATTATTTTATGTATTTGCAGGCCTGATATCGAGTCAATTCTGGAAATAGAATGGAAGGGGATACCTACCCAGGCCCTGGCAGCGCCACGCAATTTGACAGTAAGGTTCTTCAGACCTTTCAGAAGAGCTTCCTTCAGGTTCAGAACATCCTGGACCAGAACAGGGTACTAATCAATGAGATTAACCAAAATCACGAGTCAAGGATTCCTGATAACCTCAGCAGGAACGTGGGTTTGATCAGAGAGCTCAACAATAACATTCGGCGGGTTGTTGATCTCTACGCCGACCTCTCGAGCTCGTTCAGTAAATCAATGGAGGCTTCTTCAGATGGCGATTCTGCGGGAACCACGAAATCAGATGGGAAGCCTGGTCAAAAGAGAGTTAGGCCAGGGTGAAAGCCTCTCTCCTTCGAGGCTATAATTCTTTTAGATGATGGATGAGAAAGAGATATACGGGGATTCAGCTGCCCTCTTGGGCAGCTAACACTGTTCATTTTACAGAACTCGTTCTGTGCCAATAGAACTTGTAGGTTGTTACAGCATCTCTGGCCTCCAGATGTTGATGGGTCTTGTTTGTTTCTAGCACCTACATAGAAGAAGGGCAGAAAATAACGAGAGAGAGAGAGAGAGAGAGATCCTGCCATGAAAGGGAATGAAGATCCTTTGTTTGTGTAACAAATATATGCTCATCAATATTCTTGTATGTTGCTTTCTCCCATCACTGTGTTGAGCCACTGATTTGAAGCATTAGTACTGCAGTTCTTTATACTTTCTTCTGGGCATAAAGTTGTAAAGTTTGTGCTGCAAAACACATCTTTGATCTGCTAAAACTGAGCCTCCTCACCTTTTCCACATACAAAAAGATGAAATCTGATTTGGGTCTTTTTCAAATTCTTCAACCATGAACTCCACAGTTGTGTTCTTATCTTTTAGTGGAGGTTTCCTTTTTGCCCTTTCCCTCTGGGTGGGCTGTGTTTGAGGGCCATATTTTCCTATGTCTGCTTGGAGTTTTCCCCTCTGAGGAATGATTCAAGATCTCATGCTGGTGACGTATGTAAAAGCAACTTGAGAAAAAGAAATCATTTGCTTTTTGACCGGCACTGTGCTCTTCCAGCCAATGCTCATCTTCTACCTGAAGGCAAAGTTCTGAGCAGGGCAAAAAACTAAAAGGTAAAAATGAAAGGGAAAAGGCAATATTGGAAAGGTAATGAGGAACTAAAACTAGCAGGAGGACTGCAGAGAGTGACAAGGGGCCATATAGCGTATGACCCAGCAACAGGGCTAGGGGCCCAATTCTAAAGAAGGGAAGATGTGGATCAAGCTTGTCCACCACTTCTCTTTTCCTTTTTCCTTTCGTTTCACCTCTTCTATTGGCTTTTGTGTCTATCTTGTCCCTGTTGCTATCCTCTTTTTTAAGAAGGCAATCACAATCTCCTTGTTCATATTGCTACTGTTATTTTTCCTAGTTTTTGTCGAGTTGAGCCTTTAACACGAGTTTCTTCAGTAGCGAGTTCCATTCCACTAGAGTTTTACTTAAAGGAGCATCATTGTAAGGTCAGTCCACACTCTTTTTAAGTGTACCTTCATAGGATGTGGTTACCCTTTTGCTAGCTAAAATCAAAGTCCAGTGTTCATCCTCTAATAAGGCAAGGCTTGTGGGGGCACAAAGGCTGCTCCAACGACGCGATTAGGTTTGTATTTTCCTTTCAGATATTGTAAAAATAAATCTTTTACCAGAAAAGAATCTCTATTTCTTATATGCAATGAAGAACTGCTGCTATTTCTCTAGTTAACAGAAGTCTTTGTGTTTCAGCAATCAGCATATCTGGGGAAGAGAGAGAGAGAGAGAGATTCCACAATGAAAACGAGAGCTAACTTACTCCACAAGTACTTCATGGGTGGAGAAATAGAGTCTATCAACATCGAATTATTAACATTACTTTGAGACGACAAATCGGGCTCACATGAAAAAGACAAGGCCTCTTATTTGTGCACCAGCCGGCCACTTGAAAAAGCAAGTCACTCTGTTTTGGAAGTAGTACAGGAATTTCTATCACGGAAACTCGTCTGGAGATTTCACCTGATATGTCAATTTCCTTAAATATACCATCATACGTAAATTGTGCAGGAGCATGGAGAATTTGTCATTATTTCTGAACCAATCTGATCTTGAAGTGCACTGCTTTCCGCAAACCTACAGAATCTTCACATTTTCCACCCAAATCCCTATATATATATATATATATATAATTTATGGATTTCCTTGCCCCGGTTGGGATGGAAAAATCATCTGCCTTACAGCCGATTGCATCGAACGGTCATGATTAGACAGTATATATATATAGAGAGAGAGGTTTAGGCTTGACTTGCATCTTCTCTTATATCTTTTTAAGTGTAAAATATGGATACGTACCCCTGCGCGCGCACACATATATATGTGTGTGTGATGAACACCTAGGTTTATGCTCGACTTGCATCATCTCGTATATCTTTTAAGTGTGAAATACGTGTGTATATATATATATATATATATATATATATATATATATATATATATAAAAGAATCAGAAGCTCACATGACTATGTGGTCTTTCATGTTGGAGGAGGGTCCCATCGGACCACCCCAGTTCCTATATAGGTTATCGATCGCCATCACAACAAATTTGTCCGTGAGTTATGTCAAGACTCAAAAGTAGCACGCTAGTTCATAGCTGGAAGGTGTTGCTGTGGCCAATAGGTCACCGGCTGACAGCAACAATTTTGGCCGCGTTCCTATCTTAGCTGATAGCGAGATGATCACATCTGCTATAATGCATTGATTTTAACAATGTGAAGCCTTTTTTACTCTGATATTTTGATCACGCAACCGATAGTATTTTACGGTATTTGTGTCAAAATTTAAATATCAAAATGGCTTTCTAATTAAAATTTCGAAATTTTTAAAAGGGCATACAACAGCCGTAACATAGCAAAAACAAATGCATTATTAGAATGAGATCAGGAGCAAAGACTGAAAAGCCGTTCATACTGATTGAAACTGAACGCAAATCAGGGATGGAGCCACATATTAACTGCCCACATCAGCCCTTCAATGTTTCTTTATTTTCAGTTATATATATATATAAAAGTGCCCTTTCGGATATGAAAATCTTCTACTAGAGCAAATGCTAGTGATTGAGCCTTGCCAGTACCTAACAACGGAATCACAGGCGAGAAATGCTGTGAGAAGAGATCTGTGGGTCGATAGCTTTTTATTTTTTTTTAAAAAATTGTGATCACTGGTGAGGTTTCAGTATTTAAAGATTAAGAGACAATTTAATAATCACAAAAGGAAAGAGGAGCAGAAAGAAGACAGTATGGAATCATCTTTTTATCATCAGTTTAACCACATTTCCTGCTTCAATGAGGTCTCTATAAAGAAAGGAGCTTAAGGGGACAAAAAGAGAGAGTGAAGCCAATCCTGCTGAGCTAATCCTTTTAAAATATGTGGTGGGCATGGGAGCCTTGGGTTGGGGATCAGCAGTTTGTGCCAGCACAAGAAACAACACAACAGAGATAAGAGCAGAGGTGAACAACCAGTTTTTCATATGACAGAATCTGCTTTATTTCCTCTCTCTCTCTCTCTCCCTTTATTGCTTTTCTGTTTTTCCATTGATGGGATTTAAAAGCAGGTGTGACGGGAAAAGGGAACCAAAGCTGCTGATGGCTTGAGAATCCTGGGCTGCTTGATGGGCAGCAATTGCTTTATTTATTTCTCTGTTTTTCACAAGGAAAGAAGAAAAACTGTTCCTTCAAAGCCTTGTTTGGCTCCTTTTTATTTTATTCGAGCAACACTTGCTTCAAAGTGACAAAGGGACAAAGGGCCAAGAAAATCAACCTGCCTTTTTCTCTTTCAACTGGCGTCCTCCCTTCTACCCTCTTCCTTTGTGCCTTTGCTCCCCAAAGCCTGTGATTCAGTGTTGTACTAGATTGCAGCGCCATGATCCATGGGGCAGTACTGACCCTTATGTTGGGTTGTTTGTATTAAGAGACATTTCACTTGGCCCACAGCACACTGCTTTTAATACCAAATATAGGCGTCCTAGTTTTGAAACTCTTCAGATGAGCCACATCATTAATGAATTCTGACGACTGCCAGAAATAGGGAGCTGAGGTTAAATCCTGTCATGTTTGCAAAGGTACTTGTTTTCTTCAGTTATTAGATACCCTCTTGGGTCATGTTTTGAACCCATCAAAGATATAAAGGGAAAATTTTCTCCCTTGAGAAACTTTGTTGATGTGATGAACAGTTTCGTTTGTGACTCAGGGAAAAGAAAGAGCAGGAAATGAAAGGAAAACCTAGCAACACATGAAAACTTTTATAACTCTTAAAGAAGAAGCAAAGTTCTCATATAGAAAGTTGAATCTCATAAAGTCCTTTATGTGAAAAGACTTCCTCTTTCTTTTGAAGCCACAACCTCAAACTTTTAAAATGATTTACATTTTTTCCCTTGTGGCCTTCACTGGAATTTAGAAAATAATAACAATACCAAATGGGGAGGAGGGGGAAGATCAATTTGTAAATTTTTTTACTGCAACCAGTTATCAAAAGGATTCAGAAAAATCACAATCGCATTGACTGGAAACATGTTTGAGTCTGAATAGTCAAAAGATCAAATTTTGAATTTCCAGAAGTTACAAAAAGGGGGAAATCTAAATATGTTACCTGTTGCAGAATAAAGCAAATAATAATTAACAAGGGTCAATTAATTGAAAGAAAAATAATGGTAATTGATAAGGTTCCAAACGGTCAAAAAAACAATTGAATAACAGTATCTGAATCAATGCACCTTGAATGATCTGCTGACTTAGGCCAACCCAAATTGATTTTAACAATTAGTTGTCACTTGGGTAGTTGAGCCGAGACCTGATGTCATCATCCCCAGACCCAGAGTCATGTCTATCTTGATCCACCATCTTAAGGAACTCTGGATTATGCTGCAAATTGCAATTTGATTAATCAATTAAGTCTTTTGAAGACTTAGCCTGGTTTAGTTTGGCAACAATCCAATACCAGAATTGCATTAATTGGGAAGAAAAATGGATAAGCATTTACTATGGCCTACATTTTATTCAACAAATATATCCTGCCCAGGTGATCATTCTGATGTGGTTCAAGCATTAATCCTGATTACATTTTGGTCATATTAAAAATCTGTTTGGTTTCTGACTTCATCGCAAAATAAAAGTTATGCCTAAAATATAATTAATTGATTGATAAAAAAAACAACCTGGAATGTGAGATGTAATAATGAAGAGAAAAAAATCAAGAAGAAAGAAACAGACTAAACTGTAAGCCAGTCATTACAGTTAAAGAGATCAGATTACACGGAAAGGTCAAGTAACTACACCAGAGATTAATGAGAAGAAACTCTTCTTTTTGTACAGAAACAAAGGCATCTAATGGGTAGGGTCGATAATGAGAAAGCTCTTTTTTTGTGTCAAAACAAAGGAATCTAGTGGGTAGGGTCACCAGAAAGAATCAACTTAATTAGAGTAAGGGTGGACAGTATTGGATGGTCTACCAAAATATTCTGCAAGTTGCAAGCTGGGTTCGATATTAACACTTCAATGACTTCATCCTTGTTAAATGACCAATGGGCCCAGATCAATAGCAAGCACATATATCGGAGGCCAAGAATGGCCGACCCGGCCCGTATTATGCCTTATTCTCATCTGATCACTAGTCACATGTTATCTGTTCAGATGAGCGGAGTGGTGAAAAGCCGGTCTTCAGTTTGATTCCTACAAGTGTTGCTGCCCTAAACTGTAAATGGTGGGTACACGGCACTTAGTTGATGGGTATTGTCCCTTCTCACATAGGTTTCGAAGCAGCCCTAAACCCCAAAAATAGGGAAGAGAGAGAGGGGCTTCGATCTTTTTGGAGTATCTCCCTTCCACTTAGCTGTGAACTATACATTTATATCATACTGAGTAGGCTGCAGACGCCATCTACACTTAAGCTTATAGAGAATCCCCAAACTTTTAGCCTTTCAGTTAATTCACTAGTATTATTGATATTGATGAGAATATAATAAAGCAACCTTGTTTATTTTTTGCTTACAAATTAAAGTTTAGGGTTGGACGCATGCCATTAGAAGTTTAAGCACAAAGTGTTAACTTGAAAGTCATTAAAAGGTTGTTTTTGGGTACTTTTGTTATTTTGAAGTATGAGTAGTTTGAACAGGCATTCCACTAAAACGTATGGCTGAGAGAGAACCTTAGTGACATGAGAACTCTTCTTTTTAGGGTTTGTTTTGTGAGTGATTCCTTTTGTCTTCTTATGTACCTTTTATTGAGGAAGAAGACTCATCCTATTCATTGCACCCATTGTAGACGTACACGCGCGCGCGCACACACACACACAGAGAGATAGAGAGAGTGTGTGCGTTAAGGGCATGGGAGAAGAAAACAAGTAATACTATTTTGTCCTCTTTGAAAAAGTACTGTGCTTGCATGAACCATGCACTTACCGTAAATCTTATTTGCCAACCAGATTAATTAAGCTACAAAAGAATTTTATGATGGGATCTCTCAAATCGTTCATCTGTAAAATTAACTAGAAAGCAATATTTTAGACTTTAGTTATAAGAATATCGAGAGTAACATACACAGTATTGCTAGCCTTCTTATAATTTTCAATAAGATTATTGATCAAATAATTAGCACAAATGAAGTAGGAGCTGGGAAGAATATAAACCCGACCTTCTTTTTGTGAGTAAATATTGCCCAGAATTTAAAGTTGAAGAAAAGGAAAAAGTTACTAGCTACTAATGTGAAAGAATTCCCCTAATTGAACTCAATATTGATCATACGAATCAGTTCAATATATTAAGAATTGGATCATATATTAACAGAATAAATTAAAAACAAAGGGCACAGGAAACCACCTTCGACGTAAGACCTCCGAGGCTGTATCCTTATGCCTCCAAGGTTCTGCCTTGCTTCAGAGCATATGTAAACATATGGTACATCCTTCGACTTGATTGTAGTATTTAACATAGTCCATATGAGTAACACATCGGGATTCGAATCTCAAACCCCTTAAATGTGATTTTCTTACCAACCATTTGTGCTATGCACTTTGAGTCAATTATGACCCTACATTTAAATTTGACAAGTATTACTCTCAAATTTGTTTCTTATTTTCGGTTGGCAGAAGTCGAAAGTAAAGGGATGGAAGGAAGTTATTAGTTATGAACTTTGCATGGGAGGACGTAAAATGAAGGGTCCTCATATAAAACCAGGGGCAGAGCCAAAATTTTTTCATGAGGGAGCGAATTAAAGTTTCTAAATTTTGACTAGAGTCGAAATATCATTTTTCAGAATTTTTATATAAAACAAGTGAATTTAGATATAATTAAAAAAAATTAAGGTGGGGGCAGGGCCCAAGGAGGGCCTGAACGGTGTCCAAGCCTTTAAATGACCAGAAGACCCTTAGTTTTTACAAAGGATATCCAAAAGTCCCTTTTGGATAGGGCTTCTTCTTTCATGCAACTACAGGCCAACACTCTTTAGAGCTCTATTTGTCTATTGCAATCTAAAAAAGGAAAAAGATAGGCCACGTGCTCTCGCATATTTTGAAATATAATGAACAAATGAGAATAGTATGTTCTTGTTCTTCAAGAGTGACAACCTAGAATTGGATTTGAATCTGCAAAAGGAAATAGATATGCCACGTGCTTTGGCATAACTTCAAATATAATTAGACTTTCCCCTTCAATAGAGTTGTTTGGCAATGTTGTTCTTCATGAAAGAGTAACAAATTAATGGTTACTATTACAAAATGGACCCTAAAAGTAGCTAGTCCTATCCCCATAAGTGGAAAAAAATCCGCAATATTCAAGAATTTGTTTACTTATTGCAAGAATATTGTTGTGATTAAAACAAATTTCATTAAAAACCCTAACATTCAAGAATATGTTCATTGCAATGTTGCTGCGGTAGAAAGAAACTATTCCATATATGTTGTTCGTGATTGCGGTCTTGCCACTCAATGTTATACTGGAAGAAAAACATAACGGTGTGTTTGATGTGCACGGCAAAAGTTTAACTGTGGACTCCTTCTCAAAAAATTTAAATTCTTTTCTTGGCACATCAAATGTATTTAAGGTAAAGATGTGATGTCTGGATTTGAATCAAATATACTCTTAATCATATCCACTTTTTTGAACATGTATATGTTTAGATTCGAATGCGGGAAAAAGTTACATTTGAATCCAATTCCAAAATTCGATTTCACAATCTGAATCTGATCAGAATTCGATATGTACATTCACACCCAAATACTAATTTTGAATCAAACCTAGCGGATTTTCAAGATATAAGGGTCTCAGGTACAGAAGATATTAACCTAAGTCCAATCTAAATCCAAACCCGAATCCGATCAGATGCCATTTGTTAAATCCAAATCCAATCAAATTCCTTAATAAGGTATTAAACTTTTTTTGTTCGTATCCGATTCTTTTCAATTGGATATCTAATGCAAATTGGATATATTGACACCCTTTAATTGAAAATTTATAAATTAAAAAAAAATCGTAGAAAAAACTCAGAGTACTCAACTGTCCGATATATTTTCGGATAAAAAGTACTGTCGCTATGCATGAAAGAGAAACAGAAACAGTATCAGCTATCTCGGAGATCGAGTGGTTGCAATTAGGAGTACCAACCCCGAAAGTAATATTGGCGTGTAGGGGAAGTGGGTATGATTCCGTGACACCTTGCAAGTACAAAAGGTAAATTCCGTGAGCAAAAATAATTGCAAACTGCCTTGGCATAAGAAAACGCGAGCATTTTTGTCCTGACCGCATCATTTCTGCTTTTAAAATTCACGAATGTCAGAAAGCGTGCCTAACCCTTTTCTTTTGAGCCCAAGAGGAAGAATCTGCTACACACACACCTGCATGGACGCATGCACTCCCACAAAAGTAGGTGCGAGACCGGCTGAATGGAATGGGTGTAGAAATCTGTCTCCTTTTTATATATATTATATCCATTCAAAGATGCTGCCGCACGTTATGTTGATTGCATTATTTATGGAACAACGCTCGATAAAGAATGAAGCTCTACGTCATGATCAGGGGATGGGTTTTATAACATGGCGGTTAATCCGTCCGTCCGTGTGTTTTATGGACGCATTAAATTAATTAATTTTGTGTGAGTACGAACTTAACAATTCATCACTTCTTTCATCCTTTCTCTCGGCCTTCAGGGTTTCAGGTTCTACAACGACTTAGTGGGTAGTGGGCGGCCTAGAGTTTGACACAACACCCACAAGCAGTACCATGTGAATCAACGAGAATCAAAGCGAGAACATGTCATCAATGCATGTTATGCTCGGACCAATTATGCTACACCCTTTGAAGTTGGTTCTAATTAATTGACAGCCCAATTTGATACTAAAAAATAGCATGGCAAAGTTGGTGTATGCTTGTGCTTACCTTAACTCAAACACAATTTTATTCAATAAAAAAAATAGAAAGAGGGAGTCATAGAGAGAGAGAGAGAGAGAGCCAGTTCCTAAGGCTAGGATCTAACAAGAGCCGCCGGTACTAGAATTCTAGACGAGTTTGATGCTAAAAAGCCATGGCGAAGCCAGAAAGCTAAAATTCTAGACTGAGCAATGGTAGTGTGTCATAAATTAATATTTATTAATTTTTAGCCAAAAAGCAATTAAAAGATTTTAAATTTTAAATTTAAGGGGGCAGCCCACACCTGCCTCTGCCACTCGTGCTCGGAAGACGAACCAAAAACAGAAAAAAAAAAAAGAATAATGTCATATATTGCACCTGTTCTTTTCATTTGTGTTGTCCTAGTAGGAAACGATGAGTGGTCGGGACTTGATGAAAGATAACTGTATATATTAAGTGGTCTGCTCTTTCAAGTAGTTGGGCCCTACATGGCCGACTTCACTACCTAACAAGAGATTTTTATATCCACTTAAAACTTAACAATATTTGTTTTCTTATTTTTTAGAGGTCGTTGGACACCAGTAGCAAATTGTTGTCATGAAACTATCATAAAATTTTGGGGGCGGACACTTTGGTGAGTGTCTCGTGAATCTACTCCAAATATTGAATCAGGAAGCATTAGTTCTAGTGAAGCATTAGTTCTAGTGATGAATCTATTCCAAAAATTGAGTTAAATTCATGAAACATTAAATTTAGTGTTTCATTAGTTTTAATGTTTCATAAATCTACTAAAGATTGAGTAAATTCATGTGACAACTCACAGATTGTTCTTACTACTAAACAATTCGTTAAGTTCATTCAAAGTCCCTAATAATTAATTTTAAGTTAGGATGAATCTCAATTTGAAAATTTGAAAAGAGAGAGAGAGAGAAGTCCACATAAACTATGGCCTCTGACTTGGAGAATGGGAGATTCAAAGTGGACACTTTTCTCCATGCATGTGTTCTAGATAATAACACCATGATGGCTTTGGAATTGCCTCTGCAAAAGCCAAATTTAATTTGTTAGGGAACGACTTTGGTGATTGTGTGGGTGCATAGAAACGGGAGAGAATAAGGGAAATGAATGCAGCCTTTGGGGTGTGGGGCTATCGGTACCAACTGGTGCTTTCAGGGCTCTCTTTTTGTTGCAATATTCTGACCGTATCACCTTTATTGTCTAATCTGAGCCGTATTATTGTCTAATCTGAGCCGTAAATATGTTGTTTCATACTTGTTTACTACAAGTTTATCAAGTTGATCGAGTGAAATAATTAATTTGAGTTTTATTTTACCATAATCATTTCCCACATCAAAAAAGGAAGTAAACTGTAAAAAAAGATGAATAATTTAATGACAGCTCAATTTCAATTAATTACAGCACGGATAGCTCATACAACAGATTAGCAGTGAAACTCTCACTCAACCCATTGTCTCCACAAAGTATCTTTGGTGACTTGGTCGCACTTCAACTTGCGGGTAGGTGGTCTTTTTCTTAAAACATAAGAGAGATGACATCTTAGCAGGGGTGGAGCCAGAAATTTTTCATGAGGGGATCTGAATTAAAGTTTCTAAATTTTGATTAAAGCCGAAATATTATTTTTAAAATTTTTTATATAGAACAAGTAAAATTTTCTAAAATTTACATATAATTTTTTTTTAAAAAAAAAAATTTGAGGTTGGGCCATGGCCCAAGCAAGCCCAACTTTGCTCTAGCCCTGCAGATTCAAAATGAAAACTGACGGTTTACTAACCACCGAACCAACCAGCCCATGTGCCAACCCCCTCGAATATAGAAAGCACTTATAAATTGTAGAACATTGGCCTTAGGGACCTGACCTAGATAAGAAAGCACCAACCACAAACACGTTATCGATGTCGGTGAGTCGCTGACCATTGAATGCTGCCCGATAACTAAAAAACTAAAATTGTTGTTAAGAGTCTCTAGCGGCATGGGCACTAACCATGGGTTTTAGTTTATATATTCAGATGTAGCTAATCACAGTCCTCTACTTTATTAAAATCAGGTGTCTATGACATTTTGGCAATGTCCGATGGCCATTTCGTTTGAATTCCCCAAGTATACATAGAAATATGCCGTCTGCTGGATGTTTCTAGTTAAGTATTTTATAAAGTTTGTCACTGTAAATCCAAAACAGCTGCTAAAAGACTTGATAAAAACATGGTCCAATAAAAACTGTTGCTAATGTACCTACCGTCATCCATTTTAGCGACAGAAAAAAAAATCTAGAAAACAACATAAGACAGCTGCCAATTTCAATTTCTCTCTCTTTCTTTCTCAGCACACACACACACACACACACACATATATATATATATATATATATATATATATATATATATATATATATATATATATATATATATATATATATATATATATATATATATATATATATATATATAAACGGCCAAAGATCTCTCTCTCTCCCTCTCTCTTGTTTGGCCAACCCCTCTCCTCCTTTCCCTGCCTCCTTAACCAGGATATCTTCCCATGTCCTCTCTACTCTGGCAGCAAAGGCTTCCTAGGTAGAGAAGAAATTGGAGGTTTGGGAATTGTGGGCTACTCTTTTGATAGAAACCTGCCCAAAAAAGCTCATCTGCAGAAAGGGGTGAACCACCTTTTTTGTTAGTCCCTCTCTTCTGCCCAATGGCTAAAATCTCGCCGATCAGCGAGGCTAGAGCATAGGGAACACACAATTGACTTGAAATATATAGGTAGGAAGACACTGCAAGAAATTGGTTTAGCTTACACAAAACTCCGCACATACAAACGAAGATGCTCAAGATGCATGGTCGAGTTAGTTTTCCGCTACAATAAAAAATTACAATTTTTTTTCCTTACTCTTCAATATACAGATGTCTTTCCATAGGAAGGGCCGCCTATTCCAATCTTACAAACCATCAATAAGGTCTCGTTTGATGGTATGGAAGAATTTAACATGGTAAATTTACCATAGAAAAAATGATAGAAAAAAATATAGGATGAGAATTTTTCCTCTTCCAATCGACATGGTAATTTTTTGCATTGTCAAATTAACTCTGTTTGATGCACATGATAGTTTTTTGCATGGTAAAATTAACCTTGTTTGATGCACAAGGTAAAAATTATGAGAGACTTTTTTCAAGACTGTTAGTAGTTGTTGTTTTTCTTTTTTGTCCTCCTCCAATTTCAAGTGGGAACAATGGAAGATGATATTCCAAAACAACAAACAAAGCATCTAATACCTAAAAAATTGAAGCTACAAAGCCAAGAAACATGATTTCATACCATCCACAAATAATTACAGAAGAAGTCCATAACATGCACGAGTTCAATGTAGTTGACCAGCTATAAGTTAGAACCATAACACAAACCTGTATGTTCATGCATCTCTATCTGTCCATCTCATTCTCTATTCATGCATATTGCTATATGCCACAGACAGGGGATATGCACTGCTTTTCCACAACTTTATATGTTAACGTCTAATAAATGTTAACCTCCTAGTTAAAATTTCATCATCTCTGAAGAAATCGGAAAAGACAAAAGCAAGAGCAAAGCTAATTTTCTGCTGTGAGAGGCACACCTAAGTAAAGGAGCAGCCAAGAGGGATAAGACCAAATCTCCTGTTGGTATTGAAGGCATGTGTATGAAAAACAGTAAAGAGAAATGGGTTTTCACCAAACAAGCGTGTGAGAGAGTGACAAAGAGATGCATAGGGCTTACCTGGGGCTGCAAGCGGGCGACGTTGGGAAAAGATGGGAGGAACGAGAGAGCGACAGAGGGCGAAACTTCACCCGCCCGTACCGTTTTCAGCAGATGCACAAGATTTTTCCTGTGCATCAAACAGGACCTAAGGCACTTGTCATTTTATAACGTTGTAGTCAGGGCCAGAGGCAGTGGGGTGCTAGTAGGGGCCTTGGCCCTCCATTATATTTCTAAAAACAAATTATAATTTTACATGTAAGCTTCCAAAATTGTGTTTTAGCTTACATAAAAATTTGAAAAATTATATTTTAGCCCCTATTAAAATATTGAAATTATAATTCAGCCTCTACAACAAAAAATTCCTAGCTCCACCCATGGTTGGAATGATGACAATTCCATAGCAGCTGTTTAGTTCTTTACAATTGGGGTGGCGCCAGGAATTTTTTGTCATATGGGCCAAACTATAGTTTCAAAATTTTAACAGGGGGCAAAATATAAGTTTTCAATTTTTTTTTATCTATATTAAACTAAAATTTTTTAGATTTACAAATAAATTTTAAAGCTTTTAAAATCTGAAGGTAGGCCAAGGCCCCTGCTGGCCCCACCTTCCCTCCGCCCCTGCTTTCCAAGATATCTAAACAGTGAAGGTGGAGATGGCTTGTCCAACCTGATTCGTTCATCCCCTCGAAACATACTTCAACAAAGAATCTTTGCTGCAGTTGATCCGATGTTTTGATGCACCAGGGGCTTAACTAATGTTTTGCATTGCCCTTTAAAGAAAAAGGAAACAAGGTTAAAGGGGTGTTTGACGGCCTTGAATTTTGATTCTAAAAATAAAATTTTATTAAAAACGAAATTTCATCTCAAACTAGAATTGTAATGAAATTCCAATTCTAGTTTCTCTCTCTGTTTGATAGTCTGGAATTTTTTATTCCAGAATTGAAAATGACATGTTTGATAAAACAATAACTAAAATTCTAGAATCGATGAACAAAAACTTTCATGACGTGCTCTAAATAGAGATAAAAAAAAATCTAAAATCATAATTCTAACACTAGGATTGAATCACAATTCTAGAATTTTGATTAAAAGATAATCCTACAACTTTGGAACCAAAATTCTTTTGATAACGCAAATCTTATTTCGTCAAAAATCAGAATTTTAATTCTAAAATTCTACAATTACAGCCTCATCAAACACCTCCTAAATTTTCTTCCTAGAAATTGTTCATCCTGACGGTACAACAAATTTCAACAAACTCATGGAGGTGCCAAAATCGATCCTGTTGAAATAAGACACGAATGGATGGAAATACTTAGGGATGAGTTGTGGCTTTGTCTCAAAACTTTGTATACAGACCTCTGGTCTTTTAATGGCCAACACTTGATCACACTGACCAAGAGAAAAAGGGACAAGTATTAGGTTGAATTTGAACTTGAGCTTGAGCCTAAGCTTCTGGTTCAACATTCTCTCTACAGCCTTCTATGGTACTATTATAAAAGGTCGTGCTAACGTTCTCCTCATTCACATACACTAGAAACCCCTAGTGTCTGGCCTGAATTCTAATTAGTGGCTTCCAACCTACTCAATCTTTGTGAAACGCTTACTAATCAATCCTAAAGTTCAAACAACTCAAATAAAGGTTATTTCTCTAACAATGCAAACTGTCAAACACCTGGAAGTTCCTAAACCTTAAGGTTCTGATAGCTTCAGAAAATTCTACAAAATGCTAGAGAAAGAAGCTTCACAAAATTCAAGAAAAAAGAAGAAGAATAAACTAGTGAAGAAAAGTCCAGCGCGAGAAGTACGCAAAAATCTGTTTCCCATAGAAGGTTAAAAAATTCGGTAGATCCACTTCAAAAAACAGAAAAAATCAGGATTTCTGGAGCACATTGGAAGAAAAATTTGTCTATCCACAACTCAAAAAACCATGAAAATTTATTAAATACAGATTCTAGAGAAATAGTTTCAAGCAAACCAAGAATCAACCGAAATCTTTGTCACATGGGAATTACTGCTGTAAAGGCAGCATACAGGTACGACACCGGTACTGGTACGGTCTCAGGTGTCTCTTAGGTACTAGTCAAATAGTATAGGATACAGTCAACGTAGGACCGTATCTATCAGATTTAGAACTCGATCAAAGTTGGCCGAGTCCTTTCTTATCCAAAATTTAGGATTTCAATTTTGTTCATTACACCGTTTACACTCAGGAAACACATACAGAGCTACATTTTTATATTTTGTTCAATAGTTTCTTTTTTAGAAACTATAAATTTTGAATCATGAATGTGTTATTTTGTTTGAATTCTTATTTTTATGTTATATATATACAGCCGTACCCCTGTACCCAAGTTTTTCTTAAAATAGTTTGAATTAATACCCACACCAACACATGTACCCATACCTATGTGACATAGCTCGAAATCCTTTTCCGGCCTCTGCAGAAAATTCCAGCAAATTTCTGCTCTAGTACTACAATGCTGGTTTTTAACAAATATGAAAAATTGGGTGAAAATTTCACTTTTTCTAAACAAATTTTGACAAAATAAATGAAAAAAAAAACAGTTTTTTGTCTTAGAGATACTAGCGTAAGCACAGGCTAAAAGTAAAAATTTTCTACCTATGAAACAGAGAGCACATGGCACAGCAAATGAGTTCTACCTACGAAAGCAGACTATGTTTTCTAAGTCCTACCCATCTATTTGCTCCTCCATGCACACAACAACCAGAAGCATGAAGCAAGAAAATAAACAGTGAACGTACAGAACCTGTGAAGGTGAACCTATAGTTATTATGTAAAACCTATATTTACTTTACTAATCTAACTTTCAGAAAAAATAAAAAAGAAAATCAATAAAGTCAACTCTAGTATTGATAAGTTCAACCTGGACGTGCAACATTCCCTAACATAGGCACCAATTGATGCGATCTTTCCATGAAATGCTTGTAAAATGTATTTTGTGGCCAAAATTAAATGACAGACACACACCAATAACCAAATCTTCCTTAGCATTCACCAAGTAATGAGAAAGGGTCAATCCTATTCAAAAGTTTGTACTGAATTCTACATCAGTAAAAACTTCGACAAGAAAACACTTTTTTTACAGAATTGGAAAATCATTTATATTTCAAAGATATGAATATTAAAATTCAGATTCATATATTCAGTGTTCCATGCAAAATTGATATTTTCTGAAAAACTAGGGGCTAAAATGGTTAGCAAAATATATCAACTTAATGCCTTTGTTTACTACATTTGGTCTGGGAACGTCAGACACATTGACCTAAATATGGTTAAAATTTCATTTGAGAAATGAGGTCATTTGCCCTTTAAAATCTCAATGGCTGAATAGAAAAAAATTTTGGTTTAGCACAAATATCTCAACAAACGGTCTAATGGGCTGGAGCTCATGCTGCAGAAATAACCAGTTTGCCATCACCAAAATATATTTTTGGTAATGACCTAGCTGCTGCCTATGTCATATGCCTTGTGCCCAAAAATCATAAGTAAAGGCTAAAGTCGTTGCCAAGAAGTTTTTAAACACGACTTTCAGTGAGTACTCTTATTTCACTGGTATAGCGGTGATATTTTCACTGGTTTAGAACCATGAATGCTGTTTATGTATCATTGCTACATATTACACAACTAGCAGATTAATCAATTTATTTATTTATTTTTTTGAAGATCCTATATGTATGTATATATATATACATATACCCAAAAGGCATAAAGAACCAGTTGTTTCTAATTGTTTGGGACCAACTTGAGTTTAAAGTGATTCTTCTTTCCTGAGTGCATAACATAGCTGGCGGGGTAGCAATGACGAGGCATCAACAGTTTGATTTTTGTGAGTATTACTCTTCTACACTACAAATGAGCAGCACAACACTAGAGTTGAAGGGTGTATCATAGGCCACGTAGGTCCCAAGGCCATCCTAAACCTTGGAGGTGGGGGAAAGGGGGTGGCTCGCAATACAATCAAATTTACCATTAAAAAAGAATACCAAGGCGACATGACAGATGTAGCTTATAATATGCTCCACGTGCCAACATGGAGCGATTGTGCTAAGAAAGGCGCACATTAGCTTTTCAACGTAATTACTTTTATTAAAAAATGGTGACCAACCAAAATTTAGATTAACTAACGAAAATGGAGACCCGGGCCGGCTCGGCGGCGGCCCGGCCCGACGCCCAGGCCTATTGGGATATTTTTTCATTCCTATTTTGATTTTTGAAGTTGGGATTTGTTTAACTCAGAAAATCCTTCACGAATATGTACATGTTAAAATGCATCTTCATGTCATTCTCACATTTAGTTTCTCTCTTAATCATCCGATCACGAACCTCAATGAGTTTTTTATTACGTTGCTTGATTTTCTTCCATACCCAATGGTGGAAGAAATATATTCTCTTATAGCAAACAAAATAATTATGGTTTTATGTACATGTATGAAACCATTTGGAATTGTGTTTTTCAAAAGATTTTGAAAGCTACACCTCTCTTTAACGAGGCCTTGGAGACTTATCATAGGCTATTGCATGAGGTCAAGTTCCTCTCCGGCATGCATAGAAAAATGAAAGTTGGATATTTTCAAGTTATTTCTTGATTTCAACTCTCATGAAAGCATATGTGCTTATACATGTTATATATGTATACGTGCACATGACTATTTCTCTTTATAATTTAACATATTCATTTACAATTTCTTATACACATACATATATAAATGAATGTATATACGCGTGTTCCACTTTCTTTCTCTCTCTTTTTTTCTAAAATCTTCTTCTCCCTCTCCATTTGATTTAATACTTTCTTTTCACCATATATGTATATATTTATACATGTGTGTATGTCTATATATATATATATATATATATATATATATATATATATATATATATATATATATATATATATATATATACACACACACACACACGTATATGTATATGTACCTCTCTCTCTCTTTCTTTTATTTTTTTTTTGTTTTGTGATTTTAAAATCTCTTTCTCTCTATTTTTTCCCTATTCCTCTCCAATTAAAGTTTCTCTTTTCCAATCTTTTGGATATTTTTCTCCTAAGATCTAAAGTTTTAATTTCTCATTTGCCAACTTCAATAAGACTAAGCCTGGGCACCGGGCCGCCGCCGGGTACCCGGTACCCAGCCCGAGTCGGGCCCGGGCCTGAAAAATTCTCTAACAGGCCCAATTTTGTCGGGCCCGGCCCGATACTTAACGGGTCTGGCCCGGGCTTGATCCCATAATTGTCGACGGCCCGACAAGTCCGGTAAATTTGAAAAAAAAAATTTTGTTAGGGTTCGGTTGAATGTCCATGGCCTGACACTTCCACTCTTTTAGTTTCATTCTCCTCCTCCCATCCCCTGTGGCCGTGACCTCGCCTATGTTTGGCTTCATCGTCCCCAACAAAAAACATGCCTTCTCTGGTCCTCCCGTCGTAGCGTCACCTATCGACTCGTCCTTTCCATCGGCCATCACCTCCATGCCATCACTGTTGAAGGCCGTGACCTCACCTATTTTCCGGTTTTTCTTTTCTCGCTTGTTGGGGAACAACTTCCAGTGTTGTCCGGTTCTCTGCTATAATTAGACATTGTCCTACAATTTTTGCCTAACTTCGATCTTCCTCTACATGATTGGGAACTAAGACCACTTGGAAAACTACTTTTGGGTGGGTCTGTTTGAAACCGTAACATCGGGTTTTTGTTTTTTCTCTTTCAAACAGAACAAAAAATGTGAAATATGACAAAGATGACCAGACATTGACGGGAAATGAGATTTTATTTACTGATGAAACATGAATGTTTTTTTCTTTTCTGTTCTCATGTAGAAAGTTGAACCAAATGAGGTAGAAGTCTGTTGAACAGTTGACAACATAGTTGCTTTATGCTTTCTTTGTTTCCAGAGGTGGAGGCTACAAAGTCCGTTCTCTGAAGATTTTCGTTAGGGTTTCATGTACTTGGTTCACTTGAAAAAGAAAGCTTTTCACTGTTCTTAAATTTTGTTTTAAACATAATCATGCCCTTAAAATGTGTAAAAATTGTAAATGTATATTTTGGGCTTGCCTATACATATTGAGTCATGGTTTAGTCAAATGAAAGATTGAATTAATATGGAAACGTGATTACAAAGTCGACAAATAGGCTTGAGAAACAGGCCCTCCCCGAAAAAGACTGCCTCAGCCCTACCAAAAGCCTAGCTCAGCCTGCCCGGCCCGTTATTAATTGGGCCGGGCCAGGCCTCGGGCATAAACCGAAGCCCGAGGCCCGTTATTACATGGGCCCGGCCCGGCCCATTTAGAAATGGGTCGGGCCTCGGGCTGGCCCGATACAATTTTCGGGTTTCATATTTGACATTTTTATTGAGCCGAGCCGGCCCGATGCCCAGCCCTAATTAAGACCAAAACCCAAGTAATGACTCAATATTAGAATCATGCTTGATGGTCTACAGCCCCATTTTATTTCAAAAACTTTTTCTTTTCATAAAAATACTTATGACAATTTTATAAATAAAAATGAGAAACCTAGATGCATGTGATAGTAGGAATTCTTTTAGATGAATGTTATGGTAGGAATGAATGATTTACCCCTAATTATGTAAGGTCAATGCATCTATACATTCATATTCACTTGTGAAATCACAAATGATCAAAAGCACCCCTCTAAAAGAACTTAAGCAAGATGAGTTGGAGCTCTAGCTATGTAGCAACCGAATTAAAACAAAATCTCAAATCTACTTAATTTCTTAAGAGAACACTAAGCTTGAAAAGGTGATCTTCAAATTTTTCTAAACAATATTTGTAAATATTTCTCAATTCAAGATTTTCCAAATCAAAAAGTTTTATACTCTCAAATAACTCTTCAAAAATTTTCTTAAATATTTGGAACATCAAACCTTCATTATTTTCTCAAACACCGCACTACATTTAGAATAAAAATATGTTTAAGCCAAAACAAAATGCACCAAGAACAAACATAGCCCTTGGATTGGTTACCTCTGGTAAAGATGTTGAAAACAGTCAATCCTCGTACCAACAGGTGAATCTCTTTCTTTCTTATTTCAAAATAGAACCTCATTTTTTTGGAACACTCTTAAAAAGATTTTTTGGGATGCAAACAACTATCTAATGAAGAAAAACAATTAAAAATCAAATTGTATATAAACTAGATGATGATCTACAAATGTTGCAACATAGTACACGTGGACAACAACTTCTAAAGAATTATATAGTATTCTTCAATGTAATGGTAGGGTACATGGTGCATGACATTGTAAAATTGTAGAACAAGTTTTTTTCTTTATGGTGATACCTCATGCATATAAATAGGGCTGGGTGTTGGGCCGGGCCGGGCCTGGGCCCGAAAGCCAGGCCCGATAACGAAACCGGGCCGGGCCCGGGTGGGAAGGGCGGCCCAGCGGTGGCCCGGCCGGCCCGACTCCCGCCCTCTGGCGGTCGGGCGGCCTCCGGCCCTCTGCTCCCTCTCCCTCCGTTTCCCTTCCGTCTCCGCTCCCTCCCGTCTCCCTCTCCCTCTGCTCCGTTTCCCTTCCGTCTCCCTCTCACTCTGCTCCCTTCCGTCTCCTTCTCCCTATGCTCCCTCTCCCTCTGCCTGGCCCTTCCCCCTTCCTGGCTTCAGCCTTCCCTCCCGTTCCCTCAGTCCTCTCTCCTCCCCCTCTCATTTTAGGGCAATGCTGCGAACTGCCGATTGGGTATGTGCAGATCCGTTGGGCCCTTGCTGATGAAGGGATGGGGGAGGTGTATGTGCCGATGGCCACCACCGAGGGGTGCTTGGTTGCAAGCACCAACAGGGGCTGCAAGGCAATCTATGCATCCGGCGGAGTTGACGTGGTGTGCCTGAGGGATGGAATGAGCCAGGCACCGGTGGTGAGGCTGCCGTCGGGAGAGAGAGAGCAGAGCTCCCTACGTTTGGGTCTACCACGCCGCCGCCGCCGCTTCCTTCTCTCCTCTCGTTTCTCATCTCTGCCCTCTGAGTCCTCTCCCTCTTCGTCTTCGCTCGATGCTCCCTCCTCCTCTCCCTCTTCCCATTCGAGCGAGGAGCGGGCCGGGCCGGGCCTGGTTTTTGGTGGCCAGGCCCGGTACCCGGCCTGGCAATATTATCGGGCCGAGCCCGGGCCCGCGCTTTCGGCCCGACGGGCCGACCCGGGCATGGTCTTAGCAGGCCGGGCCGGCCCGATGCCCACCCCTACATATAAACATCAATTGGTACAATTTTGGTCTCATCATTTAACAAAGACAATATTTTGAATTTGCACAAAATATTGAGTTCAATCATTATGTTAAAAAACATTTAAAAAATAACCTGACAAATCAATTATGCTAGATGATTTGTTTATGCAATAATAAATTTTAACCCTACTTTCAAGTAATAAAAGCTTAAAATAGTTTTGATATTTTGTAATTTTTAGATATTGCATTGAAACTAACTTGTGTTTCAAATTTGTATTGAATCAAGAAATTGTAGTAGAGAAGATTGGTCAACTGAAAATATAGTGGCAACATCTTATTTTAATATGAAATCATAAAAATTGTGTTTGAATTGTTGCATGAAATTTTAGACAAGTGGAAAGAAATACATGTATTGGCACGATTCCTTGATTTGACTCTCTAATTCAACTGTTCCTTGATCCAGTGGCTGCTTGTTAAAAATTTTTGTTTAATTTTTTAATTTATCAATCCATATTTTACTGCTGTGATGGTAAAACTTGTAATGCACAAGTACTTTTCAATTTCTTTTGCACATAATTTTTGGAATGTCATTTATATAGTCGATGATTGATTTACTTGTATAAATCGTACATTGATTAAGTTAGAGTTTTCTAGTACTCAAGGCATTACTCATATCACTTCTCCATTTACCAGATATGTTAGGGATATGATTACAAGCCCAATGGGGAAACAACTCCACTTTTTTTCATTTTTTGGCAAGCTTTTGGCATTTTACATTTTTTCCTATAGGGAGCTACAAATTTTACATCTCAAAGTTGGACAAAAGATTCATCTTTTATGATGTCTGCAAAGAAATATGTCATGGATAGCAAACATGTTGGGCCTAACTTTTCTATTTGGAATGTCAATTTGCCAATATCAGGGCATGTTAGAATGGGTGAAATGAAGTGACACAATAATATTAGGACACTTTACTTTATAAATACATCCTTGACAATCAAAACAAGTTTCCATCAAATACTCGACTTCATCGATTTAAGAAAATTTATTGAGAAGAATGCCTTGGACTAAAGGAGATCAAAAGCTAAGTGTGCTAAATGTCAAAGTCTATGAGCTCATCTATTGTAAGTGTACTTGTTGACTATAGAAACAAGAGGGAGAGAGAGAGAAAGAGATATATAATCAAGTTAGAAAGTCTCGTTAGGGGCATTATTATAAACCAACTTAAATTTTCTCCTTTCTTTTCCTTTATATAAAAAATAAAATCATTTATTTCCTTCTTTTCCTTTCTATTCAAACTAAGGCTATTCATGCACCGATTTTTTAGTCAAGCTTGGTCTACTCAAAGCTTGAATATCATACATAACTTAACTCAGCTCTACGTCAATCTTAAGAAGCTCAAACTTGGCTCTATTAAGCTCAAGCCATGGTTTGGTTGGAGCTTAGTGATGCAGTTTATAAAAAAATTGGTTTTAATATGAATGGAGACCTTCATATTATGAATCATGAATGTCAGAATTGTTACTCCACAAATCAAACCCATTAAAATAGCTGTTTACTTGTGTCAATATTATGAAGTGCCTTTTACATATATTTTTTTCTACAAGCTTAAGTAAGTTTAACCTACCTGACCCTACCTAGCTCGATCTTGCGTAGTGAAATTAAATAAGTTAATTTATTAAGTCTAAGTTTTTTATTAAATTAGTCGAGCTCAAGTCAAGTTTAATTGGGTGAGTGCAAGTCAATATTGAGTTGGCTCAATTCACCGCCCACAACCCTAATCTGCACAAGGTTTTTGTAATTCTTCCTTTTTCTTCTCTTGTTACCATCATGAATCCCTTTTTTCTTTCCTTTCTATCTATTAGTATCATTTTCTTTCCTTCCATCTAAACACAGTGTTGGAGACATTCACTACATTCACTATCTTCTTGCTCTCTCAAAATGTTCATTGCAAGATGGAGTTTTCCTTATTTTAAAATTGTTAATGCATTCAGATACATTTTCTTTGGGTCTAGATTTGATTTTCTTTCAAGTATGGATCATGACACAATATCCTTTTGAAGCATTGATTTCCATACTACATGGGAGGGAGAGATTTGTTCCTATCTTTGATAAATTTTACCAGTGATTGTGGTTGTTACTTTCTTTGTCTTCATTGTTGACACACCTTCTCAAATCAATTTCCATAAGACTAAGTTTGGATCTAAAGAAGATCCATTTATAACCAAAAAGAGTCTTGCTAAACATATCTGTAATTTGAAGATATGTTTGAACATGCTCAACTATAAATTCTTACTTTGCAACTCTTTCTCTGACAAAGTGATAATCAATTTTCACATGTTTTATTTGAATATAGATATGGTTTGTGGACAAGTATTTAGCCCCTAAATTTCACATTTCAAAATTGGTGATGTTTTCAAGTCCACTTTCCTTCAATAGATACTTCAATCAGACTGCTTCAGAACTAGCGCTAGCAAAAGTCTGAATTCTACCTCATAAACAAACTATAGTTTTATGTTTATATGAAAACTACAATATTATATTGTCGAATTGCACATACCTAATTGTAGAGATCCTATGATCTTAATACATTACTCAATCTACATCAAACAAATTAGTTAACTTTTCTATGTCATTCTTTCAAAATAGTAGACCATGTTGTTTTGTTCTATTTAGGTTTTATAATATTCACTTGATGTAGCTCCAATGCTTCTGTGAAGGATTCTGCATGTACTAGAAAGTCCTATTGATAACATATTTAATGTCTAGGTGAATGAGTATAGCATAATAAAGTCCTTATATAATTCTTTTAAACATTTTTCCATCTTTAAAAGGTTATCCATCAAATTTTGTTGAGGTAGAATTAGTGACAATAGAAGTATTAAAAAATGTTCAGTTTGTCATTTCATTACATTTAAGAAGATCAAAGATATATTGCCTTTCTATAAATGTCATATATCATTTGTCATTGATTGCTTAACTTAAGTGTGCACATATTTTAATGATATTTCACCCCAAATTTGTCCATCAATAGTTGTTTCAAATGAAGAGCTCCCTACACTAATTATCTCATCCACATAAACTAGAATGTAACTAATATTATTATGTTCTTTATTTATAAAAAAATGAATAAAATTATGATTTTGAAACATCTATTGATAGACACAAGTTTGAAGTCTCTCAAATCAAGCTCTTCAGGTTTTCGTTAAGCTATATATAATCTTTTGTAGTTTGTAGATATAGTATGGTTATATATTATGTTGAAAGTTGTGGTTGACTCCTTTATACAATCTCATTGAGAACCTCGGTGAAGGAAAGCATTATTACCATGAAATCTCATCCCTTAAATATGGCAATAGCAATTAATGTTCTTATAGTGAAAAGGTTGACAACATGACTAAATATTTCCAAACAATCGATTCCCTCTTGTTGACTATATCGTTTGGCCATAAGACAAGTTTTATCCTAAGCAATAGGTCCATCTGAATTCATTTTTATCTCAAGTATCTATTGCATTCCACTATATGTTTTGACTAGTTTACATAGGTCAAGATCCATCAAATCTAGCTTCCTTAGAAGCCTTTAGTTCTACATCTTTATGATAGTGGGCTTGAAACACCTTTGGGATCTGATTGTCATCCATAGATCAGGTCACCATATGATGAGTTCCTGGAGGTGGTTGACATGGGTTTCGTCGAAATGTAATGGAAGAAGGATTGGGAATGAGTAAATTTGTGTATTGGGCTTTGGCTGGATGAATGGATGTTACTGCAATAGCTCATTTGGAGGAGATCCATTTGCTGACATTTTGATCTTAGTTGAGTCCCTCTAGATATAAAATGTTGTTCATTGAAAGCAATGTGGCCAAAGAAGATTTGGATTTAATTTCATCTTGTTGCATGCATCTATATGGAACGAGAAGAAGATAGCAAGTGCTTTCAAAAATTCAAAAATGATTGAATAAAGGTGGGGCTTGGTGAAGTTGCTCACAAGGGGATTAACAATGGAGATTGTGATTGGGTAATCTATCAATAAGGTAAATAGTGGTTCTAAATGCATCGACAAAACCATGCCAAAAGACCTACATAGGTAGGTAAGCTCATGCCTTTTAGGTAAATCAACTCATCCATTTTTCTATTACATATTGATGCTTCCTTTCCATGACTCCATTTTGTTGTAGAGTATGGAGGCAAAAGAACCATCATCATACTTCATGAGAGATTGAGAATTTAGAGAATGACATGCTAGGAAATTCACAATTGGCATCACTACGAAAATTTTTAATGGAGGTTCAGATTTGTTTTTCAATGATACCTTTGAAAGCTTCCAAATATGCTTTATGAATTTCACATATATTTGCATATAAAGGAAAAATCAAAGCAAAATGGAAAAATTCATCTATCAATAATGATAGACCCTTCATAAGATATATAAAGGGTGGACCCTAAAGATCAACATGGATTAACTCAAGTGGTGCTGTGGTACCAAATTTAGATTTGTGGAAAGGAAAAGCATGCATTTTGTTAACTAGATAGATATCATGAAAGACTAAAGGACCCATAGTACTAATGTTGCTACAATTCCCAACCTAATTTATAAGTGGGTGGTGCTCCAGATATGGAGAACCTACTAAGTCAATAGTATCAACAATCTACTTAACAAAAAAACAACATCTAATAAGTAAAATTAATGAAACTAAACTATGAGTTTTAGATAAGATGAGGTCTAAGAGCTGGCATGACCTAGATGATATTGCCAATAATTAACACTCTTATTTTCACTTTGCTAAAAAATAAAAGTAGACGAAGTGGGAGAACTACAGTCATCATGACGCTCCTCAATAACCTTCTCATTTGCCTTTTGATTAGATGAACTGTGTGCAGTTTTGAATGTGGTCAGCAGTCAAGTCATGGGCAATTCCAGTGTTGGGATACCATGAAGGATCTCATTTAGCATTAGTGGCCCATGTAGTGATACCTTTAGGATATCATATCATTATATGGCTATGTGGTTTATGTAACCATAGTATTGGCATATTATTTGAGGGTGACCACCATTGTCCGCTTTGAATTTGTTTTTGTTGTCCTTAAACTTGCCTTTGTTTTTTCCTTTATTTTGATTCTACATTGATTTACATTGTGTAAAATGTTATATAAAAAATTTCTTACATTTAATTATATGCATTTAAAGGTCACCTTGTTGATATTGGATGTATGAATGTCATAGATCTTTTAGCTTATTATAGATTATCATCTTTCTAAATTTATTGTGGCTAATATAAGACCAAAGAAATAAAGGAAAAATTGTATAATAATAAGCACTTATCACTACACATAATATTTTAGTAAATACTTTGTATACACAAAAAAGTACTCTATTCATAAAGTTGGTATAGAAGATCTATTGCAACATAGAGTTTGATGAAGTTTAATTTGTTGTATACAATATCATAATAAAATAGAATCCTCCTGATAAACAATTCGCTTGATTTGATTCAATTTATGAATAAATTATATAACTTAAGACAAAAGGAGATGTAAACTCAAACTTATTGTATGCTTTATGTTTTATAACTAACTACTATTTTCATTTGAAAGTGATACAATGATGAGGTAGTGTTGCATGTATTATGTTGTCTATGTGGGATAGTGCCATTTATGATTCTTGGATAAACATGTCAACTTCATGTTCATAAACATAGTGGTGCAATTTATTGACCATTTGGCAATCTGATGGAGACCAAACATTAATTAAAGGAATACAATGAAGATGAACATATTACAAAGTGACATTTCACAAGTTTCATGCCAGAGTTATAGCAAATGAATTATTATACTGCTAAGGTGAAGTATTTTTCATGCAATGAGATTTCATTTCTTTTATTCTGTAAGATTTCTACCTGAGAGCACATTTTTATATGTGGTTGTCAACAACTTAATAAACTTTATTCTAGTCCATGTTTCTTTTTCTTTTCTTGTGTATGCTAAAAAAAGTCTTCATTGTTGTTTTGTTAAGTGTCATTGAATTTGATAATGTTGACTACAGATATTATATATTAAATTTTGTGTCATGTCTTTACAAAACAGGGAATTTGGAATGTAAATTGTATATTAATAGGTTAAATTAAAATATATAATAGGAAATGTGAAATTAGGAATGCAAACTATGAAATAAATGTTAGTAGATTGAACTTGTTAAAATTTGAAATGTGTGACGTATATTAACAAGGTTTGTCTTTTGAATACAAAATGCTTGCTGATAAGATTTTGTATTTGTGATGTGGAATTTAGTGTTATTAGAGGTGTACACTTCGATGCACAAAGCATACACCTCATGACGATTTCACCCTTCCAATGCCTCAAGGTGTGAGGGCAAAGCTCCATCTACTTAAGTGTGTACTTCACTAAGGGGAAGTGAACACTTCTTAAGGATATTTTTAATTGCTAAAAGAGTTATTTCAACAAATTATTAGAAGGAAAACACTTGGATTACAATGATTTTTGCCTAAAACTGACCAAATTATTAGAAGGAAAACACTTGGATTACAATGATTTTTGCCTAAAACTGTCTGACCACTATGGGTGGTGGTTTGTTTATTTTTCTCCTAGTGATGTTGTTTGAACTTTTTCGCCTTTTTCAGTTTGCATCCAAAATCATGTTTTGAGTGCTAAAATAGAGTTTCTAGTGCTTAACAGCCATTTCAGGTTGGTTTCTCATTATTGGAAAGCTTGAGTTCGTCTCTGCCTTTTTCTGTCACATAATTATGATGTTAGCCCAAAATCCTTCAAAAATCAGATAAACTTAAGGCATTCAGTAGATGATGGATCTGGTTAATCTATTTCTCATCCTTCGTTCTAAAGTTTTTTGTTGATTTCCCACCATTTCAATTGAGGATTCAACCATAAAAGGCCCCATTGTGAGCTGCACTTGAGTTGTTAGCAGGTTGTTCTCATTTTTAGTAAAGTCTTAGTTGTTTTTAGTGCATGTTACTTTTTATTAATTTTTAACATAGCATACTTGTTACTTGCCTTGTTGTCTTGATTCCTAATGTAGTTACATCATCTTAGGTCTGTGCTAGTGTAGTTTGTTTTGGTCCGTATGAAGTTTTAGTTAAGTAGGTTGGGTTCTAATGCACTTTTATTAGCTAGGATTTCAGTAATAGAGAGTAGTTAGAAATTTAATTTATATGTTCATTTGTGGCTGCTTTTCATTTTTTCATACAATCCACTTTTTTTGCCCTAAAACTTATTCTTCATTTGCCTTGCTAGGATTCACCTCGTTTCACTGCTTAGCATTTTAATTCATCTCATTGCATTTAATAACATTGGTAAAATGTGCAATTTATACTAAAGATTATATGTTATGTAGATGTTGTATATGAAAAGAAGTTCATAAATTTTGTATCTGAAATGTATTATGTAGATGTTGTATATGAAAACAAGTTCATAAATTTTGTATCTGAAATGTAGAATATGTTATATAATTTGTGATAGATTTTGTATATAACATGTCAATGCTATATGCCGAAATGACTTTAGAGGCCACTAGTGTAAGAAGTGATGCAAGCTATATATGGAATATGGGACGTGAAAGCATAAGTGTATAACAACTTAAGTGGCCATGTTATATGAAAGTGAAATTTTGATAACTTGAATGTGGAATATAAAAACATGTGTTTAGACATTGGCTACATATTTGTAGATTTTTCAAATAAGATTTGCATGATGCATATGAAAAGAGGTTCTCTTGAACTCAAGATGGCCGAACTTCAAACTGGGTCATGGTAGGAACTATTCTTAGAAACTGATTGAGGACAATTTTCATAAAGTATGATATAAGAATACCTCTAACAAATTTTGCACGTACAGGCTTGTAAAGAAAAATTTACTTTAAAAAAGCTTATGGTCATTTTAGCTCCACAACATTGCATTATATTATTTCAATGGATATTCTGTGTTGGACCTTTTGGAAGACCTATAATCTAAGTTTCAACATACCTGGAAAAAATGGCATCAATGATCAAGGTAAGGATGAATATCTAACTTCATATTTTTAATGCAATATTAAGAGTGGAACCCATAAAATAAATTCATAGTGTGTTTTCTCACATGCAAACCATGTACACCCCAACACGTTTGACATAACAAACAACAATCACCCATTTATTCTGTTTGATCGAAATCAAACATCAAATAAAGGTACATGTATCTTCTCAAAACTAATTTCCAAACTAAAAGAACATATCATTTTATTGTGCTTGTTCTGAAAATAACAAATCAAGCCGTATCCAATCAGTTAAAGTTCAAAAGTTTCTTTCTTTGAAAACAAGTTAAAGAAAAAAAAGAAAGTTGTCTAACCCATGCACTTAAAGGGTCGTTGGGTGGCAGGGACGTTAAGTAAGTATACCATGAACCTACCCCAATTCAAGTGGATTCATGGAACATTATTTGTAACGTTTTCATGACTTGTGGATAGAAAGAATCCTGACGTACATCAGAACAGCCTCATTCTCGGGGATCAATAATGGTTTTGAAGGAAGACCCTTCAAGTGTAATAGGGGCCTGAGGCAAGGCATAGTGGTAATGGAAATGTTCGCTCGAGGGTTTAAGGCTCAAATAAAGAAGAAAAAAATCTGGATTCCCAAATTTCCCCCCTACCTTCCTCCTATTGGTAGCATTATTTTTGCAGATGATGTACTTAATCTTTTTGAAAGAGCTGGACAACCTATCAACAATAATAAATCGTTGTTTCATGAACATGAGCGGTGAAAAGAGAAGCAGTTTGGCCCAGGGGGAGAGCTAAGATGGGCTCGCTTCGGTTCTGGCCTCACCTCAATTTTTTTAAAATATCTACATGTAAATTTAGAAAATTTCATTTGTTTTATATAAAAATTAAAAAAAAATGATATTTGCGGCACTAGTGAAAATTTAGAAACTTTAAATCACCCCACTCATGAAAAATTTCTGGCTCCGCTCCTGCTTTGACCAACTTTCTTCAATTGAAGGTGGGCAGCCTTCCCACCTCTTACCTATGTCCCCTGTTTATAAGCCATCTATCGGAACAATGATGCAAGCCACTTGTTGAAAAAATCAGGATTAAGCATTTGGAATGCCTCTCCAGCACAACTTGACGTCGCTCGTTACATTCTCGGTGCAAGCAGTGAAGATTTCCGCACCCCCCCCCCCTTTCTTGTGGCCTGAGATAAACGATGACACTTAAAAAAACCCACTTAGTGTCCTGGAAGAAGCTCTACAGCCCAAAAAATGAAGGTGGTATTGGGATGAAACCTCTGACTCAGTAGAATCATGTCCTTCTGTCCAGTAGGTTCACTTTATGAACTCCCACTTTGTGCCAAGAGACTAGGTAAATGGCCGAAGTAAGGAACGGTGAAATTATCAAATTTTGGGTTGTTGGTTACTGCAAAGGGTATCGGTAGCATAGTCACAAATAACGTTTTGGAGTTTTAAGTGGTGAGGTTTTTCTCAAGCATAATATGATAAGTTTGAAAAAATGAGAAAAAATAAAAAATGCAATAAATTTTTAACAATTAAAAAAATAAAAAAATGAGAGAAAAATAAAATAAGTGAGAAACTAGTAACACAAGCATCAAAAGATAAGTAGATTTGCAATAAATAAAAAATGAATAAAAACTGTTTGGCATTTAAAAAATGAAAACAATGAAGAAGTGAAAAAAGTGAAAAAAACACGTTAAAAATGTGTTTTTTGTTTTTAATTTTTTTCAAAAAAAAATATGTTTTTTTTAAGTTTTAAATGGTAATTTAATTTATCACGATTCTTTTCACATTTTTTCAAAAAAATGTGTTTTTGGTGGCTACGGTTAGTAGCCTAAGTGGAAAACTCTATAATGTGGTAAAAGGTGAGTTACACATCAGCCTAAAGAAGGCCAAGTGCGAATGCAGATTTATCGATCTTGGATTGTGTCAGTCGATCTTGGATAGTGTCAGGGCTCTCCAAAGCCTTAGGTTCTCTAAGATGGGTGACCGGTTGATGTGGAAATCTAGAGAGGTGAACAAGTCAAGTCTGGTGAAATCTACATTGCCATTGAGAAATCTGGTAATAGTGAATCTTGGGAGGAAGAATATATGGCGTCCCTAAAGCTGCGGCTCGTGCTAACTGGTTAGTGTATTTAGCACGTAGTAAAGATTGCTCAATCTTGACAGGTGCCAGAGAATGGAATCCAAATGGCCAATACTGCAGAAGACTAAACATATTTTCTTTGGGTGTAAAATTGTTAGGAAAAAGATATCCATCATTTTTGGGAGGGTAAGGATTCCATGGGTAGAAGCTGATAAGAAATTGTAAGCATCAGGGTTGCTTTCAAGTAAAAGTGGTTTCAATCCCTTCTTTCACTTACCTTTTTTTTCTTTTTTTTTCAATCGATCTCATTTCGAAGGAAAGAATTTACATTAGATAATCCCTCTCTTTCATTTTTTTCCCCTTACAGCCAAACACACTTTGCCACTTTCTCTTTCTTTTCCTCCTACCAAACGGGCCGTAAGTGTTTGGAAGATATTTTCTCTACTCCAAACACCCAAAAGACTTAAAAAAAAAAAAAAAAAAAAAAAAAAAAGAAGAGGCTAATATCCAAACCCTAAGCAGAGTTTCAAATCGGGTCCAAAAACAGACGAGACCCGATCCACAGTACAAGCTATTGAAAAATACATGCAATCAATCTGGGAAGGCGGTCGTCTCTAATGACGTGTAATATCAACCCTCACGGACCCCGCAGATCCTGCGGTCGAGAGTCGGTCTCCCCACTCAGAATTGACGGTGGAGATCTCAGCAAAGGCCTTGGGGGGACCTTGGGCTCCGATTTTTCTACCAAATGCTCTCCCAAATGTTTCCGAGGGCAACGGAAACGGAGAGGAAGGGACGAATGAGCCGAAAGAAATTTTGAGAGAGAGAGAGAGAGAGAGAGAGAGAGAGATTCCCTAGCGCATGGATCAGATATAGCAGCAACCAGACAGTCGGAAAATTCTCAAGTTATGGCCGTGAATTTCAAGTTCAGGAGCTCCGTCGACTTCGGGTCCGTCGACATCGACGGCCCCTCCATCTCCGTTTCCGATCTGCGGGCGAAGATAGTGGAGCAGAAGAATCTCAAGGTTTGCAGGGATTTCGATCTCGTCATTTCCGATGCGCAGACCGGAGAAGGTGATCTCTCTCTACCTTTGTTCATTGGAAACTTTGTTCAAATTAGGATTTCGCTTCTTTCTCGAGTGTTTCAGTTGTGAAAATGAAACAAAAAAAGGAAAATAATTGTCTAAATTTCCTTTTCATTGTTGTTGTTTTTTCACGTGGATGGTTGAGGATTTGGCGGTTTTTTTCAGTGTTAGAAGACGAGAATTACCGCATTCCAGCGGGTGCGAACGTGATCATAAAGAGGGTGCCGGCAGCAAGAGCAAATAGAAATGATGATTTGTAAGTCTTCTTCATGATTTGCTACTTTTTTTTTTTCCCCTAAATTTCTTAATGTTCAGAGTGTGACAAAGGCAATCCAGGGGCCGGCCTTATCCTTTCCCTTCTTTGTTATTTTCTTTCAGTTCTATTAGAAATCCATGTGAGAGGAGAAAGGAACATGTTATTGCCTTTACCTTCCCATCTATGAAATGTGCATTAATCTCTGTATTTCACTTCTTTCACTTCAGATTGGAGGTTTACATTTTCTCATCATTATGGCCTTACGTTTGTTCATGCCTTTGTATGGTTCAGCTGATCAATTTCTTATTAACCTCCATTATGATCATCTTTGAACAGATGATGTCATGATTCTCAATGAATGACTGTTCTGAACCATGTATTTGTAATAAGATATGCGGAACATGACATGTTTGAAAACTCATTTAGATATGGCTGTAGGTTATATCCAAACGACCTGTACAAATGGTGTGTCCATGTACATACGTTTAAGCTGTCCCTTGTGACGATGGGCTTGTGGGTTATGAGGTTTCCTTGAGCTAACTTGCATTACAAAATACAAATGCCTGCAGGCTGCTCAGCGACACTGCCAACGGACGACCAGCTTTAAGATGTGAGACTCTTGCTTCCACACCACGATCTTCACCTTCTTCTGTGAGTTATCTCACTGTTTACATCTTGTGTTTTCGATGGTTTTATTTATATTGGTAATTGGATTATATTTTTAGGTTACATTGAACCTAAAATATGTTGTACCTCTCTATTGGGCTTCTTCTCTGTTCTAGTTCAGATGATTTTCTCTGCTGAGGGTTGAAGTTCATGTTGTTTATTTAGATAAAAACTCACTTTGCTTATGGAAGATCTCACCTTTTTGAAAAGAAATTTTGGGAAGCATCTAGTTATACGAATGTGCGGTCCCTTTTTCTTATCCAATGATAAGAGAAGCCAAAACAAGTTAACGTGTTATTGAATTAAGATCCAGAGTTGTGATGCTTTCCTGCAGTCAAACAGAATTTTAGAGCAAAATAAGTGACCATGTGATTGCCATAGCACACTGCTTATGGCATTCATTTGCTAGTGGTTTCACAGACTTTATAGATCTTCACTTGTATACCTTTTATATGAGTTTTAATTATCTTCTGGCTTATTGGATTTGAAGTGGTGTTTCAAGGGTTTTCCTGGATCTTGGACTGTAGGGAAGGATTGAAGAAAAAGCTCTTGAAGAGTGGTCTAATTAATTAGCTAATCGGATGAAGTTTGGAACAAACATAAATGCTAAATATGAAAACATTGGTATCTGAGCATTCTTGGTGTCCCTCAAGGCCAGCGCTCACAGTGACAGGACTTGAGATTAGAAACTGGTCCCAAGCAGGGGTAGCAGAACTACCCATGGGGCTTGGGAGCACGTTGGAAAGCAAAAAGTATGGTGCTTTTGAAGTGTCTTGAGAGCACTATTTAAAGAAAGAAACCAGCTTCCTTTGTGACCAGAACTGTTGTTCCCATTCAGGCAAGTGAAGCAAGCCTCTTTTTTAAGTGAAATCTAGATTCCTAATGTAACCAAACCGTATTTTATAATGCCTTGCCCATGCTTAAAACTTAATTTTGCAAAAAGTTTGGAGTTTGAAACTTGAGTGGTTGATCTTTGTTTATAAGTTATATTTTTTTGCTGGCTAGTTGGTTCTTAATTTGCTATTTTCTTTGGCTCTCGTTTGCTTCATGATCTGCTTTTGGTTCACTTCCAGTTCGCTTCTTGGTTCCTGCTTCTGAAAATTTTGTAGGGGTCTCTCTACTCGCTCCCCATTCCATACTAACCCTGGTCCCAAGAACAGAGGCAAATGTGAATAAGTGTTTGGTGTTTTAACTACCTGGAAACAATTCTGCTCTAGATAACTTATTCCTTATTGTCTTGTTATGATGTTATCTGTTTTTGTGAAACAAGGAAGATTGATAGAGCTGGTTGATGACTAATTTTTTGTCTTCTTTTGATAATTGCAGAATGTTGATATGGATAACTTTGATGACTTTGGCACCGATTTGTATACAGCACCTGAGACTTCCTGCTTGGGCACAGGCTTTGATGAAGACAAGCTAAAATGCATATATAATGAAGAGACAGACAATACAGCTCATAGGTTGATGATTTTAATTGTTAATATGTTCATGAATTAGCTTCTCATTTTGCATTCCTCTAGCACATGCTAATTTAGTGCTTCTATTAAAAATATATGCACATGAATAAGCATTTTATGCTTAAGTTGGTCATAAAGAACTGTTTTTTCTTCTAGTGTTATGTTAATTTCTTTTTTTCCCAAACTAATTACTTAGTCACTCTCTAGTTTCTGGTTTCAAATGAAATCATTCTGGGTTTATCTTGCAAGCAGAATGTGTTCGGTAATTCATGTAGAATTTGGAAGTTCATTTCATTCTTGTCTGCATTTCCCATTCTGTTATTGTGTATATCCTGCACGAACTTACCAGTCTTGTTCTTGCTTGGTTTTCTCTTCTCCAATTTGGCTGCCTATTAAGTAAAAAACACGTTGTGCATCCAGCGTTCTAGCCATATATTGGTGCTGTCTGTAATGTTAAATTAATCGGTGGTGATTAGATGCCTATCTGACATGACAATACTGTGACTTGTTAGTGAGCTAAGAACAAGTTGGCCATGTTTGGTTTAAGTGGTTTTTTTATTAATAACTATTGCTATTATTATTATTGTTATCACATTCATTCAGCAATTTGACATGATTTTGTACTGTTCAAGAATGACCCTGGAATTATACTTTATTTCATGGTATTGAAATCCATAGATCCAAATCAACCCTCTTTGAATCAATATAGGTCCAATTCAGTAAGGGCGAATGTCCTTTTTATTTTTAATTATTTTTAATTAAAATTCTGATTTTTTTTATTTTTTTCTTTTACCTTTCTAACATAAACATTACAATTTTAACTTTCTCCGATTTGCAAATGATTCCTTTTTGCTTCAGCCAATCCTTTGAGTCTTGTTGCTGGCTGATTAGATTTAGGAATTAATTTTAGCATCACTTGTTTTTTTTATTGACAGCAATTTCTGTTCCTTGTTGATTGTTTCTTAATTCTTCTGTCTTTCTTTTGTGCTATTTTATTGAACTCTTTTCTTGTGTCCTGCTTCAGAATCTTTCCAGAGCCTTTCTTAAGATGCCAGGACCTTAAAGCAGGTGAGCTCATTGATATTCCTTTTGTTTAAATATATCAAGAGCAGTTGATATATTTTTATTGTTGCTATTCCTTTTTCTCTTTTTATTATCAGAGAAAGATCATATTCTGAAAGATTGTGCTGTGGAAAAGGAAAGTGTAGTGCAAGCAAATTTAGGTCTTGTGCCAAAAGATGCGAAGCTTGATAAGTATGCTATCAGCTGTATATTTATGTTGCTTCTTGTTTATCTAGTCACCATTAGAAATTCATTGGCAGCTAAAATCTACGTTTTTGTCAAATTTTGGGAATCAGATGCATCAGAGCAGCAGATCAATGTTATTCCTTATTACCAAATGCAGATTTGCCATCAGAGTTGAAATGCTCTCTGTGCAAATCTATTTTCATGCAAGCTGTAATGATTCCATGCTGTCAGCATAGCTTCTGTGAGAAGTGTAAGTCCATCTACCAAAATATTTCTCAGTTTCTATTGATTTTCTTTTTCTGGCTTAGATATCTCATTTAACTACTTTAAGATGGCTCTGTGTCTCATGGGTTCTTCTCCCCTTGAAGACCACTGACTTTGTTACTTTATTTCAACAAGAGGGTGCTGCTGCTTGAATTTTCATCATGGCTCCCTTGGAAATGCATGACCATTTGTGCATCTCCACAGAAAGCCAGATTCCTGTGGCATGCAGATGCAACTTTTCTGTTCATTTTTGTCAAGCACAAGGCTATACAAGTACCTTTTTCTTAAGTATGATTATTCACTTTTGCTTTTTGGGTCAACAGGCATTCTTCTGGAATTGGTTGAGAAGGCAAGATGTCCCCAATGTCTTTCTTCTCGCTGTAAAATAGATGATTTGCTTCCAAATTTATCTTTGAGGCAAGCTATTGAACATTTTCTCGAGTCACAAATATTAATTGGTGGCCTAGACAATGGTCCTCATAAGTGTCCACCTGGTAAATTTTCTCTTCTTTGTTTTTCTAATTTCCTTGCTTTCTTTTTGCTTTTCCATGATTTTAGATATAATAAGATTATTTTTTGGGGTTCAGATGGAGAATCTGGAATCCATGTGAAAGAGTCTTCTTGTGCTGTTTCCATCCATAAAGTGGACAGGCAGTTGGAGGATTCTCCTTCAGCAACAGGAAGAGGATCAAATCAAGTGTGCGCGGAATCTGTTTGTGAATCACTGGTCAGAGCGAAAGGTATCTCCGCAGCACAAGGTTCACATATCATTCATATAGAAGGTGGAAAATGTGTTTCAACAGACTATCAAATGTATAATGGCAAGGAATCCAAAAACTTAAACCATGGTGGTGACTTTCGGCCTAGAAAGTTACGCCAATCTGTCATACAGAAGGAGGAAGGTAGGCTAGTTTGATTATCCCTTTCAACAAAAAATGTCATATTCTTGTTGACGTATTCTTTGTTTTGATGTATGTGTGCAATTGGGAGAGTAGCTAAGAAAAAGATTAACCATCATTGTTCTCTCTCTCCCCCTCCCTTTATCTATGTGTTTCTCTCTCCAAAAATTCCCCTTTCCTTTTTTAAAGGTAGAAACTTTTCCATTTTCAGTTTACTTTTGATGACTCTTTTTTTCTTCTATTTGTCTGGCAGATGGAAGTGTTAACATTGCTTGCTCCAGTAGAAACAGGAAGGTACACCTTTCGCTGACACTTAGACTTTCTAGTTTGAAACTATTGTGGGTGAATATTTTATGCTTTCTAATTTTCTAAAACTGCCCTTTACCCTAATCAGTTGGATGGTTCCCCGCATCCTGTGCATGTGCTCAAGCAATATCTTCTAACAGTTAAAGTTGGGTTGGGATGAGGTTAGACTTGAAGCTGGTCTGATTGTATCCATGGATCACATAAACTCATGTCTGTGCTGACACACGTGCAGCACCTTCCATTATATATTTAGTTACATAACTAATTTCTTTTCTGTATATTTGCTGTTTGGACTTATAAAGCTTACATATATTTTATTATTTTTGAGCTTTTGAGCACCCTAAAGTTCCCTTGATCTAAAAGTCTACTCTTGTGACCCATTTGCCCCACTCCCATCGATAGGTGATTTGAGCTTTCTATGTTCAATCAAATGTGCAATGAATGTTCTACCTTCAGTCTTCCAACTATGTCACATGGGTACGGGTGTAGACTAAAATTCAAAATCACGAGTATGCGGGTACGACTGACCGTAATATGGAAAAATACATTCAGTAAGATTTTAAACAAACTAAAAATGTATCGTTCAACATTTCAATCATGATTCATCAATTCAAGTTTGATCTCAAAATTGGATACAAGTAGGTAGGGGCACCGGCGTTGGGATGGAGGACGATGGTTAGCCGTGGTCGGCTGAATGAAACATAGCACAGGGAACTGGCGGAAAGTAGGAGTGTAAGGAGTAGGTATGGGCGAAAGCAGGAAAGAAGTTTGGCAGGTTACCTGATGCCCAAAGTGTGTGCGGTGCTGCCGCCGAGTGGGAGCGCAGCAGGTTGAGGATGCTGGAAAGGGGAGCGCAGCACGGAAACAGGAAGGCAGAAGCAAGTGAAGGCGAAACGCGAGGGAAACAAAACCTAGAAAGTGGACGGAAACGAAATCGGTCAGCACTGGCCTCGTCGAAAAACAGACGGATACGTCCTTGGACTCGGTCAAAGAACCGGACGCGGGAGACGAACGTGTCCATGCCCTAACCCGTGTTGGACCGAGTTGACACGTTAGTCTCTGAGCCGCACCCATGTTTCATAGTCAATTTGCTTGAAAGAGGTTCAGATTCAGCCTTATTCCTAGCAGCCTGAGTCATGCTGCGTACCGGGTGCCCGTCAAATACCCAGCTCTGGACCACCCTTGTCAACAACCAGCATTTTCTTCAGTTTTTAGGAAGTGATGCTGCATATAGTTCTCAGCTGTTATTTGACCTTTATGAGAGATTAATTTGTCTTGTTATTGAATGGAATCTTAAACTTTCTTTTGTATTATGAAATCAGGGCGACCGACGATGTTACACATGTGGATCTCCAGACCATTTGGTAAAAGATTGTCCTATGGCCTCTGGTCCTATCCCTTTGACTCAGTCAGGTGAGAGAGAGAGTCCTGTCCTTGTTGAACATCTCTATTTTGCTTCGCTGAATGTGCTTCGTAAAAGGATTTACTTTTCTGACACACATGTACAATGCTTTTCTTGGTTTCAGGAGACCCTGTATTTCCTGGTGGCATGCCTGCTTATGCTCAACCATATTACTGGCGTGGAACATCATTGCCTCATGTTAGGCCCATTACTAGCATTTATGGTACTCCTGGGGCAATGCTATTTGATGCCAACATGGTTCCAGTTTCACCATTCGGTGTTCCACCTTATGTGCCACACATGTATGCTGGTCCACCACTGCCATGGTAAATAATATGTTTTTGTATGTGTTGTCTGTGTGTATATTCCCCAGTACGTCAGTGTATTGTTCACTCCCTTTTTGTTTATCTGTTGAAGGACAGAATTTGAAGCAAGCCACAACTTTGTTAAGAGTCTAAACTAATTTTGGGTTTGGTTGGCCTCTCATATGAGAGTGCATTAAGCTTGCTTATGGTTGCTAGAAAATGCCTGGAATGAGCAGAACCTCATTCCCTAGTAAGCAGAAAATAGAAGCGGTCAGGAAGGGTTGTTTCATTGGCCGTTCATGCCTTCTGATTTTGAATTAGTTGAAAAATTGAAATAACTGCTTTATAATCTTAGTTCTATACTGCTTGTTGCTTTTGGTTCCCACTAGCTAATACTTTTACCCTGCAGATTGTTTTGTGGTAGTTGATTATCCACTGAGAAGTTATTGATGTGGATATGAGTTTATTATGTATAGGATAGATTTACTTGGATCATTCCCCTTCCAGCAATATCGTTAATTATTTTCTGTTCTTTGATGTGTTCTACTAGATGCTTAATTCCTGTTTGCCTTCTGTCTATGTGACCACTAGTTTGGTGTTTGCTTTCCTGAACACTTAACTGTTGTTAATAGCAACTAACTTTGTCCTCCAATAATTCCAATTTTCATGTTAGGATGGTCTTGTACTGGGCTTATCTCCACTTATGCCGAATTTTATTTTGGTCTCTGCTTAGAGCTATGGTTCTCATAAGCAGCTCCATTCCAAGATTTGGTCTTCCAGTAAGCAAATGTATGTAATGCAATGGTGGATCAGTAGGTTTTTTTTTTGTGCTTGCGTTGCTATCGTCATAAGATCGAAAATAGGTTCAGTGATCCTATGACTAAGTTCTGCCTAAGATCCGCCTATATTGAAATAGTTTACCCTTGCTCTGTTCCACATCGTAGTTGCAACCATATTCTTGATGTGTTGCCTTTCTGCTTAACTAGGCTCTTTGTAAATGAAATTATTTGATGCTCAGAATTTTCTTATGCAGTGGTTTCATGACGATGGGCAGCTTACCATCACCTCTCATGGCTGGAGCTGAGCGTCCCCTGACTCGAAAAGAATTTATGGAACTGCAAGGAGTTGAAAAGAGACATAAGATTAAGAATGAACAGCTTGACAGGTACACATCTGGTTATTGATGAGCCTTATTTCAGAATTTGATGCCATATGTGGTTTCAGGTTACTATATTTTCAAGCACTCTGACTGGCCATTGACTTTGATTCTCTTTTGGATGGTACACTTAAAAATGTGTATTTCTGTAGTTCCCTTTTACAAAAGTACAGAACTTGAAAGCTGGTGAAAAATTCTAAATTGGTGTTAAATTACTGGTTAGATGAAAATTGAACCATAGAACTTAAACAATGTGCAAATATTCCTCACAGAAATTGATCTTATATAGAAAAATTTTCAATCTATTTTTGTGAAATGCATATCCAAAAGCGATGCTGCCTAAGCTCAATGAATTTTACTGCACCATTATCGCTTATTCAGCTTTACATTTCTTTCATACATTTTGGCTCTCCCTTTTCTTTTTCCTTTTTTCCTTACACTTTGAAAGTTTTAAGTATCTCAAGGATTTCCTATGATTTGTCAAACGAACCATTACTATGTTCTGGTAAATTCTGACTAGGTCAAATCTCCACTTGCTGCATTGCCACCAACCTAGATGGTGATTAGGAAAAGTCCATTTCATTTACTGGAATTTGTTGAAACTACTGGATCACCAATAAATTGGATTGTGCATAAATCCTAATTCATGGATTTTGTCAGCGAAACTCTGCTTTGAATACAGATGATTTTTAATTGTTCTCTAGAAGTTGTTCTCTTCCTTCTCTGGATGATGAATATCGTCATAAATGTCCATTCATGGGCTTTATGTCCTTGTCGTCAAAAGAAAATGAGCATTTGAATGCTCTCATTTGGTTGCGAACATATTTTGAATGTATATGTTGCCTTATAGAATATAAATTGGGTGTGTCTTTCTGGAAAGATTGACAACGATTCGTTGTTCAGGGAGTCATTTGATAATGACCATATGGTGAACGAATCACACCTTAAACGTCAAAGGAGATCTGCAGACTTCAGAAATGTGGATAGGGATTCTGCAAGGAGCTATTCTGGAGGGAGTGAACATAGGCGTAGTAAAAAAAGACAAAAATCTGATAGACATTCTGGCAGCATTGCTTGTGAGACATCAGATTTTCTATCTGACGATGACGTTATGCACTCACAGCCAAGAAGGAACCATCAACACACAGCTTCTCTGAGGGAGAATCTTTCTGACAAGTCATATTCAGAAATACAAGATAGATCTGAAAGTTCTGAATTTCATAGTAAAGGAAATGGGAGGCTAAGGCATAAGTACAGAAGTTCCAAGAAGCACAGTGGAAGAAGTGAACATTCTGAGAGAAATTCACGTAGCCCTCCTGTAAATAGTGGGAAGAGTCAGCACAGAAGCCGAAACGAACCCAAGCATGAACTTGAAAGGCATTCTCGGAAACATCATAATCATTTAAAAGCAGACAGACACCACAATTTGTCAGTTGATAGAGGCACTCGCCAGCATCTTAGGCATTTGGCATCCACTTCTTCAAGTGAGCGAGGGACGATTCAGCAGTCCAGACAGGATAATCCTGATGAAAGAGATGTTCACAGTAGAAGACATTCCAAAAACAAGTTAAAGACTGTGGATGATGAAACAGAATATGACAGATGGGAGATGGCGAATGGTTCAGATATTGATGATGAAGGTGGCTACCACCACAAAGAGCACAAGAAGGCCCGTAGAAGTGTGGGTAGCATTTAAGCTCAGTTACGACAGTAATTTTGCATCCACTTTACAGGGTTGTAGCAGTTGTACATATTTCCTTGCGGGAGAAGCTGTAAATTCAAAATGTCAGCCAGAAAACTTGGAGGTAGACCATGTCCAATGCCATCAGACCTACTCTTTTAGGACACTTGTGGTATATCTTTTCCTTAATTTCATTTACTTATTTGTGTGCTGAAGTTTAATTTGGTTATAATTTTCTTTGTGAAATTGTATTATTCAGTAATAGGTTATATTGATCGGCGGTGGGGCATATCAGTAATCCTACGATCTGAATTGATCTAATATGAGTTGTTATGTTGTTGGTACAGATCATATACAGGTCCAATGGAAGGCAGGTAATAAGTTTTTGTAACCTATGGTATTTTCTGCCTTCACTGCAACCGCTCGTTGTATGTTCTTAGTGTGGAATAGGCCGATCCACTTATCTGGGGATTGAAGAAAAGTTTAACGCTGAATTTGGACAATTTGGGCAGCATCATCTGCAAAAAAACTCTTATCAGAGATAGGAAGGTATGCTCTCTTTTTCATTTGTTTAAACGCATTTGTTGTATTTGTTCTTTCCTTTCGCATGAGATTGCGGGCATGTGCTCGTCAAGGCCCAGCTCCTTTTGCTGGACTCAGTCATGGACATCACCGAGCTGATGAGACGTCATGAAATCTGAGCGCATGCCTCCTGCTGCAGGTCTTGAGATTGGTCCGGACGGTATTCCCTGGCGGGTAAAGGCGACCATAGAGTTTCACGAACATAAAACTCTGATAAAGGTGGTTTTTCTTCCGTTATTTTTTAACAAAAAGGGTGTTTAAACCGTAAGTTCATTTACTCAAAACATGGTTTTGGAACCAAATACATCAACAATCACAGAAAAACAGGGGTCAGAGCAAGTCCTTCGCACTTTAAGGAACGTGTGCAACACCTACAAGAGTATGGCGTCTTAGGATAGCCTGTGACCCTTCTCTCCAGCCAGTATTTTGTTGAGCTTTGAGCCGCTAAGACCAAACCCCTTTAAGACTTTCAGAATTTGTTACCCTTCGAAGGCCATACCACCATTCTGTTTAGAGCTTGCTATTCTCATGACTTGAGAAAATGATGCGGCACAAGATGAAGTGTTGGTAGGTTGTGAAATTAGTGCAGATGCCGGAAGATTCACTGTTCATCCCCTTTAGAGCTAGAGCCTAGAGGGTATTGTTAGGAATTTGCGGGCGCCTTCCTGCCTCTGACACGTTCAGCCCTAGGTTTAGCGGATTCTAGTATATTTTGTTTCAATTGGTTTTCGAAATGAACTATTTTTGCATTTCCCCAAAGGTTAGCTTGTTCTCTGTCTGGGTTTTCAGGAGACTTTTTTTCCCGGGTTACAAATGGGTCAGATCTGGATCAAGTATTTTTTTTCATTTTATGTTGTACCCGATCCGATTCTGGCATGGCCTCTAAAGTATTTTGCTGTTTCAACTGTTTGCGCCGTGCCGGATCAGAACCGTTCCGAATCCTATCGGAGGGTTTGATGCCTAGGCTACATAATTATAGGCGAAGACGCTTTTTCTAGCTCACCATCCTTAAACTGGAAATGCCTCAATCCTACAAGTAACTTAATTTTCAAGTGTCCTATTATGTTGACACATTACTCCACCCAGAATTTTGAACTGTGGTCCTTTTGTTAACTTAGAAAGTGGGTCTGTTTGTTGTCTCTTTGGTGTTTTAGTTTGAGACTTTTGCTGCAGGAAACTCAGCACGATGGAAGTGCAATAGTTTTGCACAAACGAGTGGTAGTTACTGTCATTTCCTTCATCAGAAACAAGAGTTGGAAACGAACAAAGGTCTCATTAAAAAGATGAATTGGAAAAACTAATCCTTTCGATCACATGCATCGGCATGTTTAGTCTTGTTTTGAACTTATTCGAGACTAGGAACAGGAACACTCGAGTAAAAGGCAAAAGGCAAGTGCAATGTTGCAGTGACGGATTCGTGAGTTTGACATTAAATTTAAACAAGAAAAACTGTCCTTTCCCATGATTCACGGATAATAATGTTTTTATAATCATCATTTGAATTACTCATCTTGAATAGAAAGTTAATTTAATCAAAGTAGTCTTGTAAATGGAGAAGTTAGAAAAACAGAACAAAATATACGGGTCAAATCAAAATTAGTTGTGAAAATGCCAAATTTTTTTAGAGTTTATCAATCTAAGAACGTATGGTCATTGCTGTAATAGCAAGACAAAAACATATAAAGAAAATAAATTAGTTATGATATAAATAGCATTTGAAACCAATATAAACGTGTCGTCCTTCCATCGCTGATTGAATTGATTTCAACAACTCTGTTACGTTCGTTCAAAACCGCAAGACATCTCGGTAGCTGGACGCTCATACTGTTTGGCGTTTGTGTGGGAGAGTAAAGTAAGTTAGCGTTGTGAGTGGCTGTCAGCGGTGCCATAAGGTCGTTTCAGAAAGGTCTTCGTTTTACCTGTTTGCGCCGGTTAAGGAGGCAAGGTAATGAAACCAAGGGTTTAACAGTTACGGTATCTATTTGTCGGTATAAGATGGGGTTCTGCTTCTTCTCAGCTTGCTTCCTAATTGGAGAAAGAAAATCTCCTTTTTCAGTGTGGATGTATACGGATAGCTTGATGCTAAACTCTTACCTGGAATAAAAGGGATCTCTGCTTCTAGTTGAACATGTCTGACAAATTAATCGTACCAGCGATTTGTCAGTTGGCCAGATTGGATCAAATCTACGGTTAAAGACTGAAAGAAAAACCAAGACTCTGGTCTTGAGGAAGAGGGTTTTCAGGGAGGAGATAGAGAAAGGATCTGGGAAAATAGAGTTTCAGCCAGGAGAGAGAGACGTCTCTCCTTCACGATATGTTGGGAGTAACGACTTTTTATTACAAATCTTTTATCTACACTACGAAAAAGATGCATAGGCTTTTAAAGCTTGCAAAGTACCCCACAAAATGTAACAGGTTTGGTTTTGCTGTGTGTGTGTGTGTGACACACAGAGCAAAACCAAAACACACACAGAGCAAAACCAAACCTGCCTTTTGTTCAATGTTTTTAGATGGTTAAAAATTTAAGCCTTTAATCAAAAGTTTTTTATTTACCGTGCTGTTTAAGGTATAGTGATGGTTCATATCTTTTTATCAAATTTGGGAGGATACCTGAAGAGGTTAAAACTCCCTGTTTGTTTTTCTGTCTTCCGGATTTAAGGTGGTTTCAAGACCTAGGTGAAGGGTGGGACACTTGTCAATTATAATGTCATGTATTTATCATTTGCAGTCTGAATGAGTATTATTTACTGAATTTGAACTAATTGGACTTTTATTGGCTTGCCAGTTCACAGGTTTTTACTAATGGATTGTGATTATTTTAGCAATAATTTTAAATTTAGGGCTATTTGATATATACATATACATACACTCATCTATGTTCTAAAGATGTATTATGTTTGCATCCTTCACAGACCTAAAGTTTATGCACCCACTGCATCAATGAATGAATAGAACAATACAAACAAAAAATATCAAACAGAAGAAGAAATGCATGATTTACATGAAAACCATCTCTTAAAAATGAAGGAAAACTATTAAAAAAAAAAACTATATAAAATAAGGTGTGGTAGGTTTTCTAAATTTTCAAACTTAAAGAATCAACACTTCCATTGCATGTAAGAATCTTCATTTATTCTTTTGATGGTAGAAAATTTTCCTCTCTCATACTCCCATAAGCATATAGAACAATTCCCAAATACAAACCTGTCCCTTCAAAAGAACAAATGCATCAAGAATGAATCATCCCAAATATGGATGGATTTAAATTCAGATCTCCCCTTGAAATACTCCTAAAGAGAACCATTATTTTACATAGTGCATGGCACAACTCTTGCCTAGTTTCAACAAAGCTCGTAGTGTGTTTGTCAACATTTTAACATATCGTTTTTTGTTCGTCTCTCTTCAACTTTCACTTAGTGAATCAGTGATGTCTCGACTCTTGTGCTTCAAATGATACGTTGGATTCTTGGCTAAATATATACTCTTTTATCACAATTAACCTCCCTCTTCTTTTGAATTGAGTCCAAATCTTTGATAATGCTATTTTATTAATGGCATTTCTTTAAATGCTTTAACTGTGGACCTGTGGTCATATGCTCGACTTCAGTAGTAGAGAGTACAACACATTGTTGCAACTTAGATTGCTATAAACCTGCGTTCCATGTAAAAGGACTTGATTTAGATTTTCCTGAATATTTATCTCTGCTTAATTCTACATATGTGGATCTCTTAATCTCTGGTATATTTGAGAAATCTTAGAATTTATTTGATTGCAGCCTAATGCTTTTTACAGCAAGGAATTTACTAATAGCATCAAGTGTTAGTTCGACTGCATACCATTCTTGATTCTATACATAAAACTTTCTCATTAAAAATAGAAAAAAAATATAAATAAATCCTAAAAATAAAAATATATGTATAAATAAATGCTCAGTATATAAGCCAATAACAAATTCATGCTCAAGTTTTGGTTGTTATCAAAGTGATCCTCAACTTTTGATTAATATTGTCAAACAATCGCTCCTTTAAAAATATTAAATAATAAAATAGAATGCAAGCTCGTCCATTCAAAGCAATTTTATTTTAAAAATAACAAAAAATTAAAAGAGAAAAAGGAAACCACCATCCTTCTCGCCATCCAGAAAGAGTCGGCTATGAGCCTCATCATACTCCAGGGCATTGAGAGGTTGAACGCCAATGTAAAATAGGAATGATGAACCAAGAGATTTGCCGTTGCCTGATTGGACACTCATAGAAGCCTTGTTAACAAACACGACCTAAAAGAGCCGATTAAACTTCCCCTATATGAATATTTTTAAAGGAAAAAATGGAAACGATGAAATTGGTCTTCAACTGAAGATGCTGACCTCTGCAAAATTATGTATAGAAGTTCTGAACTAGCTTTGAAATTGTTCTGGTCTGTCGGATGACGACTACATGGCAATATTCTCATTGATTATCTAGCCGACATCAACTAATCCGTTGCCTTTGCAGATCTGATTGGGCAAAAGTCCGACACCAACCAGCGACTGTCAGTCTTGCCGTTGGGCAAGGAGCAACCGTCATTGCAACCATCATTTTTCACTTTTTTATTTTTTCAAGTGGACATCATTTTTCACTCTGTTTGGAAGGGGGGAGGACAAGGTACTGCTGATTTCATATCGGTAGGAGAGGTTGTGGCAGGGCTCTTCCCACCATGCCCACTGCCCACCTCCGGCGTCCTCTCTCTCTCTCTCTCCCACCTTCCCTGCAGGAAAAGGTTTAATCAGAACTTAAAAAAAAAAAAGAAAAAAGAAAAAGGAAAACAAACCTTCGACAATGGCTAGGGTTTCAGGAACACATAAACCCTTGCCCATCGCTGGTGGTTTTGAGAAAAGTTGAAAACCCTCAGCAATGGCCGAGGGCTTAAGAAAAAATAAACACCCTCGGCCATTGCCTACGGTTTGAGAACATAAAACCTTAGCAGTGGCCAAGGGTTTGACAGAAAAATATGTCGAGGGTTTCAAAAAAGATTAACCGTCTGCGTTGCTGAGAGTTTTGAGAAAAAAACCTAAACTTTAGTCGGCGACTGATTACCTTGCCGGCTGTCTGTCTTTTTTGTTTTTCAAATTGAACCGCGGCCTTGCCGATAGTTTGACAGAGAAAGGGGTAGGGGTTTGAAGATCCTTTTTTCCAGCCAGAAAAGAGGGCACCCAGACCCTCATATTCGGCTGGAAAAGAAGGGCTTCAAATCCTTCTTTTTTCGGCTCACAAAGAGAGAGAGTAGCCTGGACATAGCGTCGTCGGCAATGGTGTCTCATCGGAGATGTCTTCTTTCACTGGCAGTTGTATGCCCTCACAGATGCCTGAGTTCTTTGAGAGAGGGAGAGAGATCCGATGTTTTTAAAGAAGCCATCAAACACCAGGATCATAATATCATTGAGGGTCTGATTTTAAAACAATAGATCTAAGATTCGAGGGTCTGAAATCAGCCCCATATATAAGATCTGGGGCATCAAACTCAACTTGAGCATTCATTTGTATTGGAGGGCACTTTTTTGAGTTTAATTGAAATGATTTGTTAGAGACGTTGAGACGGACTTTGCATTTTTCATTTGAAACCAATGTAGCACTTTTCAATATACTTCATTTGCCACAGCAAAGATTTTTTGTTTCTTTATTCGGAGATATATGCATCCTACGAATTATTTGGCTGACTTTAAGTAATAAAAAGGCCTATTTAAAGCTGTGTTTCAAATTTTTAATTAAATTATATCTTTGTCAATAATAAACATATCATCTACACAAAAACAAAGAATAACAAAGTTGCATTTAGATACTTGTTGATAAACATTGGATTCCCAACGACTTGTGCTAGTCATTCTTTACTATGAACGGATGAAATTTGCTCGGTACTTGCTTTAACCTATATAAATTTTTTTTTTAATTTGCAAATTAAATGTTTTTGCCTTTCATCTTGAGTCTTCCGAGTGTTCATGTTCATATATGTTTTATTATTTATGTCACCATGAAGAAATGTTGTTTTCATATCTACTTGTTCAATTTCTACATTTAAATTTGCAACAAGGCTTAACTTCATTTGAATTCATTACATTTTCAGCATTGAGAAAATCTAATTAAAGTTAATTTCATCTTTTTATTTCAAATGTCGAGTATTGCTTGATACCGTTTGTTCTCATTTTCATCGTACTTTAATCTGCACACCCATGAACATCCTTTTATGCGAAGAATTTAATTCCTCTTGCATTGCTTTCAGTCGCATTCTTGTAAACATCTTCTTTAACTTCTTTAAAAACTTTCTGGTTCACCATACTCTACTCAGAAAAATGACACCGTATTTCTTAAATTTGTTCTTAAACCTTAAACAATCGGCTCATCATATGATCCACGTTCCTTCAATTTAATAACAATCAAGAACGCGATAGTCCATACGGCGATATTTTTTCACGGGTATTTTAACTGTTATTATCTTTAAGAGAACTTTCATCAACGCCTTGACCTTCACCTTGTGGTGCTGCCTACGACAGACTCGCTGCTACACCCCTAGAGTTAGTGTCAGCTAACCCTTTGCACCCATCGTCACCCTCATATTTACCCTTTTCCTGACTACTAGAATCTTTTACTTCAAATCTTCCATTATTTCTTCCACTGAACTCTTTTGTGCAGCCTCGTCCAATGAATGGAACCTGTTCCGCTTGTCGATTCCATCCCTTTTTTTGTTTTGAGAATGCCAACCCTTCCTTTTGGCCATCTTCACCTGCGACAACCTGCTGGTAGGAGCTATAATGGTTGTCCTCATCCTCAGCCGGTTTCTTCTCTTGATTCACTGAACATGATGTGGAGAAGTGGCCAGTAGAGCTATAATGGTTGCTAAATCTCACCTTTGCTTCATATTCAAACATAAACGTCGACAATTCCTACAGTCGAATCCAAATATTCACTGCAGTAGATGCTTCTACTTTTAGGTCCTTACCGGGACACCAACGATTCATCACCAGTACTCTTCTCTCAATCTTCCATGCCTCCGGTCTGGGATGAACTTAAACTCATTCTCCAATGATACCGAAATCAGAAAATTTCCTTTTCCCACCGACGTGAAATGCAGGTTGGGAATTTCTGTCCACGTTTTTCATAATGTCTCAAAAAGATACTGGTAATCAAGGCGAGAACACCCATTTCCCCTACCACTGCAGCGATAACAGAGAACTGGAAATGTTTAGGCATTACCTTGAAAGCTTCCTAAGAAATCACTAGCTGTCGTTTGCCATTCACTTTCGTCGCCAACAAAAGGGGAAGCATCTTACAGCAGTCCTCCTCTCTGTCCTAAACGATCAATAGGCAAGACGCCTTAGGAGCAGCTGCCCTCTCATGCACCTGCAAACCCACACCAACTCCTGCGCCATCTGCAGAGCACCATCTGATAGATCCGTCGACCTGCCCAACACGGGCGTCTTGGAGAGCTGCGACGCCTGCTTGATTCTATTGTCGTCCCCTTCATCGTGACACCGCACCTCACGGAGAATGTTTCCTCCCTACACTGCTCAAGAGCCAACGGGGTCATGGAACTGCCATTGCCCATCCTGCCGGATCACACCTGCGAATGCTACTGCTGTCAACAGCCCCAACGGGTACCTGGCATATCTCAGATCAAAACTCCCCATTTCCTCCAGTTGCAAAGGGATGCCCTGAGTCATCGTACCTACTAGACTCCTGCCACCACCTCCAGCCTGCCATCCACCATCACCATCGGCTAGAGCACTCTTCGGCTTTTTCTTCTCTTCACAGGCAGGTATGGCTTCTTCACACGAAGTAGAGCTCCCGAGCGATACCTAGGCCAACAGTTCTGGTAGGCTTCCATCACCATCTCCAAAATGTCTTCCCCCACCAATTACCGTCGTTGCCGTCGCCAGCGATCTTTTGCAGTCAGCGTGCAGAGTGTCACGAGCAGAAGAAACCTTCGACCGCTTTCAGCTATGCCCCTCCTAAGTTCAATGCTATATTTAGCCAACTCGACTTTCCATACTCAGTTAAGTATAGTTTTAATAAGTCATTGACTCCTCTTCTAATCTTCTTTCCAACATTGGACTCTTTCTTTTCAAAGTATGCAATTGTTTCATCTTCTCAAAAGGACATAATCTGACTTTATAAGTCTTTTTGTATCAGGATCTCATAGTCTATAATTTAAGTTATTCATCTCTATAATCGGAAAAACATGCAAAGCAATGTTTCGTTGCCAAATTTGATGTCAATTCTTCAAATATATATGAATGAAGACTTTATATCTAAATAATTTCAAATGAGAGGTTGCCTCTTAATTTCTCCAAATTTGTTGAGGAACTTTTCCATATAATGGAATCCATTTTCTTGTGGAGTCCCTGAAGGAGTCTTCTCACGTTGAATTTCATGTTTGCCAATAACTTACAAATGCATTTAAAGTGTATTCACCATCATTTTTTATTTTCCAGCATCTTAGCTTCCAACTTGTTTCCCTTTCAACTAACACATGAAACTTCATAAAAACATTGAGAGCATCACTTTGATTTTTTATGGCATAATCTTAACATTTTTGATGCATTATCAATTAAAGTAATATAAAGTTAGTAGAATGACATACATCAAAGTGTACTTTGCAAGAGTCTCTTACATAGTTTGAAGCTATGTCACATGGGTGCGGGTATGATACGGGTACCGAAATACGGGTACGGATATAACAATTTTCAAATTTTTTAAATACGTGGATACAGTAGATTTTATATTCTCAAAAATGATAAAATGAAAAAAATATTAAATTAATAGTTCTGATAAAAACATGTCTTCTTCTACTGTATGTGTCTTCTTCTACTGTTTTATGTAAGAGGAGAACTAATACGGCAGGAAAAATCATACAAATCGACTTCATTTTTTGTTCGGATTGGTTTTAGCCTAAACCCGATTCAAACCATATCCACCCTGTATTTAGTATCCGTATTCTCATATCCACTTATCGACACAGGTATGTGGGCTAAACCCACGTATCTGTGTGTCATAGGTTTGAAGTCGTTTCCCACAAAGAAACTATATATTTTTTTTATCAGTCAAACAACCATCACACTAATTGAATGTGTATATTTCTTTTCTTTTTTCTTTTTTTTGCTGCGAGTGGGCTGGGGCGGACCCCTTTCATTATTAAAGTAATGAAAGAATGCAACAAAGAATGAAAGAATAAAAAATTACCTTGCAAAGCAAGGTTAAACCAAGAGGACAAACCAGAGCCAAACATCCAGCTCCACCTGGGAACCCAACAAAGCATTACCCACAGATCATAAGAATTTATACGAAACAATCAGATGATTAAATCTGCCCCTAATACAAGAAAACCTGTTACCATACGGGTTAGTACGTAGTAATCCGTCCTGTAACAGCCTCTTCCATCTCACATTATTAGATTTAACTGCAATAGTATGAATATGAGATGAGATAAAATGCAGACTATGTTCAAGAAGATGAAGCTCTCCCATGATATAATCATCTTGGGCAGCCTCCCCAAATCTGTAAATAACGCAAGTATATGCCACACAACAAGACTGCAGATCTTTGTCCTTCTTATGATTGATGAGATAATTTCAATGGTCCAGCATGCACTTAGTTTAAACAACCAAGTTGAAGAAAAACCTTTAGTTTTGAGCCACAATTTTGACACATACAGCTTCTGGGTAGGCCATTCAACATAACCAGAACATGTTTGCCACATTTCACGTTTAATTTGTGAATCAGTTTTAGCACAGCCTGAAAAAAACGTGGTTGCAAATCATCCAAATTTTCAAAATGATTATGTTGAACGCCATTTCCATTCCTTACAGCCGAATTTTCTCCTTTTCCATATAAAAATATGTTCCCAACAACATCTTTGGGTAGATGCAACATTCCAAACCAGGATAAAGCATAAAGCCATATGATCCGTGACGTCGGACAGGCAAATAGCAAGTGGTCATAATCTTCTATTGCTGATTTGCACATCCTACATGAGATGCAAGTGAAACGCTTAAACTTTGTAGTCGTTTTTCAGTTAAAAATTTCCCGGGACCCCCAATATAAGAGAACCAATTAGATTTGGGAACACATCTGGGAATCCAAATGTTTTTACGCCAATTGCTGAACCCCTTAATCTTTTGCCAAAGGTGGGCTCTAGATGAGATCGCTCACCCAGTCCTATTCCATGTCAAAAAATCTGACCCAATGGATAGCTAAAACCTCAAAGCATTCAATTTATTGAATTGTCAACCTGAAAAATATTTTCATTGTTGAATTTGATCAGAGCTTGCTTGACTAAAAGGCCCCTATCATTCTCCATCTGACTATAGCTGCCAAATTGAGTTGATCAAATAATAGGGTCAATCCAAAATTTAGCAAGAGAAGCATCTTTAACGGACTAGTAGATCTTGAAAGTAATTTGTTTTTAGTCTCTTATTATGCTCTTCCAAGTATAAGACATATTATTTTTAATCCTATATTTTCACATACTACAATTGACCAAATTATTTTCTCTACAAAGACTCGTCCATTGGATAGTACCAGTAGAGCATTACATGCTAAAAAGCAAAGGCATGCCTTGTTAAGCTTAGAAATTTTCTGTAAACCGACCCCTCCTTCATCTTGAGGAATGGATAGAATTTTCCAAGATAAAACATGAGGCCATTGAGTGTTTTCAGAAGCTTCCCACAGAAATTTCATGACTAAAGTCTTCATTTTTTCGAAACTGGACATTATATTATCATTAACCAATATATAGGCATGATGTCAAGAACAGCCTTTATTAAACATAATCTTCCTACAAAGGATAATAAATGAAATTTTCAGCCACACAATTTTCTTTGTAGTTTTAGTAAAATATCATCCCACACCGAGGAGGGCATCTTTCCATTAACAAGGGGTAATCCCAGGTATTTTGTAGGAAACGTGCCTTTAGCCCATCCCATTTTTTCTTCTATATTACTGCACTGCCTCCTACTACTATTGAAGGGGAAATAAAGAGACTTTTCAACATATATTTGCATATTTGTTCCAGTTTTCAAGTCAGCTGACACTTCCAAATCCCAATCAGACTCTTCTTAGTGGTCTTGAAGAATAATTACATATCGTCAGCATACATGATTGTCAACGGGCCCTTTAGACATCTTCTCAAAGAAGGAGCTCCTATTTTATGACTAAGAACATCATGCTCTATCCTTCTATAAAAGATTTCCATTATAACAAGAAAGAGACAAGATGATGAAGGATCACCTTGATCTGAACCTCTTTCACTATCAAAATAATTTCCTTCTCTTCCACTGATGAGCAGAACATAAGATGCTATAGAGACTAGTTTCAAATTGTTTCAACCCATAAATGATGACATCCAAGAATTTAAGGTTTGCCTCAAGAAAGATCCTAATCGACCCTATCATAAGCTTTTGATAGATCAATTTTTATGCAAATATTTGAAGTTGCAGTCTCTTCCAAAGAATGAACCATGAATTGAGCAAGAAGATACTATTGTGGTTTTTTCTTACTTTAAGAAGCCCTCCTGAACACTTAAAATAATCCTTGAGAAAATGTCCTTCATTGGTAGAACCATGACTTTAAATGTAAATTTGGAAACACTATTCCCAGTAAGTCGGAAGTTAGAAATATGTTCAAAGTGTTCTCTCTTAGGAAACAAACTTTATGGATTTTTTCACGTTCTTCATCACTTTTCCTTTCATAAGAAATTCCGCATAGTAAATAAACATCTTGAACTACAATGATCCATTACCACTGGAAAAAACTACTAGGGAAGCCATCGTAGCCCGGAGAACCATCAGAATTAGCATCCATCACTGCCCATCTAATTTCCTCGTCTATTATAGGTTGCAGCAAACTCAAATTATCCTCTAAAGTTCTTGGGTCCCTCCCAAAGACCTATAAGTAAATTCTCCAAGGAATCATCCTTAGCATAGAACTTCTTGAAGTGATTAAATGCAGCTAAATAAATACCTTCCATATCCTAAAAGGATCCTTCATCAGTCTCAATATAATTAGTAATATTTTAACACCTCTTTCCTTTAAAATGCATGGAAAAAACTATTATTCTAGTCTCCATCTTTTAACCATTTATTGTGAGACAATTGCTTTCACATGATTTACTCCTCTCTAAGAGCTTGGGTTAAAAATTTTCTAATCTCTCTATCTTTATTGAGACGTGAAGGATCAATGGCATGACCACATGGTGGCTGGTGTGCCTCACAAAATTAGTTTAATATATATGATAATGTTTTGATATATTTGATTGTTATAGATGTAAGTGCCCCAAAGAAATTAAAGGCATTAAATGAATGCCCCCACTAGAAAAAAAAATTCTGGCTCTGCTAATGTGAAGGATAGTCAACATCATTAGATTCAAAAAATTTGGCCTAGTCTTCCCTTAATCTAGTTATTTTATGATTAACCTTGCTATTACCATATTTGTTTCAGTGACTAAGCTTATTCAACTTAAATGTCAGTCGAACCATAGGCCATCCCCTTATATTAGACACCCACATATTGGTGATAATAAGCTTGTAGTGAGGGAGAGGTGAACAAGATTGGGGAACGTTGGAGGCAGGGATGGAGGGAAATAGGGAGTGTGAATAGTGGAGGGTCAAGCAGAGGGAGAGTGCTCGAGGCAAGAGTTGTTCCATGAGTTTTGTTATATGTAAAACCATGAAATGTGTTGGAATAAATCAAATTATATAAGCCTTCAGATGTATGTTCTGTCTTGAGTGTCCTTTGTCCATCATTTGCGTTGAATTTTGCTAAATGAAAGACTAACTTTTGTTTGTTCCATCAATAGAACAAGCAATCCAATGACCTCCTAATCAGCCTATATTGGGCTTCTCGAATGCATATCCTTCATAATCTAACTTGCTAGTAGAAATAAGATTCATATGCAAATCCAAGATATGATGCATATCCTTTAGTACAAAACTTTCATATTAATTTCAATATGTATATCACTAATACCTATCATATTTGATGTATCTTGATTTCTCCCATGAGCAATGCCATAATCTTCCAGTTTACAGAATCAGCAACTTCGTATGTGGTGTAGCATGATAACAAGCACTCAAATATATAATCCAACTGGTGTTTGTACTTCCCACTTGAAGACAATCATTTTTTTTCTTTAACTATAGCAAGAGTACCTTGGCTTGCTAAAGATGTTGAAGGTTTTTTTATTTTGTTTTATCCTTTGTTGTCTCTTTTTTTACTTTCTACAAGGTTTCAAGGGTTCAATATTGCAACAACAATGACAATCTATTTTACTTTTTAAATTTGATTTAGGTTTGAGGTTTTTTGTTTCATATGAGAATTTCTTCTACATTCTTCATCAATATTCGTAGGTTAGAAGGATTGACTATTATATTTTTTTAATTCAGTAAGTTATTAGTAATATGATTCATGGTTAGCATGTCATAATTATCCAAAGAAATAAGTAAAATCTCATAATTTTCTGTAGAAAGAAAAAAAAATTGTTTACAACTCATCACTCAAGATAAACTTCATTCATGTCAATTGGTTCACCATATTTTACAATTTAATTAAATTCTCATTTGTTAAAGAACCTTCCTTTAACTTTTTTATTTACTAGTTGCCAAATGAGAAAAAGGTTATTAACCATTGTCTTTCTCTCATACAAATCATGTAATTTTGTCTGCAAAGATTTTCCCATAGATTGGGTTGACACATAATGAAATCACTTTATCTAACCATTGTCTAATGATTGTAATAGCATCTTTATTATAAAGTTTTTTGTAATCTCATTCTTAACTTTCTAAAGTGTATCTCTTTCAATGAGCTCATTTAAGTCTTTAAGGTAAAGGAGGTGGTTGTCCATTTTAGTGCATCATGGTTGCCTTTTTTTTTTTTTGAAAATTTTTGTCTTTCATCTTAATCCATAAGAATATCAAACACAAATAATGCCAAATCGTTCTAATACCACTTGTTAGGGAGAAACCCAAATGTGCATACATCTTCATCTCTATGTGGATCTCGTTGGTATAAATATCTATAAAGTATAAAGTCCTTCAAAAAGCAAAACTTATACATCTACCACCTTAACCAAGGGGAATACAATAGAACAACATTTACAAAAAACAAGAAAAGTCAAGCAAAAAAAGTTTACAACACTGACCTATGAAGAAAACTCTTTCTTTAAGAAGAGAGAAAAACTATAACCCTACCACATGAAATTCATTATGTGAAATAAGAGTTAAAATATGTCTTTTCAAGCGTTCAAATTTGAAGGCATCAATACCCTCTTTGCATACAAGAGCCCGCTTTGCTATTCTAATGATATAATAAGCTCTTCTTCTCTCTCTCTCATTTACCCACAGACGTATAGGGAAACTATCAAAGACAAAAAACTTCCCATCTTTTTTCGAAAGAACAAAAAACATATAAATACTTAAAGTTCAAGCGAAAACATTGATAGTTTAAACCTTTCCTATCAAACCTCACATTTGACTCTCTACAATAAAGAAAACCCAATAAAAAATGGGTTCCCCTTAAAAAAGAATGGATTCAATCTAACTCATACAAACGCCCATGACCCATGTAAATATAATTTGCTTATTCTTACTCCTTGTAAAGTGAGAGTGAAAGAACAAGGGGATTCAAATCCATCATTTTTCTTCTTACAAGGGGAAGGGGACCTTCCCGTAGTGCTTGGTCTTGACGTGCCCATTTCACCCTCTTTCTCTTAAAAGAATTGGCTCGCCTTGGCTGCAACTTTATAGTCTCAATATTGTGTTATATCTCTCCCGTTTATGCATATTGTGTACTTTATCCACCTAAAAAAGTGTACTGCATATGTAGTTTTCTGCATATTTTAGATGAATTATTATGAGTATACAGCTACTGTATTTTATAATTTCTTTCCCTTTTGTTCATGAGGGTAGCGATCTCGTGGGGAGCCTACTTTGTTAGCTTCATGATTGAAGGGCTTAAGAATCCCTTCTCATTATTGGATTTATTTACTGTAGCTTTTCATAGAGTTTTTAACTCTAGGTATGTCAATGCGTCAAGTGTTAGCTTCATTGTAATTGCTATAACTCATAGGTTTCTCTTTCATTAAGTTAATAATTTTCATAATGATATGGAAACAAGTAATTAGTTGGTTTTTATGAAGACAACTAGTGTTGCATTTGGTACAGAAATTTGCATGCGTACAAGCGCAATGAGGGTTCCATCTGTTCATGGTTGCGAAATGATGTGAAGTTTTAAAATCACGAGTGAAAATTGTTTCACCAAAAGGGGTGCACCATAACCTCGGATTTGAGATCCAAGGTGATTTGAAATCATTGGCAATTTTAGACCCGCAGATTTAAGGTCAGACCCTCCCCACATCCTACATCAAATTTGAGTTTTTGCCTATAAATTGAAGATCTCAAATTATCTCTTTTACATAGTGGTAAAATCCGGTTCTTGTTTTGTAGGTCCCACATAAAAGGGATCTCAGATCAGCTTCAAATATGAGATCCGAGGCTATCAAACACTAAGAGTATGTTCTATTGTGGGTAAAATGTGGTCCATGGTTGCATTTAACTTTGAAACAGAGGTGATATTTCCAAATGCATCCAAGCAAGGTGTGCACTTTTATCTCCAAGATGAATTAAAGAAATTTGCTCTAAGAGGTCTGGTCTTTTTATATTGCATTTCCTATGGACAAACAATAATTTTTCACATTAATTGTCGGTGGAAGAAAATTATCTCATCCTCTTATCTACGGTTTTCTCTGTACCTAAAAAGGACACCTCTCACCCTCCCTATTGAAGTGAAATGCAACCTAAGAGTGCATCCGGGTGAAACTTTTCTATGGTTGGAAGGGTTGGTGAAAGTGAAGAACCAAAAGACAAGGTGGAGGTTTTGTAAGGGACATTTTTAGGTTGTGGTTGATAGCCGCAGTTCTTAAACCAAAGTTGCATAAAAAGGTGTTCTTTGGGATATCCTCAATTTAAACAAACTGAGGATCTCACAGTAACATGGATTTGAAATCCATGCTACATGTTAAAAACCATACATTTAAGATCGGATTGGAGGAAAAGGGGTCCGATCATAAATCCATGGACCAGAGGTCCGCGGTGAAACAAAACAACGTTAGTCTTTTATCAGTTAATGAAGAACCCAATTTGGAGCTGAAATGATCAAGCAAGTAGGAAATAGACTGCCAAAAGGAGATGATATAATGTAAACATGAGTCAGCTCGTGAACAATCCTTCTGTCTCTCATTCATCTTGAAAAGATACAACACATTTTTTTCTTTTCATTGGTCACCTGTTGAGTGCAATTGACAGCACAATGGATAACACGAACCATCCTACGAGAAAATAACCTACCAGCCTGGTTGGTCCAACATCCTCCGGCTCCTGCAGAGCAGCATAGTAACATTATGCTTTGCTTAAAATAGTACGTCGCAGAACTTTTTCTTCATGGTGGAACAAAACTAAATTGTTGACAGCAAAAGCAAATAGATAACTAGTGAAAAACATGGAGATGATAAAATGCCAGAATCCAGACACTGACTACACAAGAGAAATTTAAAGGGCCGTTTCAGGGGCGGAGCCAGAAACTTTTGTCCACGAGGCACTAAATACATAATTAAACAAATTTTCAATTGACCTTAGGGCAGTGACCCGGGTCTCTTGGGCCTGCCCCATATAAATGGACTCAATTCACCCAGCTCCATCATGTATCTCCACCCTGGGCCATTTGGCAATGAGAATAGCTTGTTATTTATGAAATACTACGTTGCAATATTTTATGAAACTGCTTCCATTTTTTTAGTGGATTCATAGAACAGTAAGAAAGAATTACAGATCCCAAACAGCCTCTAAGGTCTTCAACGAGAAAAAATGTCAAAAAGGGGCCGCTTTTGAGGCATGGCTATGCCTTAAATGAGTTTATGACCGCTCTATGTGGCTCAACCATAGTGGGATAAGAGTTAACACTCCCTTTCTCTCTTCTTTCTTTCATTCTTCAACAGTGGTCCTGGAACGCTGGACATTCTAAGGTACCATTACCACCACAACGCCAGGGGAGAACTGGTTCTCTCTCTCTCTCTCTCTCTCTCGCACACACACACATAAGCTTGACTAATTTGGATATGTAACTGCATGAGTGCATCAACGCAACCACATGCTTGGTTTTCAAGATCCAGAAAGACCCTTGAAGAAGTGCTGTCAATGAGATGGTCTGGTGTTGGACACCGGACTCTGAACGCCCTGAAAATTTCTAGCCAGAAAGGCGTTTGGAGCTGACCAAAGCGAGACCGACCCTACTTGACTCAAATTCCATTTATAGCTGTTGGAAGTGATTGGTTTCTCCAACTCTCAGGTATGAACATTCTTAACTTTCAACCTATTTTTCGGTAAGAAAAATAAAACTTTCTTATCCTATTGCATTTTCTTTTGAGAATTTAATGACACACAGGTTTTGGATGTAGATTTGTTAGGATATCCCACCCAACCTACTTGACACTATTCATGTATAGCTTTTGGAAGCGATTGGCTTCTCCCAACCGACAGATATGAACAATTTTAACTTCACGACCACTTGTTCTTTCAGAACTTTCTTGCTCTGTCACATCTCTTTGAAAATTTAACCGCTGGATTTGATTAGACAACCAAAACCCAATTTTTATGGGAGGATTAAGACTTTTCACTCCTTGTTACGAAACCTGATTTTGTCAACACTAGGTTTTTCCTCCAAACCCAATTTTCAAGGCACTCAAACATTCCAAGAACCTGAATTTGGAGGCAAAACCAGATTTTAACTCTAAAAATCTGGTTTTAAAATGTCATCCACTGGTTTTGTTTCCAAATTTGGTTTTGAAGTGTCATCCAAAGGCCTCCTTAGTTTTGTCTGTTGTATATACCAAAATGAGTTCAAATGGGCCGCGTTGGGAACTCATTTTCTTGATCATCACCATTGGAGACGGCCTCACTGCTTGGGTGGATATAAAAATCTGGCCATTGAAGAAAACAGAAAAACAAAGGTAACGGTTGAACGCAGAGGCTGCAAACGCTTCAGACGTGAATCGCCTGTACCAATTAGGCACCGCCAGGAAATGGCAAAAACTTCAAGGTTCTGACCCATTGAAAACACATGACAAGAGAGGCCCGGGAGGCTCTGTACGTACCTGAGGGGGAGGAGGCTCAGTAGGAGTCTGTGTTATGTCTACTTCAAATGGCCAAACATAACGGTCAGGTTTCTCGCTTCTTGCTATACTCCAATCATACAATCTTCTCTCTTCTTCAGATGATAGGATTGCATAAGATTCCTAGCAGACAAGAGGGCAATTAAGAATCAAATATAAATTATAGATAACTGCTTGTTTGAAAGAACCCGGCTAAATCTTATAAAGTTAGGTTCCCATGATTGCCTTCGTTGTAATTCAACCATGACGAACTAAACTCATGAAAAAGGAAAATTCAAGAAATGGGAGACCATCTGACCTTCAATAGTGCGAGTTCCTGCTCGGCCTGCTCCTCGTCGAGTCCACGATACATCAGATCCTCGCATTTCCTCTTGTACGCAACATTGACCTGCTCGGGGGACGCCGCGGAACTCACATTATCTCTGTTATAGCAGCAAAGAGGGAATAACACGCAAAGAGGAGAAACGATGACGTGCTGCAGGACTCTCAATTTTATGAATCCCTTTTCTACTTTTTAGAACAATGTTCATCCCTAAAACGTCATTAACAAAAAATGGGTTTCAGCAATTGGTCCATAAAATGCTCATCCATGAAACGAGAGATTGCCATGATCAGGATATGATAGACACTTCGGTTAAGAAAAGAAAAAATGGGTAGTTTCCTATCCGACGAAGGCACAAGGTAAAATGGATTATGAGAAATGGAAGATTGCTCTAACTCTTGAGCAATTGGGAAGCATCCTTTGCCGAACTCAAGCATCGGAATAGATCTTATTCAAAGAATTACCGGAAGAAGGCAATGATGAAACAGGGACGATATTGTCCTAAAGAAAAGATTTAGTATCAGAGGTGCCCACCTGATCATAGGATGCCCCTCGGGGGATGCCGAGCCTGCCGTAATGATTGACGGTCGTGATGGCTGCATTCTAGTTCATTTATTTTATCAATTAATTAATCTTGGGTCCTTTTGGTTTCCCCACGATTGCAGGGAGAGAAAGAAACTAAGAGAGAGATGCGTACCTATGCCTCGGAGCGCCTTCTGGACGTTGTCTGCTGTTATGAGAGAGGAGAAACCCTGTGACTTGCGCACCACGGACGACGATGCAGAAGAAGAAGCGTCTTCAGAGGGGCTCTCCTCGACCGTCTCCGGTGAGGCCTCCGACGAACTTCGGACTTGAAGCCGTCTGCTTTTCGCTTGAAATTCGCCGAATTTTGGCCGGGAAGCCACGAGGCCAAACGTCGGAAACACGATCCTTGCTGCCATTGTATACTCTCTCTATCGTTTTCCTTTCTTTCTCTTCTCCCGCTCCCGCTTGCTGAAGATCTAATACGAGATGGAGTGGGGTTGGAGAGAGAGAGAGAGAGAGAGAGAGAGAGAGATAAGAGGAGAGTCGTAGCCACCCGAACCCCCAAAATGATCGTTATTTTTTTCCCTTCTGCTTCCTGACGGGAGAGAGAGGATAAGTCACATACAAAACTGCTAGGAGTAACGGATTTAGAGTTGGAATCTCTAATTTCATATATTTACAGAAAGCTCATTTTTGCCGGATGTCAGAACAGAAGGCCATACGTTCAGGCCTTCATTTTCTTAAAAGGAAAAAAAAGTGTCTCTTACACAAAATAGAAAAAAAGGAAAAGTTTATTTATAAAATTTGAAATACCCCTCATACAATAAAAGAAGTAAAAACTATTATGAAATGTTCAAAGTACTCTCTAGTCTCTACAAGATTGTTCTATAGACATCTATAAGGGTGTTAGGGCATTCCTCCAACCTCCTGATGCCATGTGGGCAGAATTTTTTCACTCAATAAGGGAGTGTTTAGATTGCACGGACGGCACTGTAACCATCGGACTGAAGTTACATGTTTTTGGTTTACCAAGAAGGATGTTTTTGTCATTTCCAATATCTAACACACAGTCTCGTGTTAGGGGCTTGCATATATCGTGTTTTTGGAACTTGAGTAATGAGTGCTTCCATCCTTTCAAGAAAAATGGCATCTTTCAATCAAACCCACCTTGTCCAAATAGACCCAGATCTAGGTTTGCTATATTTTTCTCGGACTCTAATCTTACATTCCTAACCTTGCTGGCATGACTCTTGACCAAAAAGACCATATTTTACTAGATAACTTCTAGCACAATAGAAAAAACCCCACATTCTCTAAAATCCTTATTATCATGGCAACCTACCTTAGCATAAAAAATACACAAAGTCAAATCACACAATGCCAACTCAAGCTCTTATCGAGTAAGGTGATTAAAACTTTTGTCCCTAAGTTCCTTCTAGCTAATCCTTTAATCCTTATGATTATTAAACCAAGATGAATAAATCTATTATGATTTTGTAATAATTGATTAATACTTTCTTGACTCACGATACCAATATTTTGGTGTTCAGTGGTTATAGAAACTTCTCCTTTCTACTTATCCTAACTAATTGTGGGTTTATACTCCAAAATGCTGTCCTATATAAAGTTATGGGGTTTAACAGGATTAACTGATGATCATTGTAAATTTCTAAATCTCTATTTACATATATCCACAAATTCACAACCACCAATAGTATTTTATTCACTAGGACAATCGCCTAGAAGACCTTACGTAGAATATAAAGAAAGAGACACTTATAAACCCAAAGGTAATCGAATGCCGTTAGAAACTTTAGATAGAAGGAATCTATTTGATAAAGGAAGGATATTAAATATAAGTGCTCATGACCCTCAATTATTACATTCAGTCACAAAAATGTGGTCCCAACGAGTAGGCAAAAAATTGGACAAAATGAATCAAGAAATGTGGACAACAGAAGAAATGCATACTTGGGCAGAAAAATTTTTAGGAGAAACTGCTAAAGCATCTTGGGAAGCCTACAAAAGAGAACATCCCCAAGACTTACAAAAGGAGATCTTATTAAAAAAACATTTATAACTTCACTAACAAAATACAATTACTTATGTTAGGATACCAACCAAATATCAGATTTGATAAACAACAACAAGATCCGATTAGAAAATTAGAGCAACTCAAAATTAAAGACTGGCGTTATATAAAACCATTCTTGCAAGATTTCTTTTATTATATCTCTTTAACATGATGTTTTTATAATAAGGACATAGGAGAAAACTTATTCCTTAAATTACCAAATCCATTGAGCTCTGAAATTCATAAAAAATACAAAGAAAAAGAAACAATACCTCAATTAGATAATATTAACATAAGAATCCAATTTATAGTAAAGAAGTGTACCGAAATAACCATTTCCAAACAATTAAAAAGAGAATATAGTTTTTTGTAAACAAATATAAATGCCACAAAGATATGATAAGGAACCTGTTATCACCCCAAATTTTTCAAAAATGAGGCTATTAAAATTTTCGGTTTATTATTTTTAAAATGAATTTTAAATCCAAGTTTAGATCCAAACCTAGCATTTCAAACTCAAAATCCAATTATCAAATTCAAATTAGATCCAAAATCCAACTTTCAAATCCAAATTAGAACAAGACCCATTTGCCCATCCTTTTGACAA
>JAANDH010000260.1:343431-376323 GCA_011799765.1 Nymphaea thermarum | reverse complement strand
CACCACTTTTCTTTTGACTATCGGCCTAATCTTTCTTTCTTTCTTTCTGTTTTTTTTTTGTTCTTTTCTGTTTTTTGTCGAGTCGCCCATAAGACAAAACCCCAAAACCCTCTTTTCGCGATTCATTCGAAAACGCTGCTTGCCTCCAATTCTTTTCTTTTTTTTTTTTCTTTTTTTTTTCTTTTTTTTGGGTGGCATGAAAAACCGGGTTTTTAGAAAAAACTGGTTTTCTGAAAACGCTATTTTTAGAGGTTGAAAAGTAGCCTCCTTAGCCACAGCAGTCACAGCTTAAGCACAATTAAACGCTATTTTTTTATTTGTTTGGGTGACTGCTTAAGCATAATTAAGCTTAGGTTATGGACCTCAAGCAGTCACAGCTTAGCCACAGTATGATTATGCACAGTTTAATTAACTACCCGAGCTGTGACTGCTTGAGGTATTAACCAAAGCATAATCAAACTGTGGCTATGAACATGCAAGCTTAAATCTCCTAACTGGGTTTAGGTGAAAGCTCAGTGAAGCAAGCTCAAGGTATTTAACTGAGCGTAGCTAAAGTTTATTCTGAACATCGGTCATAAAACCACTCTGGGGTAGTTAATTAGTTCTAAATCAACCTTGGTTAAGCTGAATCGGTTGTTTAATGCGTGTTACTTGTATTATGCTTTGCATAAAGAGAGATACCAAACAAAACAGGTGATGACGCAACATGTAATGCGCACAAATTTAGTTGAACCAACAGACTCTTTGCAGCTTTTACGAGTTGAGACAAGTTTCTTCTTTAGGAACTGCATCCCACAATAGAATTTATCATGATATTTCCAATCAGTACATAATATCATTAAAATAGCCACATTTGTTATTGCTACTTAGTATCGGCAGTAGGTATGAAGATGAAATTTTATACAGTTGCATCTTGTGAAAGTAAGAACATATGCAGGGCAATTTCACGTCTTATGTTGCCATTGAAAACAACAAAATAACCTTCTTCTTATAAGGAGCGCCACACTGGAACTTCTTCGTGCACACAAACAATGTTGCACTACTCTCAACTGTAAATGAAATGAAAGGAGAGAGGTTAAATCCGAAATATATGGGATTGATGATGAAGAGAGAGAATTCCTAGTAAAATAATCATTCTAGCTAAAATACTGGATTTCAATTTTAAGAGATAACACCTTCAAACTCAGATAGATGAATATTTAATTACATAGTAAGTACACAATGATATGATGACGTCAGGGGTTTTATTTTATGCCGAAGGTGGTTTCTCTAAAGAAACATTATTTATTAATATCCATACATTTGGAAACATGGATCTTAACATATTATGGTCCAGAAGTATGAATTATCGTATCATAAAAATTGTTGTTCACTAAATCATAAGCTAGAGTTACACAACATACATACTTTTCAAAATCTATTACATTCTTTATTAGAATTTAAAGTTTCAGGTCAGATAAAGCTGTGAATTTAAAATTAACCCAACTCTCAATAGAATTTTATTTTCAATTTAAATGTGGGGTTGAGACATGATATATATATATATACACAGCAACTGTTTACCCATTTAATTTAAATGTATATTAATGTGGGGTTGGATCTCTCCCTGGATCCCGTGGGATCCGGAATCGGAGTCCAATTCCGTGACGGGCCCGGAACCTTTTTATCAGAAACCTCATCGGTACAATCGCCCAGCGAGTGATCGTAGGCAAACCGGTTTCCCTTTCAGCAAGTGAACTCGCATGAGTCCGAAGAGGCTGGAAACCGGGTCATACTCCCAGTTTCACGGAAATAAATCTCGTCTCGTCTCGTGAGCGTTTCGGAAATTGACACATTTCTCAGTTTGCTTTTCCAAAAAATAATTGAATTAAGCAATAATACTGCGCAATATCTCCCCATAACCTACCATTTGGTTGCTTCTTCTTCTTCTTCTTCTTTTATAAAAAAAATCTGTATTTGAAAAACTAAATCTGTATTCGATCCCCTGTTTTTTTAAGGGCGGGGGGAGCGGTCTCTTGTAATAATAATACAAAAAAAAAAAAAATGAAAAGACTAAACACACAGCTACGACAAAAAATTAATCAAGTTTGCCACCACTCAACTCAGGTTCGTCTATACTAAAGAACCACATGGCATACTTGACTTAAGATGTTTAAAACGTAAAATTGAGGCGAAATATTTCAAGACTGTAATTGAATTTTGTTTCCCAAAACAAATATCAAATTACGTTTTAAAAAAATTTAAGTAATAACTGTTGTTTTTCTTGATAAATGATAAATAGGTTTAAATTTTAAATTTAGAACTTAAATAATTTTAAATTCTTCATTGATTTTTTTTTTCCAAAATTGAAAGCTAAGAATAACCTTAAGATGAAAACAATTTGGAATGTGTCAATGATTTTTCTTTTCAGAAAAAAAAGCACATTTTAAAGGTAGCTTGAATGTTTGAACTCCCACTTCTGCTTTTCATATATTATTGCAATAATTGATTTGCAACACATGGTCTTTTAGCATTAAACTTAAAAATTTATAATTAAACAATTAAACCATTGTATTGAATAACTTATAGGCAGAGTTATATGTGCATCCTGCTAAAAGTTTTTTTTTTTTTAAGAAAGGAGATAATTGCTATAAACCTTACAATCCAAAAGATAAGGAGAGTTCTACATGTGCCATTGCCAATATTAACAAGTTGAATTTGGGAAAAGAGATAATTGTTATAAACCTTACAATTCAAAAAGATAAAGAAACTAAAGGTTCTACAGGTGTCATTGCCAATATTAAGAAGATGAATTTAAGAAAAGATATAATTGTTGTGAACCGCTCAATCCAAAAGATTCGAAAAGTGAAGGAACAAATTGTTGTACACACATAATATATAATAGAACTTCTCGCAAAATAACATAGAAACTAAGAGAGAAAATTTATCCTCGTTGACATAGAGGCTATCTCTCTCTCTCTCTCCTTCTGGTCGAACCACTTAATTTCTTTTTTGTTTCTCTGTTATATTTTTATGGTGTCAGAGCCTAACACTAAGTTTGTCCGCCACAACCTAAACATCCAGTTCCCGTTGGTCAAGACTTCTCTTTGTGTATTGGTGTAATCAAATTTCGACCTCAAACATATTCAGATTCAGATACTATAACATTATTTTTTAAATTTTTTTAGAATTGTCTTACTGATTCCAATTAAATAGATCTAACTTCATGTTGGTAATTGGATCTTATCGACCCATTTGCATCCTAAATTCAAGTTGGCTTCTATTTGCAACATGAATCCTTTCAAGTCACAAATTTACACAAAGTTAGATATTTGTCATAGAACAAAATATGTGTATATGAAAATATACACAGAACTTCACAATCTAAAATATACACAAATTTAATATTGTAAAACAGTTCATGAACATTCTTTAAGAAAAGAGACTTGAATTATGTTTTTGATATTAAAAAAACTGATTTATTTCGGTTTTTAGAGTCCCTAATTCGCATGCATCGAAATTGAGCAAACCTAGAGTTAGCTTGGAAAATAATATAAATTGCACATTTTTATTAAAAACTTCAAATATCATAAACTTTGGGTAGTCATTTCTTGTCTTCATTACTGAAATAACGTACTATTAGATATTTTTCTTATGAAACCAATTCTTATGAAACCAACTCTATTGAAACGGCATGAATAATATATATATATATATACATATATAAATATATATATATATATATATATATATATATATATATATATATATATATATATATATATATATATATATATATATATATATATATATATATAACTCACCAAATGATACCATAAGCAAAAAATGCCAGGACATTACTAATAAAGTGCTTCTCGTTGCTTGTCAAGGACTCCCATTTGATATACATCATGTGAAAGATCTACTTCCGCAGCTCAAACATAGCCACCATAAAACCGAGTCTAAGAATACAAGCAGAAGAGAATCAAATTGGCAGAAAACCATTCTCGTATTTATTTTTTCTTTTTTTTTAAGCCTTTCTCTGCCACATCACAGCCAGGAAACAAGTTGCTTGAATTTTTTTTCCAAAAAAAAAAAATTATATTGAAAAGATAATTTTTTTTTAGTTTGGCCCTAGGGATCCAACTTGCCGTTAAACATTTCGCAAACTATTGTACAAAAGACACGAATGTGTAAGATGCTTCTGAAACACCTGTTCAGGGTTAGGTTTCCTACCTTTTATTTATGACTCATAATAAAGGACCATGTGTAATGTATTAAAATAACCATATAAGGGAAAAAAGATATGGGTAAAAATTTTTCATGTAAAATGACTAAAATATCCTTGGGTTTAAAGGGCATGAAGAAGGTTTTCTGTCTTAGAAGACAACACAAAAATCGTTTGGGGTGAGAGGGGACCGGAGCAAGTGACATTATGCCTCATAACAAGGGACCACTGTGATGGGCTGGAAAAGACAAAAATACCCTTATTAGCTTAATAGAAGACTCTCCCTACAAGAGCAAAAATGGTACAGATAAAAAAAAATGCCCTTAAAAAACGGTCACTATATAGTGTCGGTAAAAACCATCCCAAAATATATTTGGGATGACACTTTCCTGGCTTCAGTTTTTATTGACGAAATGTTCTTTTTTGCATCACAAAATTTTAGAACTGATATATATATTCTACAAGAAATCGTTTTGGCTGTGGATTTTTTCAATATATATGAGGGTAGGATCGACATTTTCGGGCTGAAATTGTGCACACTTATGACTTACCGCCAGGTTTACTTAATTCGCATGTAAGTCGCTTTCAATTATAGTTTTCTTCACATTTTTATTAGAAAAATACAATATAAATGCAGGTGACATAATGTGTAAGTAGTTTGGTGATTTATACACAGGCTTAATTATAATGTTACACCATTTTAATTACTTCATAATTTTTTAGACTAAAGAAGTACCCTTTTAGAAGAAGGAAGATCTACAATAATTGGGACCCGTTGATCTTTCTTCCACCAATTAGACCGGCAAGAAATGTCTCTTTAATACCTTTCTAGTTTTTGTGCTTATTGAATCTTAATAAGATTTTCGAACTAGACGGACATTACAAACCAGGTTCAGGACAATGGAAAGAGAATAATCTTTTTGTCATAATTTTGTCTGAAATTTTAAAACAATTGACAAATGATTAATTGTATTAATAATTTTGTCTGCAAATTTATATACTCCAACTGCCATCACTCTCCTAAGTCATTTTGGAATCATAAAAAATATTTTGGCTTCTATATTGCAACTTAATGTCTACCCACCTTAAAAGGCCCCGATAGGTCAGATGAGTTGAGTTCCGAACCGGGTCAGATAAAACCTTGACAGTAGCTGGCTAGCTCCTAGAAGCCTTCACATGGAGATGAATAACTGCACCAAAATTGGTAATGCGATACGATTGTCTTTTCATTAAAAAAAAAAAAAAAAGAAAGTGACTTAAAAGACTACTTTTCGGTTACAGTCTCAAATACGTGCAAGTTATTATTCACAAACTAACTCTTATTTCTGGGTGAGCGAGAGGTATTATCTCACAGCCCGGAAAAGGCCCAAAGGCCTCCCCATTCCCCCTGCCTCCGGGGTCCTGAGCTGCGTCGGTGTCAGCGATAACAACAATGCACCCTTCAACTTGGATGTCGTGCCCTACCGCCTTAAGACTAACTCTTAGGCGGCTTTTCCTGATCAAGATTGGGCAGAATGTACATATATGAGATCTACCAGTTATCATCCCGTTTGAAATATGGATCTTATTTGATGGAATCCAGGTCCACGTTTCTGGCGCAGATCAGAAAAATTTCATACCAGGGATCGGGCATGGGTTCGGTGTACATCCAATCCAACTAAACTGCTGCATATCCAAGTGCCCATGTGTGCGCATCACTTTTAGCTGAAAAACAAGTTCAAAAGGGCTTTTTTCTCTTGTGGGAGTAAGCGTGTGATATGATTCATTGATGAAAACATTGATGTCCATATTTGTTAATGTAATAGTATGAATAACTTGCACGTATCAGAAACAAGCGTGTGATATGATTCTCTTGTTTGAGAAGATGAAGGTTCCATTTAACTGTAGAAAAATCAACACTTGAGAATTTTCATATGTAACGACTTTGTACATTATTATATCCATATTGAATGGGCTACGTATATCATTACAGAGTTATATAAACATATATATATATACATAAAATATATCAACTAAGTTAATATGAAAGCTACGTACATTAGTTGTGTTATGAGATGAAGTCCTCAGCTGGGGCCTTGGGGTTGAGAAGCAACGGTTGACAAGCTCTTTGGAAATCCTTCTCTTGAAGTCTTTTTAGTTATTAGCAATTGAACTTTAGCATGCCAATTCTCTGAAAAAAGCAATATTGCATTGGAATTGGCATTTTGATAAAAAAAAAAAAATCATTTCTCGATCTTTTATGATTGTAAAATTTTAGCCTGCAATCTCCCAAAGTGCAATCTCCGCATAACTGGTCGGGCAGGTGAGTATGTAAGATCTTGATTAATATTCGGATTAGAATTCAATGGTTGCATTAGAACCAAAGTGGGTAATGTGCAAAGCTAAGTTATGGATTAATTATATTATGATTTGGGTGTAAATGATTTTTTTCTGACTGTATTTAAATTAATTTGGGCAGGATCAAATTAAATTGGACCTGGTATTGCGATGATCTGACCGTTTATTCCCTAAAATGTATTTCTTTTTTAAATAAGCGAACATTAAAAATGAGAACGAGGTCTGCATCAATCGTTTTGCTTGTTTATTTACTTCATATTTCTTCACCGGAAAATTAAAATTTGCACCTTAACGCTTACCATTAAAGCAAGGAATTTATTTATTTTTTGTTAAAATGCCAACTTTTAATTTTATTTTCTCCGATAATTTTGCATGGCAGAACGGGTTTTGGAATTTTTTTTTTTTAATGCCACGTGAAACCTTTGCTTTTCTCACATAGCTTATAAGACAACCATAGTTTGCGAGGGGGAAAACAAGTTCACAGGTTTAAAGCATAGAGGCATTTTAGTCAGTTTATAGGATATATGTTTTTTTATTTCACTTTTGCCTTTATGGATGGATGGTATGCCATTTAATTAGTAAGGGCGTTCTAGTCATTTTTCCATAACACATGGTCTCCTTCATGAACATCTTAGTGGCTCTAGGCACTCCAATACTTAAACATGTTTTGCATTAAGTGTATCTTTAGGAGGCATTTGGTAATAGAAACACTATAGTGTTTTATAAATTCGACTCCAAAATTTGAGCAAGTGCTTTCTTGAAATATGCTTTAATCTTTAAAATGGATTCATGAAACACTAACATGGTATTCCGGCCCCCAAATAATGTCGGGCTATCCTTATATATCGTTTAGTCACAATATTAATTTTATATGGTTTCTCAGCATATTCTCATTAATGGAATTACAACTTAACAACATCAAATGTGTGCTAAAAATTGTCTATGAACATCCACAAAATGCTATTCAATTAAAGTTAGTGGTATGGCACAATACTAGTAGCATGTTGCTAATTTAATTTAAGTGGAGCTACTCCTATATGTAATATGCGCACTATAGAGATAACATTTGAAAGTACCCTGACTTTACTTTAATGATGGTTCCAGACCTTGACCTAGGGCAGAGCCATGATTTTCTTTAGTAGCGGGCCGGCAGTCCGACCTCTGGATCCGGGTAAGGTCAAATTGAATTCCAATACAAAAAATACATTACGTAATTAAAAAAATATTATTTGTAAAAAAAAAAAAGATCATTGGCTGGGGTGAAGCCATGGCTTAGGCGGCCCCCCTTCCATCCGCCCCTACGACATGAGGAAAGGAAGTTGGTGACCTTCAACTTTGACCGGGCGGTGAGACAACCCCTCACTCACCAGAAACCATTCGAATTTACCATCTATATACACACATAATTTTACAATATACGCTGACCTGCTAGTTTGATGCAAATTTTTTCAAACATATCCAAACGCATAAGTTGACATACAAATAAAGAAGAGAGGAGAAAGCCTGTTTTAAGATTCATGGATTAAGATTTCCCGGTCCTTTGGAATCAGAATCGAATTTGAGAGAATTAGAAGGCCATTACTTTTTTTCTTATGGACTCCAAACAAAATTTTAGTTTTTATATAGCCTTAACATTTGAGTGTCATTGTAGATAAATGTCTATAATTAGTCTCTTGTGTTTCAAAATACAAAACCTAAAATAGAATAGGGTTTCTATTGGATGGTGTTAAGTGATTGATGTGTTTGTTTCATCGTCGCAAGTGAAATGCCTTAACACATAAGTCACTATGTTCACATTACTGGCAACACAACACTACGGTCATGTCTCACTCTAAGTTGAAGTGTGATTTGTATATGGTCTTACTTATGCTTTCAGGCGCTTTTCTGCTATATGGAAACATGCAACCTGTTTCAAAATTTTAAAGATGATCATAAGAAAGTATGACTGAACATATAATCACTTCCCTTCTACCCAAACCACAATATAAGGACATCCAAGCATAATTTTTGGATATAATTATTTATAGAAAGGGCTTTACACGAATGGGAATGTAGTTTTTTTTTTCAGATTACATTTTTATGTTTTGAAGTACCTGAAATTATTTAAGCTGAGAGTCTAAATTTAGTATTAACTTAAGGAAAATTAAAAAAGGCGAAAAAAACATAAAACACAAGTTTATGTTTGAGAGCTATTTGGAAAACATATTTTCTGTCATTTAGAAATTAAAAGGTTCCTATCTGAAGTTATCTTAAAAATTGACAGACTAAGTGAAAATGTTCGCATGTATAAAATGGGGACCTGGTTCTTGCTCCGTCTTAGGGTGAGTTTCGGGGAAAGACGTTCTGCTCCCTCCCTCCCAAATTTCGCGCGAGAAAAAGCCCTAGAAGATCCATAACTCTCTCTCTTGCTTTTGGAACATTGAGGACAATGCGGGGCCAAGATTTTATCAACACCATCATCCCTGATGAGCTTCTCATCGAGATTTTCCGGCATCTAGACGGTCGGAAATCTCACCGAGATGCCTGCTCTCTCGTCTGCAAGAGATGGCATAGGCTCGAAAGCGACACGCGCGATACGATCCGAATCGGCGCGTCGGGTAGCCCGGACGCTTGTACATCCGTCCTGGTGAAGCGATTCGTTGATCTAAGAAATGTGTTCATCGATGAGAGGCTGCCTGTATCCCTCCAGTTTCAGACGGGGTTTCCCCTCCGGAGCCAGCGTCTTCGTGACTATGCCGGTTCTCGGCATTTTAGATCGGTAATTTCCGGCCTTGGGTTAAGTTTCTTCGCGGATTGTCAACTTCTTTTACCGCCTCTTTGGCAATGCAGATCGATAGCTCTGATTTTTGAAATGTAATTGGGGCACTTGTGGTGAAGGGTTATTGGGTTTAATCTGCAACGGCATTGTTCTTTTGGTTATTCTGTGAACGAACTTCGGTTGAATTGGACTGTCTAGAACCAATTAACGGTAGCCATGGGAATGATGTCATATACGAATCACTGTTTTGGGCGGAACTTAAAGAACCTGTGTTTCTTTATGAATGGTAAATTGCCTGCGGATATTAGATTGTTGGGTGATTATGGATAACTTTTAAATGCCCTTACTAATCTGCCTCTCTCACGAGTAGATCAGTGCTGTAACCTGCAGATCTTTTGAGTAAACTGTTTTCCAGATGGTCCATGTCTTGCGTTTTGTATTTCGAATCTTAAATCTATATGACATGACTAGTTAAAGTCTGTCATAAACTTGAAACAAGAGAGAGCGCCATATATGTTTCGGACTTTTGCCATTATTTCTTTTCCCAACAATATGTCAAAAAATGATGCTTGTCATATTTTTTCATGTGCAGAGAATAGCTCGAGGCAATGTTAACAAAGGACGTGGTTCTTCAAAACTACGGTATGCAGCAGAAAATAGTGGATCCGAGTCTGAGCTTGAACTTTGCAGTTTATCTGATGCAGGATTGGCAGCTCTTGGAAGAGGCTGCCCCAAACTTAAAAAGTTAAGCTTAATATGGTGTTCAGCTGTGACAAGTGATGGTTTGAATTCCATAGCAGGGAATTGCAGACACCTAAAAGCTTTGGATTTGCAGGTTGTCCCTCTCATGCTCACTGATAACTGCACATAGTTTGTAGCTCGAGTAATTCTGGATTTATTACAATTTTGTTTTTTGCGAAGCATTCTTAAACTATGCTAAGCTACTTTGCTTTTACCTTGCCGTAGTTGTTGGTGCTTCACATCATATCTATATTCTGGTAGTTGTTGCTTAGTGTCCACGATGGCTAACTCTCTATGGCATACTAGGTGAAGGTGCTGAAGCGCCACTATGGAGTTTTTTCATTAAAAATTGGTTATTTGAAGCTTATGAGTTGTAGCAAGTTCTTATTTACTTCCTAAAGTTGCAATTTTTTCACAAGGTTTTCTGGACACCTTTCTCATTTCCGAATGTTCAGGGTTGCTATGTGGGAGATCATGGCCTTGCTGCTATTGGCCAGTTCTGCAAGAACCTTGAAGATTTGAACTTGCGCTTTTGTGAAGGTGTAACCGATAAAGGCTTGATTGAGTTAGCTGTTGGTGTTGGGAAGTCATTGAAGAGTATTGGTGTTGCAACTTGTGCAAAAATAACAGATACCTCATTGGAGATTATCGGTTCTCATTGTCCTAATCTTGAGAGCCTCTCTTTGGACTCAGAAAGCATCAGAGACCAAGGTGTGGTTGCTATAGCCCAAGGATGTCCATCCTTGAAGTCCTTAAGGCTGCAATGCGTAAATGTTACAGATAATACTTTGCAAGCCGTTGGTACCTACTGTTCGTCATTGGTTTTATTGGCCTTGAACAGCTTCCAGAAGTTCACTGACAGGTATGGTGGTGATAGTCTTTCAATTTAAACTCTAAAGATTTCTCAGAGTTTGATGGATTTGTATACTGATATTGCTTCATATGAAAATTTAATTTTAGTTTCATGAGTAACTCTTAAGAGAGATCACCATCATGTACAAGAAGTAGTACAATTGTTCGAGCACATAAAATATTAGCTTGTGGTTCTTATACACCCGGACTTCTATAAGCTCGGAGTATATAGATCATTCTATGTGGCTTGCCCTCGTGCCATCAATACATAAAGAGCTATCTTTACTATGTGTCATTTGTACCATAGGTGGAACTTGACAAATTTTTTCTAAAAGGGATTTCTCATAGTTCAACATTTTCTCATATCATCATGTGGAAGGGCTAAATTTACCCTTGCTGCATTTTCTGTTGTCTAGGTGAACGTTTTGTTTTTAGGCCTTTGGCTTTTGTGTTAGGTTATAGGTGGTTGATCTCCATCTTTTGCCACTTATGAATACACCTATATCTTAAAGTAGTTATCTTTTACATTTTACTCATTTTGATTTTTATCATTCTGATTTTCATCTTCATCTCATTTAAGTTTCTCATGGGCCCATGGCATATTTTAGTCTATCCATGTTTTGGTCATTGCTTGCAAGTTGCAAGTTGCAGAGCTAAGGTTAGTGTATTCTGGTCATTTTTAGCTAAAAGGTAGTCCGGACATTTTGGGTAAACATGCACATGTTTCATCATTTTCCTCAGTGTAATTTACTTTAGTGCCAGTCTTTTAATTCCGTTTAACAGAAGTATGTCTTGCAGGAGCCTCTTTGCCATCGGCAGTGGGTGTAAGAAACTTAATGTTCTTACTTTGAGTGATTGCTACTTCTTGAGTGACAAAAGTCTTGCTGCTATCGCCACTGGCTGTAGAGAGCTCACACGTCTTGAAGTAAATGGTTGCCACAACATAGGAACTTCTGGACTTGAAGCTATTGGCAGGTCTTGCAGGTGTTCTTTTTTCTTCAACCAGTTATAGTTCTTTGAAAGTCTGTCAGAAATGTATGGTATTGCTTGGTCTCTAGCTCTTATTAGTTTGATGCTGTCAGAGAGAGAGACCTACACCTGCAATCTGCAACGTTACACAGATTGTAGAGCTATTTTATTTACTGGATTAGGTACTAAGATATATATATATATATATATATATATATATATATATATATATATTAAATTCATTCAATACAATTTGGATTAAGATCCAGAATTGGGTATTATTTGCTTACAGATTTAGATCTCGTGCATAATCCATCCATTTGTATTTGTAGGTGAAACAGTTCATTTCAAATCCTTAACAAAATGCTCAATGACATTTTTTTCCGATTTAGTACTAATCATGTGCATATAAAGCTCTCCTGAAATGACATATCTTGTTCTCTAATCAATGATCTTATGTACCTGATTCTTTCAGGATCAGTGGATCAACTAATTTCTTGTGAAAAAAATTGTAGGGGACTATCGGAACTTGTTCTTATGTATTGTCAAAGGATCAGTGATGATGCACTTCTTGAAGTTGGACGTGGTTGTTCATTCTTGCAAGCTTTAGAGCTGGTAGACTGTTCAAGCATAGGGGATGCTGCAATATGCAATATTGCTCAGGGATGCAAGAACTTGAAGAAACTTCACGTTCGACGTTGTTATGAGGTTGTGTTTGGTGCATCACTCTATTGAATATTTGTTTTTCATTTCTGACTATCAATGTCTTGTTGGTTTACACTAATAAAGCATTCCTGATAGAATACGATTAAAATGGGGCTAACCTTTTGTTACATACTACCATCTTGATGCACTGCCAATTTTCTTTCTCTATCGTAGATCCGATCCTTTTCTTAACCCCCTAAGACTGCTATCAAAGTTAAGGTCATTTAGGTGCCTTTGTGTTATAATTAGTTAACATGTACTCCAACCTTCTGATCTTAGCCTGAGTCCCCCAAGGAAGACTTTTGAGTGCATTATGTAGGTGAAATTGACTTATCCTGCTTACTACTTGGCACAGCAACAGTAACTGCGAACGTTCATTTAGTAAACTGTAATATTTTGATATGCAGATGGAAGCCTGTGAGACAAGTTAATATTATGTTTACTTTTGAGAGATGGTTCCTGCAGGGTAGACAGAATGTTGGACTAGTTGGAAATGAAGTTGGATGGCCTTTGAAGACAGTTTGACTTCTGTAATTGAGCAGCAATTATGAATGCCTTCCTAAGTTTTTCTATACAATAAAGGAAATAAAGTGTTAGTCAAGCTGTGACTATTAGGGAGTGTAGAACTTCATGTCAGTATTGGAAGTTAAAGTTTGTCAGGAACTGGGTTCTCTAGTCGTTTGAAATTGGGATTTGAGGCACTTTAGTTCCTGTAGGTCTTACTTACTAGAAGAAGTGCAACCAATATGACAAGGTAACCAGCAACATGTTCCTCCTTCCATGAAATTGAACTGAATTTATGTTTGTCTAAATAAATATATTCAAGTTTAGAAGAATCAACTGGCAAATGGAACTTTCCTATCCTTAAGCCCAATTTCAGATTTAAGGTAAAAAAGAAGCTTAATTTCTGATTTTGGTTCCTGAATGTTGTTGAATGGTTCATGTTTTTCCTGGATGTGAGAAGATGTGGGACCTCTTTGTCACAACTCACAAAGAATCTATGAATTTGACCAGTCCTGAATTTGGTGCTTGCAAAGTATGCATCTCTTACCTCTGGAAATTTCTATGTAGTCAAAAGTGTGGATGGGTGCTCACCTATGCCCATCTAGTGCTCTTATTTTAACAGAAGTTCACGAGAATGGGGGAATGCCTGGGCACAAAATGTGCATATTTTGGATAATCTACAGAAGCTAATTTGTACCATGAAATTGGTTCTGAACCGTGCCTTCCTGGCCAATCATGAATCTGGACAATTAAAATGTCTGAACATGTACATCAATTTTGTTTTGCAAGAAAAAATCCTTGATCCTAGACAATCCAGCTTTTCAGCTCTTTTAGTGTAGTATCTATAGGGGGTTATATGCATCACAGGATGTGGTGATCTGACCGATCTAATGATGCACAGGCTTCGGTACTAGATGTCAATAAAATTGGAACTATATGGAGAAAAGGTCTTAGTTGTCCCTTTTACTAGTATCCTTGATGTCATTGATTTTTGTTGCTTCGGCAAAGTTTGAATTAATTCTGGTGTTGCATTTATTTTGCCTTCTGCAGATTGGAGACAAGGGCATCATTGCAATTGGTGAGAATTGTAAGCTTTTGAGAGATCTTAGCCTCAGATTCTGTGACAGGTGAAAAATTTTCTTGTATTATTAGATTTTGAACATCTAAGTGGAGAACTGCATATGAATTGTGTAGACCTTTTCTTCTTCATTTCTGCATGCATTTTAGTTTCTCAAAAATGGTTTTTTTGCTTTTTTTTTAAACTAAAAAGGTAAGGTCATGTTGTTATGCATTTTCCCGTTGAAGTGGACTATAGTGAGTCATAATATGTAAAGAATTTGGATTGTTCCTATGACAATTGATCTAAGTTTGCAAATGACAACTCAAAAAATTGTAGCAACCTTTACATGAGGTTATATCAGCCAGTGCCTTTCTATTCTGGTATAGACTCTTACTAAAAGGATGTAGGCAAATTTGTGGAAATGTAAACACCGATCAATTCCTGTGATTTTCTAGAGCTTGTGAAGTTCTTTTATTTGGACCAGAACAGTTAATTGCAAATAAATTGATCGTACGTTGATCTTTTTGGACATCAGTGTATGCCATCTGCGTGTAGTCCTCTTTTTGTTTTTTAATGACTTGGCTTTCCCTTTTTTTGTTTTTGTTTTTCTCTTATGAGTCAACTTTAATCTCGAGGAATAATTTCAAATTTCTCATTGAATACAGATGTAACATTAATCTGCTCATTTTATGTGGCAGGGTTGGTGACGATGCCTTGATTGCTATTGGACGTGGATGCTCACTTCAGTTGTTGAATGTCAGTGGTTGTCATCAAATTGGGGATATTGGAGTTACCGCAATTGCCAAGGGCTGCCCTGAACTGGTATCTTTGGACATCAGTGTATGCCAGGCATGCTTTCTCTTTCTATAGTGCATGTTGACGATTCTATGTTTATTGTTTTATTCACATTAATTTGAAATTAAGAGATGTAAAATCTAACCAGTTATTTATTATGCAGACTGTAGGTGATATGGCTTTGGCTGCATTGGGTGAGGGTTGCCCATTACTTAAAGAGATAGTGTTGTCTCATTGTCGAAAGGTTACTGACATTGGTTTGTCTCACCTTGTGAAACGTTGCTCGGTACTGGAATCTTGTCACATGGTTTACTGCCCATCAATAACCTCAGCTGGGGTTGCTACTGTAGTTTCTAGCTGTCTTAACATAAAGAAGGTACTCGTTGAGAAGTGGAAAGTTAGTCAAAGAACACGGAGGCGAGCTGCCCCTGTTTTAGCAGACTTGTGTTCAGAGTTGTGACTAACGTAGGCTGAGCTTTCATTTGGCTGTGATGTTCAATAAAGATTCAGATCGAGAACAAAGTTTCAGTGGGAAGGATTAATTTTTCTTTATGCAACCAAAAAGAGTTGACGACTGTTGAAGCTTAATGTGGAACCTCTCAAAATCCCTAACCATCCTGCAGCCGTTGTTCCATGTTGTCACCACGGACAGGCTGCTTGTCAGCTTGGCTTCTTATGTAGATTGCAAATGTAAATTTGCTTCCTGTCAAAAAATGTGGGATGATGCTCCTAGATTCATCTAGCGTGAATTAAAGGGTGAATTTATTTGCAGTGAAACTATTGAAAATTGCACGTAAACATCATTTCTCTGTGAAGGCGTCGGACGAATTGAAGGCTTCCAGTATCACCACATACCTTGGTCTCCTTGTTCGAGAACTTCAACGGTGGTTCACAAAATCAACCTTCAGGGGTACTGGTTCTTGTGGAAGCCTTGAGCTTTGAGGAGGTGTAGTATGCTTCTTAAGCTTTGAGGTGTATTTTTCTTTCAACTGTAAATGTTTCTCAGTTGTATATGTTCACACTTATCTAATAATAATTTCTGCGGCTTTTTGTTTGGAAGATATGGGCTTATTGTCATTTTGATGCTCTTCAATTTTCATACGGCAGAACCATGCCATCACTGAAGAAACATGAAAGCGGCCATTGACTCTTTGTGAAGCAAGTGCTTGCTTAACTTACAGGTCATGAAAGGAAGGAGTTATCCTCAAGCTATTCGTCACTTCCTTCAGTTTTACTTAATTGGCATGCGACTTCTCTCATGGGAAAGAATCGAAAGTCAGGGTCATCTTAAGTTTGTGATTTGGGGGAAGAATTGTTAGTCATCTTAAATGTCCCTTCTTCTGACATATGAGCTTCTCTCCTGTACCATTTTCTCCTAGAAATGGAAAGCAAGAACGAGCAATCCAACCTGATGGGTATTTGCCACAAGTTCCTCAATTCATTTTGCCAGGGATCGGCATTCAGGTGGCTGCATCAAATTCGAAACCAGTCTAGTCATTGCGACTCAAAGCTGATGCCCGTTGCACGTTGTGAAGGAAGCACAATGGTTGTAGCCACGAATGCTGCGACATGTGATGGCGACCTTGGGAATGAAATAATAGTGGGACAAGGGATTCATATGGTGTCTCAGAATGATTTGCATTCTGAAATGGAAGATGAGCCATATTTGGTTTCACACGAAGAGGCCTCTTCTGCCTGCCATCCTGTGAAAGAGAAGTCATGTGACAAGGATGCCGCGCTTTCTGACCAAATGACGCTGGTGAGTGTAGGAATGGCAAATTCAGCAACACACATCGAGAGCCACGTTGAAGAAAACGGTGAGCCACATTTGAAAGATGAGGAGGCCATGACCAATTCTGCTAGTAATGAAGTTCAGTCAAAGAAGAGTCACCTACACTCTAGTTCACAACCGGCTGATACACCAAACAATCAGTCTGAAAATGGGGGAGCAGATTCTCTTACTCAGCTGAAAAATGGGCCACTCAGAGAGCAATCTACCTTGCACGATGACAAAAGAGACACGGGGCTCACAGATAATGTCATGGAAGCAAAGATAAGGGCCAAGGGTCACGTAGAGGCGACAGAATCCAAGTCGATGCGCGATCGGAAACAAACAACGGCAAAGTCCGCTAAACCTCCACGACAAATGCGAAGGCCTTTGGGCCAAAATGAGCGGCCAAGTGTGTTGATCAAGAGGAGGAAGACAACCCGCAGAGCAGGATTAGCTATGGATTCAGTCCTGCCGTGACGACGCATTTCATGTTCACATGAACACTCGCTCCAGTAGCAGTAGAGTTCATGTTCGTAATGGTAATGGACGAATGTTTGGTTCATTCCCGTGCAGCTGCATGTGGAATAGATTAAGCCGTAAGCCAATAACTGCTAAATTTAAAAGGGACGAGTTGATTTGACCAGATCTTTCTGTTGCTATGTGATGACACATCTAAAGATTTGATCCTCTCTCTCTCTCTCTCTCTCTCTCTCTCTCTGCTTCTTTTTCACACCCCTATCCTACAGAAGGAAAGGGTCTTGAAGATCGAGCTTTAATGGGATTGGATTAACTTATATGTCATACCATATATGTATATATTCGTGTTAAACTTATTCCTAACATATAGATGCGTTGAATAAGTTTCCTCTCCTAACGGAAACTTTGGAAACTTTTTTCTGTCATAAGTTTTTATACGTGATGTGGTACAAATTTTCGAAGCACTTCAGAAACTCGCTTCCATGTTAAAATAACATGATCAAAAACTCATTTCCTACTAAATAATACATATAAATCACATATATTGCATGATTCGCAAATACTGTCACGTGTAAAAAAAATCACTTCGTTAGTTTTCTACTTTCTTTAGTGGCAGACGTTATCCCACACGTATTATGCGCATTTTTTAGTGCTTTTATAACACAAGCATAAAAATGTCTAAATTTATAAATTAAAAAAATTATAAAAGTCCAAAGCGTAGATCAAAATTTACAACTTTAAGATTAAGAGCCATCCCTTGTAGGGTTTCATAAAATCAAATTTGGACATCAGATTTATGATTTTTCGACATTTTCGACTTCTTTACATCCATCTATCACCTACTCGATTCGATTATTGATGAGAAACGAAACGAATGATTAGACCGCTACATGCATAAATCCATACGTGCGTAAAAAATCACAAAGACAAAACTTGAGTTTGAAACTCTTGACCAGCACTAGTTTCGACTTCTAATGCCTTGGGGAGATCCTGTTAGCTCGGTCCTTGCCCGTTTGTTGGTCACTTTTTTTGCCTTCCCATTGTTGGAGTTTTTCCTTGAGCTAAAGGATCCACTCTTCAGAAAAGAGCCAAATCCCACATTCCTCCGTGCCCTCTGAGTCGAGGACTCATATGTCGATGCTTGCGATGAGACAAGATACCTTCGCCATCGTACCATTCTCATCCTTCTGCAATGTAGGAGCAGCACCCATAAGAATCGAATAAAAATGCAATTAATTTGAGCTACCAGTCTAAACTATTGTTAGGAATTGAAAGAATATCTCTGTTTGTAAGATTTCAAATAAAAATGCATTTAATTTGAGCTACCAGCCTAAACTATTGTTAGGAATTGAAAGAATATCTCTGTTTGTAAGATTCGAATAAAAAATACAAGCTATGCAAGCAGTGCAGGACTAGAATGCGCACTGCAACACAGCTGCCACCATTAAAAGAAACGAATCTCCCTCTCTCTCTCACATTATTCTTACAGAAGCGAATGCCTTCTAGGTGGCGTTTTCGATCGGACAAATTAAAATGGCCGAACAGGTTTCATCAAAATCTGTCTCTATTATCAAAGTGCATCGGCTGACGAATCGATCAGATACGGAAACGATGCATTGGGTATAAAACCAAAAAGACTAAACTGCTATCTTTAATAAATTCAAACAAAATTGTTTCACATTTGTTATTCTTTAATGATAGTTGGTCGTTCCTTTTCCAACTCATTGAATTGTCATCCACTTCATTTTCACAGCTTTCTAACAGATCTTCCAATTTTTTTTGGAAACTTTCTTATTTTTGCATTTTTCAGTTTCCGTAGAAATTAGAATTTCTATTCTTCCCAATCGTCGATATCTTATTCCATCAATTTCCATCGGTTCTCTTAAAAGCAAAAAACGGGTCGATTGGGAAACTGAATCTCACAACCTCTGCCTGCAGCTTTTCATACATCAAATGTTGGTGGTACTCAAAAAATTCACGAGAAATTCAACTAACAAAATAATTGACTAACACCATAAAAATAATAATCATCAAATTATTTTTCTCTTATTATTGTCAACGGCAGATGAGTTAATTTATTGTCCTTACAAGACGCAACGAATGGTTCAATCTTCAGCTTTTGCGAAATCGGTGGTTTAACTTTGAGTCTGCAAAAGAGGAAAATAATATATTTGTAAAGCAAGCTGACTCTACTTAAAAGTGCGTACAGTAAGGTTTCTGCATAAAATCCCTTCGCCGACTTTGGTGTCAGATCAACTAGAAAGTAATTAAGAATTTAACTGGAAAAATTTCACTCGCATTCCAGCTGAAATTGGAAAAGATAATTGCTTCACATTCTATCGACAAGGCTGAAACGATCTAAAGCAAAAAGCAGCTTCTACATAAGTAAAAATCTCGAAGAAAGAGACTAAGATATTTGTATAATATTGCATTACCCAAAGTTCTAGATGATGATGATGTAAATCAAGAGATCAACAAAACAAAGGAGGGTGTTCCTCCCAATAAACATCGAACGGAAAGAGATGAGGGGTTGAGTAGGAGCTTTAGCCTTCGGCACTGGGTCTCTCTCACTTACTTAGTTATTTATGATTTTTATTTTAAAAACAATTAACAAGCATTTTAAATTATTTAATAATATAATTTAAAGTGCCTAATGTTGTAAAATTGCATCAGCAGAACCGTTTTGGGTTTAATCTGATCAAAGAACAACCTGAATTTCGTTTCTTTTACTTCTTCTTTTAATTGCTTTTGCAATAAGAACATATAAAGCACGATTAAAAGGATAGTTAGTGGGCATCTGCTGCAGTCGGCAATCGGCATCTCAGCAGCACGGACCATATGAAATGAACAATCTATCTGTTAGCCTTAGATAAATATGCCAAACCGTCATAGCATTCATAGCACGATGTGTGACACAGTTTCTTGGTGGTCAGGATCCCCAGTTAGCGAAAAAAGCATGAAAACTGAGAGAATTTATTCCTTGTGTTTTCAAGGAAGGGAACTGTTAGAAGTGCCATGATCAAGCAATCATAATCATGATAATTGTAGCTTTCAATATGTACAGAAAAGAAAATTGGGGAGAATATGATACCAAAGCATGGTCGAGCGAACACTTTCAAAAGAAAAATACGCACCAAATCTGCTCCATTTTCACGCAACCTTTTCTTTTCCGCGCAAGCAAAGCAAGAAAACTACAGCACATCAAAACAATATGAGCCCCCTATATATGAGACCACCGTGCAGTCAGGCTCTTCACTGAAAAAATCCAACACGAAAGGGAAAGAGAAAGACAGGTGCATTAATGGAGAAAAAGGAGGCTGCACCAGCTCATCCCCTTGGTGTATGTGAGAAGCTCTATAATGCCTTCGCCAATAGGCCTTCCCTCATCCATCTCCGCCGTCCCCGCCTGACTTCTGGAGCTAATTCACATGTTGCGGAAGGCCACCACAGCCCCTCTGACAGCATAAGCTCTTCGCCTCCTGCTGCTGCGAAAGATAATCAGCAGAAGACGGCGGCAGCTGCTGCAGTGACTCTGCCCAAAGAAGTGCCTCCACCGCACAAGGAAAAGTTGGCTACCAAGCCGCCTGAGACACAGTCCCCACAGATACCAAAGGACCAACAGAGGAATACCAACCTCCCTCCTGTAACAAAGTTGCCGACGAGGCAGGCCACCATACCTGAGAAGCAGAACGTAGCACAGTCGGCGCCACCAACTGCACCAGAGAAGACGGGGCGACCACCAACTTCTGTCCTCAGGGTTGTCACAGAGAAAACAACGGCACCTGCTGTTCACCCGCCGCCACCACCAGCAGCGGCAGTCCAAGGCAAAGCAGCACCACTTCCAGCTGCGCCACCAACGGCACCGGCGGTTCAAGCTAAGGTTCCAGCTCCAGCTGCGCCACCAACTGGGCCATCTCTTCTAAAAAAGGCTCCGCCTCCAGTTGCGCCACCAACAACGCCACAAGTTCAACCTAAAGCTCCACCACCAGTTGCGCTGGCTACAACGGCTGCTCCTGCTGCACTGCCGGCAGTTGCAACAGTGGATAAAGGGAAGCCAGGCGTTGCAGAGAAACCTGCGCCAGTTGCTGAGAAGGGAAAGGCTGCTGCACCAATGAGGACCATAACAAACATAAACGAGAAGTCAGATAACTTCATAAGGCGTGCAAGGAATAGCTGGCGGAGTTCCAGCGCTGTTGGTGGGACTCGAAAGGAAAGCTAGGTATCTCCAAGTACTGTCTTTCTGCTTGCATTTGTGGAGTATTCAGAAAGCAGCGTCCTGTTGCACGCTTCCTGACAGTTTGTGGAATTAAATAAGAGAAGACTCAGAAGGAATTTCAAGCTATGTACGAGACCTACATTTCTAGAAATTCATTCTTCAATCTTACAGTTATAAATAAGCATAACGCAGTGTGCATAAAGGAGCCCGTTTATGTGATTGTCAAAAACAAAAACTCCGGCCATTTCACAGTATGCTTAATAATATCCCTCAGAAATCTATACATTTGCTCACCGACAGAGATGTGGCCAGCTTTGTCACTGAAGCAGGCGCAAGCGACCAGAGCAACTGACCAGAATCATCTCTTTCCGGCAAGAGCAGACCAGTATATGTCATAAAATCAGCATCTCTGTTGGTCTAATTAACCAACAAATATGTGTACTGCCATCATTAGCTACTGGTTTCTGTGCTCAGCTGTAGATATGAACCTTCTCGCTGAAACGATGCAGAGGCAGAAAAATATGATTGAGGGATGGAAGGAAGCCAAGCTAGCAGCAGTTATTCAATGACCAAAACTTGTTTTCAGCAGTCATACGACTTTGGGTATCGAAGGTCCTGGAATGAGCATGTCAGTGTGATCTGCAAAAAAGTAAGCAGCAGTATCAGTCGATTAATATATGATAGGAACATCAATATGGTATTTAAAAGAACGTCAATTAATAATCGCATATAAGCTTTCCTTGACAAGCCAATAAGACTGCTATCCACTTGGTTTGGGGGTTGGATTTATGATCCATATTGGAGTTCAAAGAGAAGGGGTTTCAATACTGACATGCATAACTTTGCATAACCTCACTGGCTCTGCTAATCCTAGCTTTGCAAAAGATGTTTTCCCAATAAATTTAGCAAGTTTATTAATTTCATACAAAATAAAAAAAAACGTAAAACATTAAATGACGTTAAAAAAGAAACACTAGCCATATTATTGTGTCAGAATATTCATGGCCTCTAAATTTCTCACACTACAATCATGAGGCCCGGCTAACTTTGCAACAAGTTGTCTTGAAGAAAAACGTTCAGACCAGACACGCGAATTGAAGCTTCCATCTTCGACGGAAGGGATTGAAATTCTGCCCTCAATGTCAGGGATGGACATAAAATAGTGCAGAGATATCTCATCATCAACGACAGATGCAACAGACGTTACAAGCTGCCTCCCGTCCATTTGAACCTAGATAAAATCTACGCCCTGAATAACTTGGAGTAGGAAAAATGAAATCAGTTTAAATGCTCTACGTCAGTTCGAAGATTAAAGACCGTGAGATAGTTTCACAGAAGAACTGCAGAACAGGCTCAGATGGTGCAGGAATGAAGTTGGAAAATGAAATAATAACAGATCTTCCTCTTCATATGCAAAAATTTGCAGTTGCGGACACTTTGAAAAGAGAAGGATTGCCCAACAGGGGCACAGTGTTGGGGCTTAGCTTTAATCCAACATGAAACTGACACTTGGCAATGAGAGATTAAGTATAAAAACATTGAGTTAACAATTTGATGGTAACTGAAGGAATTTCATATATTTATACTGCATGATGAGAGTGGTAAAATCAAGAGTTAAAAAAAATTCTGTTGAGGTTCCTGTGCTTGGGTGTACCGTTGGCCAAGGAGATACCAGTCGACTTCCTTCTTCACATCAAGCCTGTTCTTGATCATTTCTAAAACCTTACACCTAATTCTATGCGTATCGATGTATGAACTTGTGTATAATTTGGATTCATACTCTGCCTTTTCTCCAGTGTACAGTGCGAGAATTCATGAGTTTAAAAACGAAAGCAGGAACAGGTGCTTCTGCATATTGAAAACTTCAAAATGTGGAACAGTTTCGTAAGGGAAGAGTTGTGCAACAGGGGCACGCGTGGTGCAAGAACTGAAGAAATTAGAGTGTGCCCGAGGGTTTTACACCGGAGATGCAAGGGGAACGTTACACCGTGAGCATCTACCAGGACAGCAATTATAGAAAGAAACGAATGGAAATTATACATATATATATATACATATATATATAAAGAAAGAGGAGCAAAGAGCCTGGTTTGCTAATGAATTTTGCCAAAAAAAAATTCAAATGCTCTCAAAAGCATTGCACATCTTCATCGATTTTTCTTTTTTACAGTTCACCACATATTAATCTGGGGATTTTCTTGAACATCAAAAGATATCGTCTTTTTCGTTATTTCCTTTTATGGTTCACCATGTAATGTGGAGATTTTTCATGAAACACAGTTTGCCCCAAAAGCGGAATATGTTCATTCACCATGAGAGTTGCCTTGTTGATTATATGAGATTTCTTCGATTTTTTAGAGGAACTATGACTCTCCGGTCCTCTTCTCTCAGAAGCCACAAACATACATCATGATAGTTTCAAAAGCTTTCAAATCTATAGCAAGATTGATTGGCAATCAAAATTATCGCTTGCCATTTTATGGTGCGATCGTTTTCATGATATTCCGACCCTGCAGAAGTTTTTTCTAATTCAACTTGAGCTTTGCATTGTTGATCTCAAGAAGTGGCTATGAGAAAGAGAGAGAGAGTGAGGAATGCACGTGTAACGAGATGCATTTGCTTTCGTTGTTGTCGGTTTGTCTAGTAACTATCACACGCTGGAGTAGGATGACTTCGCCTGCTTGAGTGAAAACTCAAAACTCTGTAAAGCTCTCAACATGCAAGCAAACTAATAAGACATGACGCTGCATGCAACAGAAGAAAAAGAAATAAGGAAGAAAATAAAACAAATGTATAAAGTGGGGATGTCAAAAACATTTCTCTAAATATTAAAATGAAAGAATCTGCTCACAAAGTCAGACGATTAAAGCCAATGCAGGTCAATGTGTGGGGAACTACCTGGAGCTTGAGGAAATGACGAAGGAGAAAAAAAACAAGGCACTAAATTTCAAACATCATAAATATTGACAGGTTGTTGTTCGTGGTTGTCATATTGAAGAATACAAGTTGCAGTTTACGTTAAAAAATTCATGATGTCGACCAGCTTAGTTGATTGTCCTCCTCTTCTTTTTCTCAATGAAGTTTACTTGAATCGATTACCGAACTTAGTGCTCCTAGGAGCTTTTCCTTTTCATTCATTAAGAAGGGGGACAAGGGAAAGCCTACCCAAGGCGTTTAACCAGGCCAAAATTTATAGCATGAAATACTTCCACTAATGAAACAAGTTGTCTTATAAATTGCCATCTAAAAATGAAATGCTACAACAAAAAAGTGTTTCTGTGTCGGCTGTTGCATAGGAAGAAAATTATAGCTTTCATAAATACATGTATCTATAATTTACACATGCTTCAAGAACTATATTTTTGCTGTCAGACATGGGGTGATTAATTATGTCGAGCATTTGCTTGTCGTATTTAAAAACAATGTCCTCAATTATGCTAAGTTTCTTGAAAGAACATGACGTTCTTGGACTATATGTTCTAGGAATACAATGGTCTTCATATATATTTATCACCCTCATAAGGAAATTAGGAGGAAAACCTTCACCCCTTTCGATCAGGAGCTCCATCCATCCTAAATTCAGCTTCCCAAAAAAAAAAAAAGAATCAAATTCTAATGCTCTGTTTGGCTTAATTTTATAAAACTTTGCTTTATGATGCATACATACTGAGGATTGGACACATTTCATTGAGAAATTATGTGTTGAGAATCTATACTCTCCTAACTGTGTTTTCTTTCCCAAAGAGTACTCCTTCCTGCCCATTCTTCTTCCCTAAAGAGGTTACAAAACTGCTAAATTTCTATGTCGCTTGAATTCGATCGGACTCTTAACCATCCACTTCGCAAGTTAATTTTAGAACATCAGTATACATGCTTGAAGAGATGGCCTTCACAATTACACTGAAAAGTAACGCAAAATAAGAATGAAGGATACTCATTTTTATGTTTAATCATGTTGGTCTGCTCTCATTACGTAGAGAAATTGCATTACTCGAAAGAAAATTGTGCGCGTATCTTATCAGTCGGATATCTTTCCCGCATCATATAATTAGATCAAACTTGGAATTATTTAGATATGAAGCTGGATCATTGAACCGGATGTAGATCCATATGTGGATGAGATCCAATAACATGAAATAAGGACTCATTGATGATTTCTTTTAAAACTGGTTCTACCATCACAACACAAAATTCAGAAGTGGGTTCAGCTTCAATTTATTGGATCATGTCAGATATGGCTTCCGTTTGTGACCTAGGCTCAATTCAGAAATGGATTTGGATCTGCCACGATTCAGACATATGGTGTCTGTTTCACCAATATGAGCGTTACCCGTTGATGCATCTAAACGTCCAGGGGTATCTGTCGATGCGATCCACATTCAATTAGCGCAAAGCAGATTGGGTCAATGGGGTACCGAACCAGCTAGCTTCATACATGAGCTTAGCTCACATATGCTTAGTTGACCCTAGCTAGTGCTGAGTTCATCAACTACGCATATGACCTCTTGATATTTAAATCCACAGGTTCAAGCCATTGGTAAGAGAGCTTGGTCAACACTTCATTTCAGCAGGTACATAAAAAAAAAAGTTGCAGCCATACGTAGAGAGATCTCGCCCTTGTGAGAGAGAGATCATGGTGTATCCTTAAAATGACTTTTTATAAGCTGCATGTCAACCAGTAATCTGTACACCTGGTTGGGTATAAGGTTGGCTTAATAGTGGACGAGCGACAAATTTTTGACTGCGGGGCACTAATTTTGGCTGAGATAAGTCGAGCAGACACCAACAACGTGGGGTATTGCAAATGCAATGTGAACATGTAATGAGGAGCGGACGAAATTTTTTATATGGCGGGCCGAATTAAAGTTTTTTAATTTTAATTAAGGCCGAGATATCATTTTTCAAAACTTTTATATATATCGTGAAATTTTTTAAAATTTACATGTAACCATGCGATCCCTACTTTGACTCTGTCCTTGCATGTAACCACATCAATTGAAGTCCTTACTGACCAGTCTAGCAGGCTCAATGGGGGCTTGATCAAAACGTGGGGACTATTTGGCAGTTGGGCAGTTGCCTACACAACAACCCCACATGTAGCTCTACCGCTGTTAATAGATTAAAATTTTACCACTGTATAGATCAAAATTTGATGGGTGCAATACTCATTTTGGTTGTGAATATTGGAAGGGAATTATGCCTTCTAGTGTTTGAATGAGCTGTGAATTCACTCCTATTTCTTAAAAAACCTATATTATCGCGCGCCGCCGAGTGTTGAAAATTATCGTTTTCTCAAATATATATAACGTCTGACACGAGATTGAAGAGATTCTTGCGATCTTTTATATTGACTTTTGCTATTCTCAAGTGATCCAACTGTGAGGAAGGCATGTGAAAAGGAGATTGTGCTCCAAACGAAGGATACCCGTTTTTTCTTTCTTTCATTTTTTTTTTACTAGAAACTCTCTTGGAAAGTCCATTTCACAGGTCAATTGGAAACAAAAATATGAAGCTTAAAACTCAAGAACTAAACAACCGAACAAAAATGCAGTGACCCGCTCCCCCTTTGATGCTTAAGCAGATTATTTAATTGCTATATGTCTTTGCCCCTTTGATTAGGACCATTCAATTCAGAAGGCACAGAAATGGGCGCAGGATCATTCTTGATTTGAAAGGGCATCTAGACAAGCAGGTCACGTATGTATCGTATCCGTTGATGCTCCATTTCCATGGACACCGTTCTGAGCGTTCTCCTACACAGGTCAAGGCCGGAGACCTGCTGGGTCTTACTGTTTCTCTTTGGACTTTCAAAAGAATATGCCCGTGTTCGTCCCCACAAAGCTTTTGCGTCTCGTTGCTCTCAAGAATTTGGTTGAACTCGTGAACCATTTAACACCATGTACTTCATATGCCTCCATGAGAGAAAGTACAGAGGGATATTGTTTTCCTTTTAAAATCTCCATTTTTGTACTCTCTGTAACTCTGTTCTCTGTACTTCATAATTCACTGTCTTTTTCTTTTATTCATGACGGAAGCTGCCTCTAGCAATCCTTGAAATTGTAGAATCCTGAGTTACTGCGTGTCGTCCAAGTTTCTGATATTACTAAAACATTGTGCGGACATTAATGGTAGAGTTAGGAAAGTACCCTTGCTAAGAGTAACATCGCCGTGCGGTTTTTCCCCGCAGAGGTCATGCATGACGCCGCAATGTTGTAGCACAAGAGAGGAATCGTTTTACAGAACGATGGAAAGAGTCACACTGCATGCAATGAATCCGGGTGAAACAGGCAATGATGAAACAGTTTCTCAATTTTTTGCCTTTTCATAATAGAAAGATTAGCCCCAGGGCTATAGCTAAACCGGCGGACTCAGATCCAGTTCGAGTTGCAGGGGCTTATGCTTTTGTGTCAATATGGATGATGAGTTTTATATGTAAGTTTGAAACATAAGATTATTCCACCGCTTGATACCTATGTAACTCTAAACCTTAGGAGCCAAAGGAAAAAGGAGAGAGCTTGAGTTCTTATTTGGGCAGTAGGACAGAAAGACTGATTTAAAATAACTAAAAAGTTAGAGAAAATGAAAATAGAAAACTTATATAAATATAGTTTTGCTGGAGTCATATATATTACACGTATCGGCCGATTGACTCCCGATACGTTTCAATGCTGACAACAGCAGATGACAATTCAAAGGGCAAAGACTGTGAACTTGTCAACTCCAAAGGTTGGTATCATCAGAAAAGCAAGATCTGTAGTAGTTGGCGAGTACTGACCAAATTGTCCGCAGAATTGACAAGCAGGATACAATATTAGATCAATATTATCAAAGATGCAGTAATTCAACACAAAAAAAGGAAAAAAGAAAAGGTCCTGTTTATTGATCTGTCTTTTTATTTATTCCTTGAAGTGTTAAGTTAATTTAGGGGATCAAACAATCCCTGGATAGAACCCAAAGTCGCCTTTTAGTCTAAAATGGTACGTGACCTCAACTAGTTGCGTACGAACCTAAAGTAGCTAGGTAAGTCAAATTTTTTTTCTAACATTAATTTAAACACGTGGCTTTTTGAGCTATAATTTTTCAATTAAGGTGATAAGTCCAATTAATGTCACTCTTCATATGCAACTAATTGAATTGAAAGATATATATATTATCAACGCTAGCTGTTCCACTAAGTTTGTCTTCTTCTAAAAAGTATTTTAAAATGAGTTTGTTGCTCTTTCTTATTCTCAACAAGTTGAAAGAGAACCTAGTCACCTAAGTAATTGAACTATGTCTGATGAGGCCTACCAAGTCCTCCAAGTTTATATTAAACTCAATTGACTCTCACTGTGAACGGAAAAATTAAGTGGTCTTACTGGGTGGTAATTAGGAGCTGATAATGGGTGTGGTGATATTTTAAGATATGCAGATGATCACATCAATTCCATTTTTCAGCTAATACGTACTTGCCCATTGTCTGAATTGATGGCAGTGATTAGCTAGGTTTGGATTACCATATGATGTAAGGAAGTACCAAAAAACAAATACAAAGGAGAGATAATGAGATGGTCTCACTAGCACCATTTCAATTTTATTTTTTACTGTCTTATTGTAAATGGACTATGGGGTTTCATTCACTTATTAGCATTTTGATCATCCTTGTTCTTTTCCTACGTTGTTATGCTGATTGAATAGGAAAGTTCAGTAGATGATTCAATGTGCATTTCATAGTGTAGGGGTTGATCTTGAGCATATTAGTACTTGGACCTCTCTCAAGGATTAAATTAACAGACGAGGGGCATGTTTCCTTCGGTTCAAAGGTATACACTTTTTTTTAAAGGGTATTTTTATGTTTTCTTAAATAGTAATTTTTTTTTTTTTAAAAAAAAAAACTTCTTTAGCTGTCTCCTCATAAACAGGCTCTTTTTCGTTTGCCAATCCAGGAGCAATTTAGTTTGTTGTTTGACAATGGTAATGTTTTGTTATTATTCCATGAATCTACCTAAAATATTGATACATAATATTATAATACAATGTTTTATATTATAATACAATGTTTTATGAATTTATCTTAATCTTTAAAGTAAAAACGTAGAATAATAACAAACTGTTCGTATTGTCAAACGACCCTTTATAGATTCAATCTGTTTGGAAAACGATTATAATCAATACTGTAAACTTTTTCATGTGGCGATTTGGATAACAGTTCGAGTTGATCAATTAAACAATTAAGATGATATATATATATATATATATATATATATATATATATATATATATATATATATATATATATATATATATATATATATATATATATATATATATATATATATATAAAGAGGGAGAGAAAGAGAGATGGGGTTGGTAGTTGTTCTCTAGGTACTGAGAAGGTTAACACCCAAGGTCTTTGCACTTCATTAAAATCCCAATTGTGATTTTGACTTGTTAACAATGCTTACATAACCAGTTTGGGGCACACATCGCATTCATACACCACGGAAATTTTACGCAGTGACACACACACACACTCTCTCTCTTGTCTATACAATTTTAGTTTATAAATAGCACCAACCGCCTATGTTTTACCACCACCCACAAAATGAGCAGGAAGTCTGATGCTGAGTCCCACTCCCCCTTCCTGGCAAGGTTCCATGCAGACTTCTTTCGTGTCTCCATGGCCCTTGCGAGCCAAGCCGTCCTCTGGAGGACCCTCAGCTCCGGCTCCTTCTCCGATCCATGGCCTCCCATCTTCAACTCCATCATCGAGAAGTCCTTCTGGCTGCTGGCCGCTCTCGTCCTCTCCTCCTCCTCTCTCACCTATCTCTTCAAGTCCATCTTCTACTTCCACATCGTCAAGGCCGAGTTCCTCGACCGGTGGAGAGTCAACTACCTCTTCGCCCCATGGATTGCCGCCATCTTGCTCCTCCAGTGCGTCCTTCCCTCCAAATACGACCGCTGGAGGGGCAGCAGCTTGGAGGATATCAAGTTCTTCAACTGGGGCCATCTAGACTCCCTCGTCTCCCGGGCCCTCTGCTGCGCCTTCACCCTACCCATCCTGCTGCTGGAGCTCAAGCTCTACGGCCAGTGGTTCACCAAGGGCAAGCGCTTCCTCTCCACCGTCGCCAACCCCTCCACCCACCTCTCCCTCATCGGCAACTTCGTCGCCGCCCAGACCGCCGCCCGGCTCGCCTGGCTGGAACTCGGCCTCTTCCTCTTCGCCATAGGCATCATCCATTACGTGGTGGTGTTCGTGACTTTATACCAACGTCTCCCTTGCAACGCCTCCTTTCCGGCCCAGCTGCGGCCGGCGTCCTTCTTATCAATCGCCGCCCCCAGCATGGCGTCCGTTGCATGGGAATCCGTCTCAGGCCAATTCGACTCCGGCTGCAAGATGCTGCACTTCCTCTCTCTTTTCCTCTTCACCTTGCTGGTAAGTTTTAACTTAATTATTACTTTGTCATCTTCGGATTTGTTTCGCCGGAGATTGCGCACTCAGGCAAGCATCCTCGTCGGATTGCTGCTGCAGGTTGTAAGGCCAACGCTGTTCGTGAAAGCGATGAAGAGGTTCAACTCTGCATGGTGGGCATATGTCTTCCCCGTCACAATGCTTGCACTGTCGTCGGCTGAGTACGCAGGGGAGGTGCACTCCGGCTTGGCTCATACAATCAGGAGGGTGATATCCATGGTCTCACTGGCCATGACCATCGGCTTGATTCTACTCACAATTGTTCACAGAAAGACCATGTTTCTCAACGATTATAAGCTTTCTACTTCTAAGACAAGAGTTTCCCCGGTGGCTTCGCCTTCTAGGACCATGGAGGAGCACGATTCCTACCAAACCCTCCCTCTATAGAATGAAAAGATTGTTTACTCTTTTGAAAAAAAAAGTGCCTTTTAGGCCGAGGTGGAGACACCTAGAAGTGACCAAATCCCTTTCCCTTCCTTCTTCACTTGAAATCCAGGTCAGTATCATATTAAGAGCAGAACCTGTTAATTAAAGTAAAGTATTGCACATCCATATTTTGAATTACAAAGGAGTAATGTTCATACCAATCAAACTAATGATCAGACTTTCAATAGTCTCAATTCCACCAACTACACTATGCTCTTAGAGACCTACCTCCCTTTAGATAGATTGATAGGCTAAAGCAAAATATTTGATATCATGAAGTGTACACTTCTTGTAATTATAACTTGTAAAGTTTTTAATTGCTAATTAATTAGTTTTATTTAATTTCTTTGTGACTCATTCATGTTCTTGATTGTTCAATTGATTGCGTCTTGAAGTTCGGCCTCTAGGCCGTGCAGCCTGTAGAAAAATGCACGAAACTATTTTGGATACTTGGTGACAATTCATAAGAACAGGAAAGAATGTTTGATTTGACGTCCAACACATTTTTCATTATTCCCAAAAGGGTCCTATCGCGTGAAGCCGTCTAACTAATCGAACTGCATTGAAAGTGGAGACAACATACTTGACAAGGCAAATTAATCGACATGTGGAGCTTTAGAAGCAGGTTAATGAACTGGCCAACAAAGTAATCGCAATATTGCTCAATTGTATCGACCTTCAATTTAAGGTAATAAAGAAGGGTAATTTAAGGTAATAAAGAACTACCCTATAGATTTAGTTTTGTTAGGGAAATGTAAGAATGTTTTATAAATATCGAGATATTTTTATAGGTTGTTTGATAGTAAAGACATTTTTTGAGTGTTTCATAAATCCTTCAAGCAGATTTATAAAAAATTAAAACTAATGTTTCATAAATCTGGTGCAATCTTTGAGACAAATTTATAAGATACAATGTTTAAGAAAAAAAAATTGAGGAGAGTATACTTATACAAATTTAACTGGAACCCTGGTGATTTTCAATGGACAGCTAGATGATCGAACTTCAACTACACAACCGGAATGCCACCGTCACTGTCATGAATGGCTCTCAAGAATCACAAAAGAAGGAAAAAGAAAAAGACTAAGAAAGTTATTAGATCGACCGACCTAAAAAAAACATACATATACACGAAGAGATGCAGTTGAAATTCTTTAATCAAGCCTCAACTTAATTTGTCACCACTCACGGGAGTATGCAGTAACTTACTAATATGTGGTTTGAACTAACTTACTAATTTTGAGAGTATTCATAAGTGGCGCGGCCTAGTTCTCGGAGATCTCATCGTCATCGGAAAAAAGAAAAAGAGGGAGGAGCAGGCCAGGTCGTGGTTGGGGTTGAATGCCTGAGGAGAAGGGCGATAAGGTGATGGATGGAGGGACGGCAAGCGTCCGTCGTGTGATGAGTGGGGGGGGGGGATGTCACTGCCCTTTGTGCTTACATTGGTTTCTAGTCTTCCAAATGAACCAAATCGCCATATGAAAACTGTCTTTCCAGCATTTATCAAGCGACTTGACTTGGAACCCTTTCTTGTGCCAGCTGCTAAGACCTTCCATGAGGTTAGGGGGACTCGTGCGCCATGGAGACGCCCTCCCAAATTTGCCATAGATTAAAGCCCAGATTGA
>JAANDH010000260.1:325611-341414 GCA_011799765.1 Nymphaea thermarum | reverse complement strand
ATTTATTCTGCTTGAGCTGCAGATTCTCTTTAACCTTGTTAAATGGGGGTCTTCGTTTTGGGACTTTAACAAGATGCCACGCATTGGGAGCGACCTTCGCCCCATCCTTAGGCGCCTCCGCGAACTGGCAGGAACCATCGAAGTGGCCTGTGGACCCGCACTTTTGACAGTATTTAACCTTTGTTTCATACTCAATGGACTGGCAGGTACTAATATGCTCAAGATCAATCCATACACTATAAAATGCACATTGAATCATCTACTCAACTTCCCTATTCAATCAGCATAACAACGTAGGAAAAGAGCAAGGATGATCAAAACGCTAATAAGTGAATAAAACCCCATATTCCATTTACAATAAGAAAGTAGAAAATAAAATTGAAATGAGACCATCTCATTATCTCCTTTTTATTCGTGTTTTGGTACTTCCCTACATCATATGGTAATCCAAACCTAGCTAATCACTGCCATCATTAAGGGTATTTTAATCTTTTCCCAGAATTGTACTAATGTGATTCCGGATCTTATTCTTGATCGAATAATATTTTAATAAAACGTCGATAGCCAGGGACGAAGCCAAGATTTTCTTCAGGGACATGCCGACAATCCAACCTCTGAATCAAGGTAGAGCCAACTAAATTCAAATCCCAAAAAAAATTTATTTTTTTCAATGTAATTTTTTCTTTCATTAGCCGGAGTGGGGGCATGGCCTATGCCCCCACCCTCCCTCTGCCCCACCCATAGCTACCTCCATTGATCAGATGTTTCCATGGCATTTTGGGGTATTTTAGCCATTTTTGAAAAAAGAATTGGATATTTCCATATTTTTATTTTTTTCTTCCATTTTAATGTGTTTTTTTTGGCGGCCTTTTTCTATTTGATAAGATAGGAGTGTTTTTGGTCATGTCACTCTAATTCTTTGGCACTCTTAGTTCCTGAAAAATCATGCACGGAGTGGTGCATAGAACCAAAGTTGCAGTAAGATCAAGTTGCGTGCACTACAATGGGGCATACAAAAAAAAAAAAAAAAAAAAAAAAAGAGGAAGTTGACGAATTTTGGATAATTTTTCAAAAAGATTTTTGTTTTGAACTAACCTCTTCTATCCTTGTAAGAGGGGCTTCTTTTTTACTAGTCAGGTATTCTTATGATGTACAATTTTTTTTTTTGGTGCACAAGTGCTTGGCATTGCAGCACCATAAGTGGATATGATCGGAGACATCTTCGCTGGAGAAGGTTATATGTTCCGGCCTTTAAGTTCAAGAGTTGGCATTCAAAGCCTGTACCCTCTGTAAAGACAAAAATGGAAAGGAGAACATATTAAGCAAGAATCCCAAACAAGAAAGTAAAAAGTACTAGACGGCATCATCTTGGTGCAGTGCTTGATTCACCCTCGCCCATCTGTGGTTGGAAAGAGAGGACGGGGGCCATTCATGCTCATTTGACATGGCGTCCGGTCCGGCTTCCAACCAACCAGCCGGACATGGTACTCAAACAATTATTCCCATCACCTTTTTTTTGTCTAAATCAAGATCGATCCATGAACAAAATAAAAACGAAAAGAAACAATTACAATTTATAATTAAAAACCCTGATTAATAGACTTTTGGGAAAATCATAATTAATATATATTTATTCATGCTTTAAGTTAAGCAACTTACTTTTGGAAACAATTACAAGCAATGAATTTACAAGCATGATGTTGTGCGGTTAATGATATCAAGCGAGCATATATTGTTTCCATTAAATGTCTTTTAATGCTATCATTAATTATTTTTATTTTTTACTTCAAAAGTGAATATATATTTTTCTATTTAAAAATCTTCTACCACCTTTCCTTGTTCACGCTACTTCCCTTCTTTAACCTACCTACCTCCCTCCTAACGTTGGCTTCCACATACTTTTGGGTAGTCAATTTTTCTTAAATGCCGGCATGTAAATTAGATTGCTGAAAATGCCGTTTCGGTAATTCCAACCTGCAAGTTAAATTGGCAAAAGATGTAGAAAACAAAAGTTAACATATTACACTTTTAGCAGAACAAGAAAATTTTATTTTTATGCCCACTCGTCTAAAAGAACAATTTTTTTTCCAACGATTCGTAAAAGTTTAAAGCAACGTACCGCATTTTATGTTCTATCCACAAGCAATTTTATGTTCAACCTTTCAGTTGGCTACTTAAATTAACAAAACAAACATCTAAGCGGGGCAAGCTTTCACCAGTCTTGAAAATATTTTAGGGAGCACTTCAAAACCAGATCATTGGGAATCCCAGATCACCGTCCAACCATCCGGCCTCAAACCCATGTTTTGGTCATTAAACTGAGGATCGCAAATTCAGTCAACTCAACAAGTACCAGCTGGTTCAAACGATAAACTTAGTACTCAACCACAAAATCATCTTAACCTAGGAAACAAAAGGCACTTTCACAATACCGGCAGACACCTGCCAAACCCATGTTCATACTTGGGGACTTCTGGATGGTTCAAACATACTTGGGGACTTCCGGATGGTTCAAACAGGCTTCATACTAAAGATTAAAAAGTATCTAACGCAGCTACATATTGTTCTATTTTAGTTGTTCAATAAAATATTTTAAAGTATCCCAGAATTTAGTACTTAATTTTTTTAATTTAAATTTTTTATTTACAACTCTCTTTGAAGGTTGCGATCCAACTTTTAATTAATTGTCACGTTAGAACCTGGTACCCAAGCCACACCCTCTTACCTGCAGCACTACCAATATGACAGACACTTAGCCAAATCCAAGTGGCTTCACGACCCAATTATGACAAGGCAACTTGAATGAACTAAAGGTCCACCTGCAGTGCTCGCCATGTATGGTATAAGAACCAATTTCATCCTATTAGGAAGAAATTATCAAACATTTTCAAGATACAACAGAACCAAGATCAACCTACTAGGAAGAAACCATCCAACAGTCTCTTGTTACAACAAAACATTTTCATGTGCAGGTTTGTTTTTGAAAGATAAGTTAAAGAGAAAAGAACGGCTTTAAAACAGACATAAAAGTTGCGAGACATTGCAATATTATTGCGATAAATTTATTTTGCCATTTTTTGAAAAGTAGTGCTACATTCCAGTTAAATACGTTTTTCTCTTTATTGATGATCATTTACATAATAAAATATAGTGATATATCTGAAATCATCACGCCCTATATTCTTAAGGGATTTTTATTATAAAAATCATATAAATCATTGTAAGGGAAGGACTTTGTTGGTTGAAATATGTTATCATGGAAAAATAATATACCCAGTTCAGTCTGTCCTCCTTTTCCGTAAAGAAGCTTGCCAAAGGGAAAAGAAAAGAGGGGAATTTGTAGTAGGTAAACCGCTACTTACTCTTGATGGAAGCCCAGCAAGTCTGTGATATCATGTGAGCCTTGAAGACGTTGTTGCAAAAGATTTCTTGAGACTCTGACATCCACCTAAAAACACAAATACACATTAACTAAAGTGATCATCTTTAGCACAATCAAACACATAATAAAGTAAATATTATCGGCAAAACATGTTAGTATGTTCTAGTAAGTACCACCCTCTTCCTGTTGGCTATAGGTGGTTATTCTTGTCTAATTGACCCTCTCTTTTGTGACCACCTTACCTCTTGGCTGATAGAGTTAAGAATGTGTTTTCTATGATAATTTGTCCATAGGAGTGGTTGCAAAGGTTTAACCTCTCCTCCACAGAATGCACATTACTCTTGTGCTTAAAAACTGCGAGCTGCATGAGTCCATCCGCCAGCCTTCACTAGCACTTGTCTTCTTATTCAATATTCCCAAGCATTTGATTTCCATTGGATTTCATGTTTCATGTTGACCAAAGTGACAGGTAAAAAAAGCAAGCTCCATTTGACGTGCAAGACTCCAGCAAAAGAAGACAAAGCCAAGGAGCACCAGGACATTAGGTTGGAAAGGCTTTAACAGGTCTCCACATGGTCCACCCCTATGTCACCAAGGTGCGAGGTGCGGGTGCCGATACGGCACATTTCAAAAAATTGCGGTGCAGTGACGATATTTATTATTATTATTATTAATTCATTATTTAATATATATATATATATATATATATATATATGTGACAAAAAATTGTAAACATTATATATATTATATGAGATTCAAACAAATATCCAAACTTAGATATCTGCTTTAATAAGTAACATCCGATCCCATGGAGTTTATATTACCGGATCGGGCTAGGGCAAGTAATATCAGATAGGGGGCCCATCAGGACCCAACTGAGGATACACTATACAGCTTTCCCCTTATGGGCAGATTTGCTTGCCTAGAGATTTCCTATAGGTTTGGAAAAAAAAATTCAGATATTTGAAATTCAATCTAATTTAATTCATCTAGAGATTGAAAATCTAATCACTACATCTGGATCCATAACACTTTAATTGTGGATTTCTTGTCCGTTTGAAATCCATTCCAGTTTAATCAAATTAGGGATTGAAAATATAACCATTGCACTTGGATCTAGAATTTTAATTCCTTAGGCCAGTTTGATGCCTTGGAAATGTAGAAATAGAATGAAGTTTACAGAAATTTATTTCTTAGAATCATGGAAATGAATGGTGTTTCGAAATTTTCTTAAAATTATTTAGGCATATAGGTAGTGTTTATTAAAGGATGTCTGACTATTTTAAAAATATATGTAAAAGGGTGGGGTGGAATGAAAATTTTCATTCTGGATTCAAGCTTTTTCTTTTTTCATTTTCTCCTTTCTCCTCTCGAGCCCTCGGCTGGTCTCTCTTCTAACCCAAATCGTTTGCAGGTGGGTTCAATGTAAGGCTGGGCACCGGGCCAGGCCGGGCCGCCGCCGGCTACCCGGCCCGCCACGGGCCCGGGCCCGGTATGCCGGCCCGGGTCAGCCCGTTAAAAATTAAAATATATATTTTTTATTTTTAATATCATATATTTATTACTAATAAATACTATTTTATATTTAAAAATTTATTTTATAAATTTAAAACAATATTATTTTATTATGCCAGGCCGGGCCCGGGCCCGACCCAGCGGCACGTCGGGCCATTCCTGACGGAACTTTATCGGGCCGGGCCAGCCGATGCCCAGCCTTAGTTCAATGTTTTGCTTTTTAATATTTCATCTTTTTCTTCATCTTTCTCTATTTGTGCAAAACCAAACCGGTGACGGACCGGAGGTCTCTCCCTATGTCTCTCTCTCCCTAGGGTTTCTCTAAAACCCTTTGCAGAGAGAGGGTTTCAGAGGGTTCGCTCTTTGAAACCCTTTATGCAGAGGCAGCTCTGTGTAGAGGCAGATGGTTTCATTTCTTCTGCCTTTGCATGAGGGTTTCAGGGAACCGCCATCTCTCTCCGTGTTCACCCATGATGTCTCAGTTTCTCTCCCTCCAGCTTGCCTCTCGCGGCATCTCCGTCACCGTCGTCCTTCCCTCTGACCTCACCCCTTCCATCGTAGCTGCCTGTGACTTCCAGCCTCTCATCCGCATCTGCCACATATCCCCTTTCTCCCAATGCAGTTTGGGTGCGAATAAGGCTTGCACCCGCACCAGCATCGCGTCGACGTGGGTGCGAGTCCATTTCTGCCGCACCATGGTGACTTAGGTCCACCCTTACTCCTTTACCTTTAACTTTTCTATTTAGAGAAACAACTCGACAAATTTTTATTTGTTGATGTCTTCGGGTTAGCCTAAAGATATTGGATCAACGATCATGTGTAAGCTTCCTTTCTTCCGACATTTGCGAAAGAACTAATGGGGTCAATAAAATGGGAGAACTCCAATGACATCATTCAACATCATTAGCAAACACCCAATGATTCCATGTTTCCTTTCTTTCTAATGCAATGATATTTACACAAGTGTCGCACTTGAGCTCTAATGAAGTACCCAAGTGTCGCACTTGAGCTCTAATGAAGTACCGAGGACTCAACAATAGGAGCTGATTGCATATATCATATGAAAACTTCTCCACATGACATTCATAGACTAAAACAATTGTTGTACTTGAAACAACAATTTGGACTCAGCATTCTCCAAACACCTGCATGATTTTCCCTAAGATTAATTTTTCCATTCCTAAAGCAAAAACCCACAATCACCAAAGAATCTTGCCCAAAGATTACCATCATAGTCATCTGAATGCTATGAGACACAATTGTAAATAATAACAAAATATAGTCTGCCAAATAGTTCAAAAATGGTGACGTCCTTCTCCATCTTGTTGGAAATTACAAATCTGGATTTGTAAGAATAAGCTCTAAACAACAACATTCTTTATCAACAACAGGCTATACCACATGTTGCCAAGATTACGATGTGAAAAGGATGTCTTCCAACTCCAATAGATTTCACTTCGTTCTCACTCTTTCACTTTCAGAGCATTCTTTTCCACTCACAAAGATCAAGTTGGAAGTAACATCAATACCAGCCTGGCAGCTACCTTTAGTAAGCAGCTAACAGAGGCAACATCCAGGCAAGAAACTGCTGATAGTATACCACTACTGAACAGAATCCTTTTAAATAAAAGGTAATGCAAAATCCAAAATGATAACCTGAATAGAAAACTATAGATTCTTTTTTAAAAAACCAACTGTTCCCAAACATGCCATGCTAGTCTGGAATGCAGCCGATGTTGTTTGGAACACTACCTATGATCCTTATGGTTATTTGCAAAATCCATGTGATCATGTTGCATTGCTTAACTTTAAGCAAATATTGGAAAAAACGATAGTACCTGAAAAAGAATATAGCTTCAAGCATATGCGTCATGGTGCCAAAAAAATGAAGCATATCAACTTCCTGAGTAAAGAAAATCTGTAAAGGCGAATCAACTGAATACTTGAGTTCAATGGCATCCATCCATCAGGCACTGGGCATGAAGAAGGATTACCCAGTAGAGAATCAGAACTCCTCCCACCACCAACTTTTAAGCTTGAAAGATACTGCCTAACTTCAGACTGCAATCTGATGGACACAAATCAAGACAAGTGAGAAACCTTTGTTTTGCAGTAACAATCCTTCACTCATACCTCTATTTGTCTGTTTTATGAGGAAAGTGTGAACCAGACATGAATAAGATGATTGCTGAAGCATTCAGCGTTATATAGTAACAGTTACATCCTACAAGTTTTTTTTTTTTTATGATAATGCTTCGTTTGACCATTAGGTACATCAATGTCTCCAATCATACAGTCTTCATGAAGACTTGCCAAATCAATTGTTTAATAAAACATTTAAAGCTAAAGCCTCATGTACTCCAGAATTTTGAAATTTGTACCAAGTGCAGCTGGCAAGAAAGGCAATCACTAGCAGTAATCACTTGTTTAGGCTTCTCTTTTAAATGCATTAAATGCAATAGGTGGCTTGGCACAAAGTTGGAATCAAAATTCCACATAAATATGGGTTACAAAGAAGAGAAGCCATACAGTCATGCTTATCCGTGATTATTTTTCATATTGTGACTTGCTGTGAAAGGTCACTGCTTTCTGCACTTCATACACATCAATGACAAGTGCATAAACTACACACTAATATTATTTATTTCCAAGAAAGCATGAAAAACAACAGAACAATACAAGATAGGGCAGCAATGTTTTTTTGTAACAAATGCCAAACCCTTTTGCAGTGACTGATTCAAATTAATTGAAAGATATGCAGCCTATGGATAAAATTTTTGGCATATTAATAAAATTACTCAACGTTCAATTCTGAAAATGTTTGCATACCTTCTCGTATATGGTATCCTAGACTGGTGAAAGGCAAGCTAAAACAAATCCTGATATCCTAATGGCAATATACATGCATTTAGATTCTTATGCACACATCCACATGATGTTATCATTAAGCCTGGGCACCGGGCCGGGTCGCCACCGGGCACCCAGCCCGACACGGGCTCGGGTCCGGGCCTAACAAAAATGGTTATCGGGCTGGTCCTATCAGGCCCAGCCCGGCCCGGTACTTTAACGGGTTCGAGCTCGGGCTTGAAATTATGCCCGTCGACGACCCGAAAAGCCCGATAACTAAAAGAAAGATTTTTTTTTTCAAAGACTTGGGACTTAGGGTTTCATTTTTTCACCCTCGATGCCTCGCCGTTCTCCTCTGCGAGATGGCGAGTTTGCGACTGCCAAGAAGCTTGGGGGGAACCGTCAACAACGCCAAGCTGCCTTGCCCGTTACCCTCTCCAACCATGACCCTCATTCAGGCAGCCCCATCCTTGATAACAAGGCCAGCCATGCCGCTGGTGGTCCGACCAGAATGAAGAATGCGAAAATAGCTGTTATCCAGTTCCAGATTTTACCACCGAAAAATGATATTGAGCAGAGCATGGTCGTCTCAGATGGACAGGATTCCCAAATAGTCTCTGATTAAAAAATTTCAAAGCTACTCGTTGCAATGTCTTGTCTCGCTGCAATTCTGATTAAGCATTTCCATGAGGAAAAATTGGGGTTCGCCGAATGGGAAGGAAATTTTCGTTGGGGAAGGAAAGATGGTGAAGATAATGGGTCGAAAAACACCTGACCCGTTTTTTCGACCCGCCCCATTAAAAAATGGGCCGGGCCAGGCCTCGGGCATAAAATGAAGCCCGAGGCCCGATATATTATCGGGCTGACCCGATAGAATTACCGGGCCAAAACTAAAACATTTTTATCAGGCCGGGCCAGCCCAGCACTAATTATCATGCAAATTGCTAAAAATACAGCCTGCTCTTAGAGCACTTCTTTGCAGAGTGACAACTGAATTTGATAGGTTTCATGTAATTTATCTAGCCTAAAATGAGTTAACAACATTGCTATGCTGCCTTGACAACTTAAAGTGAACTTCCGCAAAGTAAAATAAATTTGCCAACTCAGATACATAAGCAGAAAAATCACACGCAATGCTCGGTGCTGACAGAAGTGAAGAGCCTAAAAGAGCATGATAAGACCTACCAATTCAAATGGATCCACAAGGTCACCATCAGCAGTTGAATAATGAGGAGGAAGGTAAGTTAGTTGGCGGCTCTCCCACAATTGCAAGTGTATGTATAAAAAGATTGACAAGTACTACAGAATACAAATATATTAAAGCAACAGGCATTACAACGATATACATATATGGCATATCAAACAAGTTAAATAGAGGTACCATCCTCAAGTTGCAAGCTTCTGAAGAGAAAAAATTGCTTAACTATAAACAGGGTATTCCCTAATCATGTACATAATTTGTCCTTTTAAGGCATACAATTAGAAAACATCTGCACAAAAATTTACCGTCTGGAATTGCCTTAAGGTTGCTCCTACTCAAGCTACCAGTGTGATCTAATTGGAGCAGGCAAAAAGATGGAGCTAAAACAGCAATAGAAAACAAGTAAACTTCAATCATGCACACCTGCTCAAAGGAAATGCATCATAATCCACAACTTGCTCAAAACACTTGCAGTGCAAGCCTTTCAGTATCTAATCCCAAGGGAGAAGATAGAGTTGCTACTTTCCCATGCAAAGACAAATTCCAGCAGATACCTAAGCTCATCAAATGAACATTAGATGGACCATAGACATTGTACATGTCTAACAAATCAACTCAAAACACTGAAAATAAGTGCATGCAATCACCACTAGCATAATTTTCATCTCCTAGCCAAATTACAGCACACCACAGTTATCTAATCTCCTTCAAACAACCAATGGCCAATCCCCACAACTTCCAACCATCATTAACACGGTAGACAAAAAAAAAATGCAAGATTCAAATAGGGATCAATAAGGCCTTAATGAGGGTCACGCCCAGGTTAGAGATCTCATATAATTCGGTTTAATTGTTGGATTTAGATTTGGGGCCAAATCCAAATCCATAATATCCGCCAAATCCAACTCCTTAATATCCACCCCCTTTACATAATAAGGGCTAGCTTCAAAACATCCCAATAACAAGTTCGAAGGACATTGTAATAAAAACGGATCTTTGTTCAAAAGATAAAGATTTAAATTTTCTATACATACATCCATTAGGAAATATTCAAAACAAAATTTTTTAATGGAGATATCAAAGTTAATTTTCTAACATTGGAATTTCTTGATCTTTTAATGCAAGTATTGATATCAATCTTTTTGACAACACTACAATAAAAGTTGTTGTAGATTAGTAATTATTTACACAATATAAATCCCATTTTCTAAAACAGACCCCAATCAACTTCTCGGATCAGCGAACGTACACCCAACATTTATTTAAAGAAAAACAATATCACAGTCATGATCCAAGATATGGCGGATATCAAAGATAATCAAATGGGTATTTGGATGAACGACCAAAATTGACCGTAGATCAAGTGGGTGGGAACAGCGGTTTCACCTAACCTGGATTTGGTGTCAAATTTAAATTTGAAATCCATAATTTGGGTTTTAGAATTACCATTTGGAGCAAAGGCCTAAGCCGAGATCTAGATCAAAGGCTGAATTCAATCAGAGTTAGACGTTGGACTTGAACTTGGCATCTGGATCAGGATTCCAGTCTGATCCCTTTTCTAAGTTAGATTTCCAAAGATAAAGATTCCAATTTCCCCATGTAGACATATATCAAATATGAAATCTTCAATACAAGATGTTTTGATAGGGATATCGAAGTTAATTTTCTACCAATTGCATGTCTTAATCTTTGACAAAACAATCTTTCTCGCAACACTAATCAAAGAATGATTGGAGACAAAAAACTGTTTATATAATTTACAGCTCCTTTTCTAAAACTGCCTCCAAGCAACTTCCTGAACTGCGCTCCTACAACCAACATTTATCTAATCACAAAATAACATCACACCCAAGATCCAAGATTTGGACATAAAAAAAAAATCAGATGTGTATTTGGATGAACGACCAAATTTACATATGATCTTACATGAAGTGAGTTGGATCATAGGTCTGACCAGATTTGCGGTTGAATTCGGACTAGAGATTTACAATTTGCATCAAACATCTCATATTATGATTTTTTTCTACCAACCTTTGATTCTCACTTGGTGCCTTCAGCAGTAGACAAAGCAACAGCCATGGGGTTGGGGCCATGGCCTGCCTCCCTCTCCCCTGCCCCTGGGCATACAGTATTTCTATCTTCGGTGCAGTTAATTTGTCGAGATTTCAAAGCATCAAAATTTGACCAGGCTAAGTTGTTAGATTTTGGTTTCATATCAAGGATTCAGAACACAGGCCTAATAAGATTAGATTCAAATGTTGGATTTGAATGTTGAACATACGACCTAAATCACAAGCCTAAATAAAACCTGGTTTAGATGTAGGATTTGACTTTCGCATCACGGTTCTAGATCAGAGGTCTCATCTAATCCGGTTTAGATGTTGGAATTAGGCATTGAAAACAGGGGTGTGATCAGAGGTTTAATCTGATCGGTTTTCGACAATGTTGTATGTATCGTACGATACGGTACATATCGTCTCGATGGCCATTTACGATACGATACACCCCCCGTATTGTAAATGGGGGGTGTATCGGCCCTGTATCGCACGTATCGTGCGATACGGGCAAATTTTCAAAAAGGGGCACCCGAGCGCCCCCTTTTTCACTTTTTTTTTAAAACGAGCGAGGCTTCTACATTTCTCACGTTCGGTTTGTGCGTTCAAGAGGGGAGATCATCAATTTTCACCGTGAAAACATCGATTTTCACCGTGAAATTGAAGATTGAAGGGTCGATTTGTGCGTGGGTGGTTGATTTTCGTTGAGAGGAAAGGGGTTTTCTTGATTTCTTCTCTATAAGGTATGGAATCTCTTGTTTTTAACTTTTTACCATCGTAGATTGAAAGATTTTGAATGTTTTTCATTAAGTTACCATAGGATTTCGTTTTTTTTAAGATATGGATCCTACATGGCAATGGTGCGAAAGGGTGAAAGAGAATGACCGCTTGAAACTCAAATGTAGCTTTTGTGGGAATACAATTTCAGGAGGGATTAGTAGAATGAAACACCATTTGGCAGGGACCTCCAAAAAAGTGTCTCCTTGTGATGTAGGACCAAACAAACCTTTGCCTCCGTTTGTGCGTCAGCAATGTTTAAATATGATTCATTCCTTACGTCAAAAGAGGATACAAAAAGAAATTGAAGAGGCAGATGTAGGCTATAATGAGCCTTTGGAAGATGAAGAAGTGGAAGAAGCTTATGAGTATGACGATGAAGATGATATCAGTCTCCGAACAGATGTGGAGACCGCAAGAGGTAGAGATCGTAGAGGAAAAGGGATCATGTATGAAGGAGGTCGATCTAGCATAACGGGAAGGAAGAGAAGAGGCACAACAGATATTAGGGTCAGGCGTGGTATGCAACCACCAAGTGGTAGAGTTCCTACTGGTAGGTTTAGTGTTGGCACTATTAAGAGTTTTTTCCCTGCATATACCAGCTCAGGTGGTCAGCCGCAAATTCGTGCTGCTATGACATCTAAAGATATGTTATATCATGCACAAAAGCAGGTATAGGGAAATGGTTTTATGATGCATGTATTCCATTTAATGCAACTCATTCTTTTCAATTCAAAGCCATGGCAGATGCAATTGCTTCTATAGGCCCCAGATTCAAAAAGCCATCATATCATCAGTTGAGGGGCAAAATTCTTCATGATACAGTCAAAGAAGTGTCTGAACATTGCGATGAGTTGAAATTATGTTGGTAAGAAACATGTTGCTCCATTATGTCAGATGGATGGACTGATACAAGGTCTCATCATGTTGCTTTGATCAGAGGTCTAACCTGATCGGTTTTCGATGTTGGATTTCATTTTTACATCCAAGGCGTGGATCAGATGTGGTATTTGGATGTAGGATTTGTCTTTCGCATCACAGCTGTAGATCAGAGGTCTTATCTGATCCGGTTTAGATGTTGGAATTATCATGGAAAATAGGGATTTGTTCAGAGGTCTAATTTGAACGATTTTCGAAGTTGGAATTCAGTTTTACATCCAAGGTGTGGATCAGAAGTGGTATTTGGATGTAGCATTTGACTTTCGCATCAAGGCTGTAGATCAGAGGTCTCATCTGATCCGGTTTAGATGATGGAAATCGGCATTGAACACATGGCTTGGATTAGAGGTCTAATCTGATCGGTTTTCGATGTTGGATTCCAATTTTACATCCAAGGTGTGGATCGAATGTATGATTTTACTTTCGCATCACGTCACTTGATCAGAGGTCTCACCTGATCCGGTTTTGATGTTGAAATTGGGCATTGAAAACAGGGGTTTGATAAGAGGTCTAATCTGATCGGTTTTCGATGTTGGATTTCCCTTTTACATCCAAGGTGTGGTTGGGTGAAGGATTTGACTTTCGCATCACGTCACCTGATCAGAGGTCTCACCTGATCCGATTTTCATGTTGAAATAGGACATTGAAAATAAGGGTTTGATCAGAGGTCTAATCTAATCGGTTTCCGATGTTGGATTTCATTTTTACATCCAAGGCGTGGATCAGATGTGGTATTTGGATGTAGGATTTGTCTTTCGCATCACGGGACATCTAGTCTCCAGAATAGACTAGGCCAAATCTACAACCTTATTAGAACCTTTTTTCCCTAAACAAGTCTCCAGATTAGACTTGCTAAAAGCTTCAACCTTAAGTCAAAATGTAGGTTCCACACCTAGTCTTCACCATAAACCTACATCGTAAACTGAAAGCGTAGTTCCGACATCTTCAGAGGTCTCATCTGATCCGGTTTAGATGATGGAAATGGGCATTGAACACATGGCTTGGATCAGAGGTCTAATCTGATCGGTTTTCGATGTTGGATTCCAGTTTTACATCCAAGGTGTGGATCAGATGTATGATTTGACTTTCGCATCACGTCACCTGATCAGAGGTCTCACCTGATCCTGTTTTGATGTTGAAATTGGGCATTGAAAACAGGGGTTTGATCAGAGGTCTAATCTGATCAGTTTTCGATGTTGGATTTCCCTTTTACATAAAAGGTGTGGTTGGATGTAGGATTTGACTTTCGCATCACGTCACTTGATCAGAGGTCTCACCTGATCCGGTTTTGATGTTGAAATTGGACGTTGAAAACAAGGGTATGATCAGAGGTCTAATCTGATCGGTTTTCGATGTTGGATTTCATTTTTACATCCAAGGTGTGGTTGGATGTAGGATTTGACTTTCGCATCACGTCACTTGATCAGAGATCACACCTGATCCGGTCTTGATGTTGAAATTGGACATTGAAAACAGGGGTTTGATCAGAGGTCTAATCTGATCCGTTCTCGATGTTGGATTTCCCTTTTACATCCAAGGCGTGGTTGGATGTGGGATTTGACTTTCGCATCAGGTCACATGATTAGAGGTCTCATCTGATCGAATTTTGATGTTGAAATTGGACATTGAAAACACGGGTTTGATCAGAGGTCTAATCTGATCGATTTTCGATGTTGGATTTCATTTTTACATCCAAGGCGTGGATCAGATGTGGTATTTGGATGTAGCATTTGTCTTTCGCATCACGGCTGTAGATCAGAGGTCTTATCTGATCCGGTTTAGATGTTTGAATTATCTTGAAAAATAGGGATTTGTTCAGAGGTCTAATCTGAACGATTTTCGAAGTTGGAATTTAGTTTTACATCCAAGGTGTGGATCAGAAGTGGTATTTGGATGTAGCATTTGACTTTCGCATCAAGGCTGTAGATCAGAGGTCTCATCTGATTTGATTTAGATGATGGAAATGGTCATTGAACACATGGCTTGGATCAGAGGTCTAATCTGATCGGTTTTCGATGTTGGATTCCAATTTTACATCCAAGGTGTGGATCGGATGTAGCATTTGACTTTCGCACCACGTCACTAGACCAGAGGTCTCACCTGATCTGGTTTTGATGTTGAAATTGGGCATTGAAAACAGGGGTTTGATGAGAGGCCTAATCAGATCGGTTTTCGATGTTGGATTTCCCTTTTAAATCCAAGGTGTGGTTGGATGTAGGATTTGACTTTCGCATCACGTCACTTGATCAAAGGTCTCACCTGATCCGGGTTTGATGTTGAAATTGGGCATTGAAAACAAGGGTTTGATCAGAGGTCTAATCTGATCGGTTTTCAATGTTGGATTTCCCTTTTACATCCAAGGTGTGGTTGGATGTAGGATTTGACTTTCGCATCACGTCACTTAATCAGAGGTCTCATTTGATCCGGTTTAGATGACGGAAATGGGCATTGAACACTTGGCTTGGATCAGAGGTCCAATCTGATCGGTTTTCGAAGTTGGATTCCAATTTTACATCCAAGGTGTGGATCGGATGTATGATTTTACTTTCGCATCACGTCACTTGATCAGAGGTCTCACCTGATCCGGTTTTGATGTTGAAATTGGGCATTGAAAACAAGGGTTTGATCAGAGGCCTAATCTGATCGGTTTTCGATGTTGGATTTCCCTTTTACATCCAAGGTTTGGTTGGATGTAGGATTTGACTTTCGCATCACGTCACTTATTCAGAGGTCTCACCTGATGCGTTTTTTATGTTGAAATTGGACGTTGATGTTGAAATTGGACATTGAAAACACGGGTTTGATCAGAGGTCTAATCTGATCGATTTTCGATGTTGGATTTCATTTTTACATCCAAGGCGTGGATCAGATGTGGTATTTGGATGTAGCATTTGTCTTTCGCATCACGGCTGTAGATCAGAGGTCTTATCTGATCCGGTTTAGATGTTGGAATAATCTTGGAAAAAAGGGATTTGTTCAGAGGTCTAATCTGAACGATTTTCGAAGTTGGAATTCAGTTTTACATCCAAGGTGTGGATCAGAAGTGGTATTTGGATGTAGCATTTGACTTTCGCATCAAGGCTGTAGA
>JAANDH010000260.1:271598-321768 GCA_011799765.1 Nymphaea thermarum | reverse complement strand
GCATCACGTCACTTGATCAGAGGTCTCACCTGATCCGGTTTTGATGTTGAAATTGGACATTGAAAACAGGGGTTTGATCAGAGGTCTAATCTGATCGGTTTTCGATGTTGGATTTCATTTTTACATCAAGGCGTGGATCAGATGTGGTATTTGGATGTAGGATTTGTCTTTCGCATCACGGCTGTAGATCAGAGGTCTTTTCTGATCCGGTTTAGATGTTGGAATTATCTTGAAAAATAGGGATTTGTTCAGAGGTCTAATCTGAACGGTTTTCGATGTTGGAATTCAGTTTTACATCCAACGTGTGGATCAGAAGTGGTATTTGGATGTAGCATTTGACTTTCGCATAAGGCTGTAGATCAGAGGTCTCATCTCATCCGGTTTAGATGATGGAAATGGGCATTGAACACTTGGCTTGGATCAGAGGTCTAATCTGATCGGTTTTCGATGTTGGATTCCAATTTTACATCCAAGGTGTGGATCCGATGTATGATTATACTTTCAAATCACGTCACTTGATCAGAGGTCTCACCTGATCCGGTTTTGATGTTGAAATTGGGCATTGAAAACAGGGGTTTGATCAGAGGTCTAATCTCATCGGTTTTCGATGTTGGATTTCCCTTTTACATCCAAGGTGTGGTTGGATGTAGGATTTGACTTTCGCATCACGTCACTTGATCAGAGGTCTCACCTGATCGGATTTTGATGTTGAAATTGGACATTGAAAACAGGGGTTTGATCAGAGGTCTAATCTGATCGGTTTTCGATGTTGGATTTCATTTTTACATCCAAGGCGTGGATCAGATGTGGTATTTAGATGTAGTATTTGTCTTTCGCATCACGGCTGTAGATCAGAGGTCTTATTTGATCCGGTTTAGATTTTGTAATTATCTTGGAAAATATGGATTTGTTCAGAGGTCTAATCTGAACGATTTTCGAAGTTGAAATTCAGTTTTACATCCAAGTTGTGGATCAAAAGTGGTATTTGGATGTAGCATTTGACTTTCGCATCAAGGCTGTAGATCAGAGGTCTCATCTGATCCGATTTAGATGATGGAAATGGGCATTCACAACACATGGCTTGGATCAGAGGTCTAATCTGATCGGTTTTCGATGTTGGATTCCAATTTTACATCCAAGGTGTGGATCGGATGTATGAATTTACTTTCGCATCACGTCACTTGATCAGAAGTCTCACCTGATCCGGTTTTGATGTTGAAATTGGGCATTGAAAAGAGGGGTTTGATCAGAGGTCTAATCTGATCGGTTTTCGATGTTGGATTTCCCTTTTACATCCAAGGTGTGGTTGGATGTAGGATTTGATTTTCGCATCACGTCACTTGATCAGAGGTCTCTCCTGATCGGATTTTGATGTTGAAATTGGACATTGAAAACAGAAGTTTGATCAGAGGTCTAATCTGATCGGTTTTCGATGTTGGATTTCATTTTTACAACCAAGGTGTGGTTGGATGTAGGATTTGACATTCGCATCACGTCACTTGATCAGAGGTCTCACCTGATCCGGTTTTGATGTTGAAATTGGGCATTGAAAACAGGGGTTTGATCAGATGTCTAATCTGATCGGTTTTCGATGTTGGATTTCCCTTTTACATCCAACGTGTGGTTGGATGTAGGATTTCACTTTCGCATCAGGTCACTTGATCAGAGGTCTCACCTGATCGGATTTTGATGTTGAAATTGGACATTGAAAACAGGGGTTTGATCAGAGGTCTAATCTGATCGGATTTCGATGTTGGATTTCATTTTTACATCCAAGGCGTGGATCAGATGTGGTATTTGGATGTAGTATTTGTCTTTCGCATCACGGCTGTAGATCAGAGGTCTTATCTGATCCGGTTTAGATGTTGGAATTATCTTGGAAAATATGGATTTGTTCAAAGGTCTAATCTGAACGATTTTCGAAGTTGAAATTCAGTTTTACATCCAAGTTGTGGATCAGAAGTGGTATTTGGATGTAGCATTTGACTTTCGCATCAAGGCTGTAGATCAGAGGTCTCATCTGATCCGATTTAGATGATGGAAATGGGCATTGAACACATGGCTTGGATCAGAGGTCTAATCTGATCGGTTTTCGATGTTGGATTCCAATTTTACATCCAAGGTGTGGATCGGATGTATGAATTTACTTTCGCATCACATCACTTGATCAGAGGTCTCACCTGATCCGGTTTTGATGTTGAAATTGGGCATTGAAAAGAGGGGTTTGATCAGAGGTCTAATATGATCGGTTTTCGATGTTGGATTTCTCTTTTACATCCAAGGTGTGGTTGGATGTAGGATTTGACTTTCGCATCACGTCACTTGATCAGAGGTCTCTCCTGATCGGATTTTGATGTTGAAATTGGACATTTAAAACAGGGGTTTGATCAACTGATCGGTTTTCGATGTTGGATTTCATTTTTACATCCAAGGCGTGGATCAGATGTGGTGTTTGGATGTAGGATCTGTCTTTCGCATCACGGCTGTAGATCAGAGGTCTTATCTGATTCGATTTAGATGTTGGAATTATCTTGGAAAATAGGGATTTGTTCAAAGGTCTAATCTGAACGGTTTTCGATGTTGGAATTCAGTTTTACATCCAAGGTGTGGATCAGAAGTGGTATTTGGAGGTAGCATTTGACTTTCGCATCAAGGCTGTAGATCAGAGGTCTTATCTGATCCGATTTAGATGATGGAAATGGGCATTGAACACATGGCTTGGATCAGAGGTCTAATCTGATCGGTTTTCGATGTTGGATTCCAATTTTACATCCAAGGTGTGGATCGGATGTATGATTTTACTTTCGCATCACGTCACTTGATCAGAGGTCTCACCTGATCCTGTTTTGATGTTGAAATTGGGCATTGAAAACAGGGGTTTGATCAGAGGTCTAATCTGATCGGTTTTCGATGTTGGATTTCCCTTTTACATCCAAGGTGTGGTTGGATGTCGGATTTGACTTTCACATCAGGTCACATGATCAGAGGTCTCACCAGATCGGATATTGATGTTGAAATTGGACATTGAAAACACGGGTTTGATCAGCTGATCGGTTTTCGATGTTGGATTTCATTTTTACATCCAAGGCGTGGATCAGATGTGGTATTTGGATGTAGGATTTGTCTTTCGCATCACGGCTGTAGATCAGAGGTCTTATCTGATCCGGTTTAGATGTTGGAATTATCTTGGAAAATAGAGATTTGTTCAGAGGTCTAATTTGAACGATTTTCGATGTTGGAATTCAGTTTTACATCCAAGGTGTGGATCAGAAGTGGTATTTGGATGTAGCATTTGACTTTCGCATCAAGGCTGTAGATCAGAGGTCTCATCTCATCCGGTTTAGATGTTGGAATTATCTTGGAAAATAGGGATTTGATCAGAGGTCTAATCTGGACGGTTTACGACGTTAGATTTCAGTTTTACATCCAAGGTGTGGATCAGAAGTGGTATTTGCATGTAGCATTTGACTTTCGCATCAAGGCTGTAGTTCAGAGGTCTCATCTGATCCGGTTTAGATGATCAAAATGGCCGTTGAACACATGGCTTGGATGAGAGGTCTAATCTGATCGTTTTTCGATGTTGGATTCCAGTTTTACATCCAAGGTGTGGATCAGATGTGGTACTTGGATGCAAGATTTTACTTTCGCATCACGTCACTTGATGAGAGGTCTCACCTGATCCAGTTTTGATGTTGAAATTGGCCATTGAAAACAGGGGTTTGATCAGAGGTCTAATCTAATCGGTTTTCGATGTTGGATTTCAGTTTTACATCTAATCTGATCGGTTTTCGATGTTGGATTTCAGTTTTACATCCAAGGTGTGGATCAGATGTGTTATTTGGATGTAGGATTTGACTTTCGCATCACGGCTCTAGAACAGAGGTCTCATCTGATCCTGTTGAAATGTTGGAATTGGCTTGGAAAACAGGGGTTTGATCAGAGGTCTAATCCGAACGGTTTTCGACGTTGGATTTCAGTTTTACATCCAAAGTGTAGATCGGAAGTGGTAATTGGATGTAGGATTTGACTTTCGCATCAAGGATCTAGATCAAAGGTCTCATCTGATCTGGTTTAGGTGATGTAAATGGGCATTGAACACATGGCTTTGATCAGAGGTATAATCTGATCGATGTTGAATTTCAGTTTTATATCCAAGGTGTGGATCAGATGTGGTATTTGGATGTATGATTTGACTTTCACATCACGTCTCTAGATCAAAGGTCTCACCTGATCCGGTTTAGATGTTGTAATTGGGCATTGGAAAAAGGGGTTTGGTCAAAGGTCTAGTCTGATCGGTTGTCGATGTTGGATTTCAGTTTTACATCCAAAGTGTGGATCGGTTGTGGTATTTGAATGTAGCATTTGACTTTCGCATCACGGCTCTATATCAGATGTCTCATCTAATCTGGTTTAGATGTTGTAATTGGCTTGAAAAACAAGGCTTTCAGCAGAGGTTTAATATGATCGGTTTTCGATGTTGGATTTCAGTTTCACATCCAAGGTGTGGATCAGATGTATAACCTAATTTGGTCTAAATGTTGGATTTAGATTTTAAGCAAAATCTGAAATCCTAATTCATCCCTTGATATGATATGGACATATGATATGGATAGACTTTCAACCATCCCAACAAACAATCAGGGCCCGTTTCATTGTCGGGTGAAATTTAACGCGGTAAATTTACCATTGTGAAAAATTTATAGGATGAAATTTCTCCCTCTTCTAATCTGAGGCCTTGTTTGATGCACAGGTCAAAAAAATGAAGAGACTTTTTCATAACTGTTAGTAGTTTTTTATTTTCTTCTCCTCCCCAATTTGACGTGGGAAGAAATTAAAAGATGATCTTCCAAATCTATAGTAGACTAAAGTTGTATTAGCTTAATTCCATGACTGCTCCTGCCAAGAACTTCTCAGGATATCTCGACAGTTCATCAATAGTAAAAATTAATGAACTGTCTAGGAAAAACAAGTCACCAGATAATCTATCAGTATGAGGTGAGTAAGCATATAGCACCCAATTATCTGAGCTTTGAAGAGGAATGGTTCCTGTGAATATGTTATTAGACAGATCCAAGCTTTTCATGGACAGTGACATGAAGAAGTTACTCAAAATGGTTCCTGAGTGACATGAAGAAGTTACTCAAAATGGTTCCTGAAAGTTTGTCAAACAGACACATCAAAAAAACAGGAATGGCAAGGATTCAAAAAAGAACCTGTAATAGATAATTTTCATATTGTTCTGCAAATTCTCAGCATTGAAGATAGGCACATCAATGTTACCATTCTTCAATTTCTTCTCGAAAGCACCCAATTCATCTCCAATCGCCAATGCGAGGGAGCTCGTCGACTGCAGGAGCACCCAATTCAAAGACGCTTCACCACCAGCTTCCTCATGGCATTTTCTGTAATCCAGACGCCACAACCACGAACTTCATCGACGTCATGGGGATCCCTTTCCTCCTCCGACCTCCCTCGCAAGTACCGGCCTCCCTCCAAAGCCCTGATATTCCTTGACTCGTCGTTTACTCCATCCCCTACTGACCTTCATTCTGTTGTGCCGCTCAAGTCCACCAATTCCCCTTCTTCGTCTCCCATCTCTGATTCTAGCCTCCTCTTTCGCCGCAAGCTCCTTTACCTCGAGAGCCTACAGGTTAACTCCTCGGCGGCCATTGCGAAGAACCCCAATCTCCGGTCTTTGATTTCCTCCTCAAAGAGGTTGGCATCCCATGGCCTCATCTCCGGAAAGCCCTAACCCGATGCCCCAGATTGTTAGTTTCTAGAGAGGGAGCTCGTCGACTGCGGAGGAAGACATCGAACGGGTGAAATTTCACCCGCTCACTTTATCATAAACGGGGTGAAATTTCACCCCGTTTGATGGTTTTTGTGTCGGGCGGGTGAAATTTCACCCACCCGTACATATTTCAACCGCTCCATCGATTTTATCTGGGCAATCAAACGGCCCTCAAGGAGGACATTGTAATGAACATATATCTTTGTCGAAAGATAAAGTTTCCAATTTCCCATGCAGACATATATCAAATGTGAAATCTTCAATACAAGCTGTTTTGATAGGGATATCAAAGTTAACTTCCTACCAATGGCATTTCTTAATCTTTGAGAAACAATCATTCTGGCAACACTAAACAAAAATGTAAAATAAACAGTTAAAAGAACAGCCCTAGCTTATTCATAAGTTGTGTGTGTGTGTGTGTGTGCGTGTGTGTGTACACAATTATATTGCTAATAGCCCCCACCTGCTATCATGCAAATGGAGTCAAGAGCATGTTTGAATGACCTCTTATCAAACTGGGGAAACTCATGCAAGATATCTAAAATCAGAAAAAATTTGTTGCAAAATATTACAAGCAAAAAAAAAAAACAACTGATTGCAAACTGTAAACATTTTCATATGTCTATCATAAAGCCTAATTCACACACAAAATTCACAATATATGTCAAGGAACGCAAAGATTGATGGCGAGTACCTTTAATTCTTGAAGCATACCAACAGTTTTATCCGCTTCAGATTGAGGAAGCAATTCTTCTCCAACAAATTTAGGTCAATACAACGCTCCTTTTGAGGCAAGCCTCCAAAGATCCCTGATATCTGTTGGATCATTAGAACCATTATTGCCTCCCAGAGAAAAGTATGGATTCAGCAACCCGCATATGGATATATATTCTGGTCGCACAACCTGCACTGTGAAGCATGGTACATACTTGCTTAAGACATGGCATATATAACAAGTTGACGCACCCGAACAAACAAAATGGCAATAATTTTATAACATTTCCATTTGCAGAAGGTAGGCAAGCTGAACAGCCTTCAAGAAGTAAACAACCCCTAATGTATGTGTCAAATTGGTATAAGGTACAACAGAAAAATATTACAAAAATATGTGCGTTTGAACGAGAAAGCAAATTGAGAAGGAAAAAACAGACACGAACGGAACTTCAAAGACATGACAAAGTTGAAACAGAAAAAAAATCGTCCAAAACAGAAAACTGGATCACATTATACAAAAAGCATCTCAAACTCTCAATAACTGAAGCATCTTGAAGAAACCTTAAAAGTTAAAATCAAAACAAGCAAAAAAAAAACTGAAATGACAAGCTGAAAAAATACTTCCTTTTTCTGCACCAAGTGAAGTAATTTTTTCCCTTCGGCAGAAACACAGAGAAAAAAACCAGATACTAAAAATTTAACCTACATAACCTAGCAAAAAAAATCTGCAGCTAAATAAACATACATAAAAGTAAAATAAATAAATAAACCAGAAGGAGAAAGGATAAGGAGAAGAAATTACCGGTAGAAGTAATCTGACTTCTGGGCGACGAGCACTGCCTTTACAGCGATAGCTTCCACCAAGGAAGTAGCCATTTGCGAGAACAACAGCCTCCGAGGAGCAGAAATCCCCAGCGACCTCCATCTCCAAAAAAAAATCCCGCAAAATAACGAAAGGGAACCGAGAATCCCAACTATTCGAAAAAAAAGAAAGGGCCCAAATCACTCCCACAGCATAGGATATAAAAAGAAAAACATGGGAGAACTCACAGAGAAAACGAAAAGGAAACTCAAGCCAGGACTCTCAGAAAAAAAAATCTCGCAAGGAAAAAACAGAGGAAACAGAAAAATATCAGAGGAGGAGGGAAACGAGGGCGCGCACCTTACAGAGACAGATTAGGGCCTGAAAGACGAGAACCGAAGCTTAGGAAGCGGCCGCGCAGGTGCAGTGGCTTCGGACCGGCGAAAGCACTAGCTGAGGAGATGCAGGCGGGTGAAAGGCGAAGGGAGGAGGCAGAGGAGCAGGTGGAGCAGTAGGGGAACCCTGCTCAGGCTCGAGATCGAAACCCGTGGAGAATTATTAGATGGGCGAGACCCTACCGGGAAAAGGATCCGGCGGCGGTCGATGAACCCCAGGCCCAGTCAGCTAGAGACCGGCGATTCCGACGGATTGGAGCCGGACTTCCTGCTGCTGGAGGGTGATTTTGGGCGACTGAAACCCTAATGCTTCGTCTTCCTCTTCGAAGCTTCGATCCCGGAAAACGCCACACAGACAGTGAAACAGAGGGAGGGAGAGATGACCCGCAAAGATGAGACTCCCGGAAAAAAATTCTCCCAAGGAAAAAAGAGAAGAAACAAGAGGAGGAGGAAAAAAAGGGCGCACATTACAGACTACAGAGACAGATTAGGGCCTGAGAGACGAGAACCGAAGCTTATGAGTTATGAAATGAAAAAAGGCGGGAAGAAAGGATAACGGCCACGGTGCGGATCGTTCTTGATTTCCAGTAACTACCGATCAAAATGCTGATCAATCTTGATTTACCGATTCAATTCAAGAAATAAAAATAAAAAGTAAAAAAAGAAAGTGAGAACGGCCTTCCATATCTGGCTGGTAACTAAGGTGAAAAGGTGTATTCAGGACCGAACGTCGTGCACGAGCTAATAAATGAGCAGTAGTGGCCACCGCCTCTTCCTCCTCCCACAATGAGCGAGGGATCCACCGATGGGACCCGGATTTGGACAATATAATATGTTGCCTCTAAAGGCTATTATTGCAAAGCATCAACTGAAGCAGATGAATAGTCTTAAAAGACGTTTGATCAACTTCTCAATTACCGAATTCAATTAATGGAGTTTGGATTTGAATAACTCAGAACTTATTTCGGATTTCATAGGTGTATAATTTGACATTTACTAGTAATCTGCTTGGATTCTTTTCTGGTCTTAATATCCTAGTTGGGATATCAGACTCAAATTTTGGATATGGTTTATATTAAAAGAGTTTCCTATAAGTCAAAGTTATATATGATTGAGTTACTAACACAGATGAATATATACAAAAATCAAGATTTTGACAATGCCCCGGTAGTACAATCTATAAAACTTTATTGTCTGAATCTTCCTTAAATAAGGTGAGCTGAAATTTATTCCCACCGTCCAAATGAAAGCCTAATCCCTCATCCTCAAGTTCAGAACTACTTTTGGAGGTTTCTGATCCCTCTTAAATACTCACTAGTACCCACTAGTACTTGACTCTAAGGTGTAATTCGCCAATAGAGCCGTTATATATATATATATATATATATATATATATATATATATATATATATATATATATATATATATATATATATATATATATATATATATATATATATATATATATATATAACATCTACCTCTCAACATGTGAAAATTTCAGTTATTCATATTTTAAACTTTTTAAGTTCAAAAGTAACTATTATGTTGTAGAAAAGAAATTTAATTCATGTCATGTTATTGTTTTAAAACGAGAGGTAAAGGGATTCCTTGTTTAGCAATTTTTTCTAGTCGATTTCCGGAATGTGAGGCTTGGTTTCGAAGGGATGACCATCCTGCTTCTTCTAGTGGGCCATTGTCCAGTTTCAAAAATCTATCCGAGTCAAGTTATATGAATCGGATGGATGGAAAACCGATTCGATTGAATGGTGGTAAACCGATTCGACACAATGATCAGTATGAAGGTGTCATGTGTTTTTTTTTTTTTTTTTTTTTACCTCAAATTCACAAGCAAACGATTCAACTCTAATTCCCTGAACTGGTACCATGACCGCTTCCACTGAAAATCCGTTTTTCATAACTCTGCCACGCGCGATCATTGGCACGGTCCTGATCCGAACGTCATTTTATCCACATTCAAATCCAGCCAGAGCCACCCAATCAAAATCTGGATACTCCATGAGGGCCACTCCCCATCAAAAGGCGTCTCCCCTGCTTCTGCGCAGTCTTCCCGACCACCATGGAGACGACCACCATCTTCTCTCCTTCTCCCCTCTTCAACCCCAAGCCCCTCTTCTCCAAGCCACTCTACCCATCTTCCTTGGCGCCTAAAAGAACTCCCCATTTCTCCCCATGTAAAGCCACCCTCACCTCTAATGGGAAGCAACTCCTTCCCACACTACAGCTGCCGCAACTGAACCCCAAATCTTGGTTCTCAAATCTTAACCATGGCCTGGCTGCATTTGCACTCTCAATGGCCATCAGCTTCTGTCCTGGGTTGCCTTATGACACTGCACTAGCATCAGAATTCGACGTCATCAATGACGGCCCGCCTACCGAATCCTATGTGGTTGACGACGCCGGAGTGCTGAGCAGAGTCACCAAGTCTGATCTGAAGCGCCTTCTTTCCGATCTGGAGTCCAGGAAAAACTTCCGCATCAATTTCATCACTGTCCGGAAACTCACGGTGAGTGCCTTTGAATGGAAGAGTGCCGCTTTCTGTGATGTTGGTAGTCCTTGTCACATTGATTTGTGATGGTAGACAACATAGTTCTGCATTTTTTAAGTTTGATTTCCGGTAATTAAGGAACACATTATGAGTGAAGAAAATGCCGCTTTTCGTGATGCTGGTAGACCTTGTTCTGGACTTGTTCTATCGATCCGTTGATGATACAAATCATGATTCTGCATTCATTTAGTTTGATTCCATATCTTTTTGATGTCAGATGATTAGAGCAACACGGTATGAAAAGAATAATAGAGGGATCGAATGAAAGGCGAAAAAGGAGGCGAGATGGAGAGAAGACAGACATATATAGTTCGGTCCAAAGGGCTTACATCCACCCAAAAAAAATCGTTCTCCCCTTTCTTTATCATTTCACACATAATCTATACAAAGTTTAGGACCTTGATATAAGGCAATATATCTAAAATAGGTTGATCAAGCTTAAGTATAGGTCAAAAAATGAAAATTTTGATTGGTTTTTCCCCTGTATTGATGCTTAAACACGATGCTCAATTATTTGTTGTTTTGGACTTCGTAAGAAGGATGCGGCAATGCTTAAAGAGTGCATGAAGTTTTCCTTTGAGGAGATAATTTAACTACGTATTTGACCAGATTCTGACTCGATGAAAATGTTTGTTTGCAGAGCAAAGCTGATGCCTTCGAGTATGCCGACCAAGTTCTTGAAAAATGGTATCCAACCATTGAGGAAGGCAACAATAAAGGGCTTGTTGTTCTTGTTACATNGGGGAAAGTGTTCTGGATGCTACTGTGTCCGAAAATCTGCCTGGTAAGTCAAGTGGTACATGTACTGCATAGTATGAAATTCAGAAATTGCATAGTATGAAGTGACGATCTCATGCCATGCACTCAAACTCCACCTTACATATGCTCCGGTTCCTTTTCCTTTTTGTTGGGTAGGTGGTTGATTCTGACTCAATGGTCCGTTATCTTTATATCAGCATCCATAATTGATGCAAATGATGTGCTCTTTTCTTCTTTCTTTTTTTTTTTCAATTTTTTAATCTCTCTGCGAGAATTAAGATGGGCTTGCTGTAACATAGTAACAAGTTCCATAAACAGGGTTTCTCAGCAGGGAGAGATCTCATGACAAACTCAAGTCAGGTGGTATAAATGGTAAAATACTAAAATTTCAATTCAAATTTAAAAATTAAAAAAATATACAACACATTGAACATAAGAAAAAATATTGACTATATTAACAGTATAAATCTGCTTAAATCACATGAGTCGCATGAAATTATCGTGATAAAATCGTGGTACTTGCAAAATATGCTATATTCTGAAGATACTGCATTTCCTGTGGATAATATCAGCTATTGGGGAATTTCACTGCTGTATGGTTACAGTCTGAAATAGGAATACATGGGAAATGAGAAAGGAGAAGGGCAAGATGTAATTGAGGAAAGGCCCATGTTCCTTCTTCTATAATATGGTTGAAAAAGTAATAGATTTTGTCGAAATAGGTTGGGCCTGGTTTCCTTCATAGACCTTGATCTCCTCCTCCTGCAAGTGTGACTCACAGACATGGAGTTCTTCATATTCTTAAACTCTTACCTTTCTTGTAGTGAGTCTAACAAAATGTATCAGAATCATTCTGGTCTATTTATGCAGAGGTTGTCTGATGCAATCATGCAATTAGCTCCATTCTTCAGACATTTGATTTGTAATTTGTATGCATAACTATTTGCGTATACTTTAATCCAATTGGTTTTAGTTATCCAGCTCTAACACTAGTTTGCTTTAAATACTTCACGCTAGTGGCTCCATCCTGTCATTATCTTTATGTTATTCATATGGTTGAGATGTAAACCGACTGCTGTAAATTCCCTTTCTTTCAGTGGAGGCACGTTACAGTAATAGTACAACATTGGTAATAGGGATGCACACATGAAGAACTCGTGTGGACATACATTAATAATTATTCGGTTTCATACTAACAATCACTTGGATCTCACGAATCATCTAAGCAGGGTAGTTAAGTATCCATATTGTGCTTACTGTAGTTTTTGCATATGCTGGAAGTGGCTTGTCAGAAATCTGATTTGAGGATTCCCCAAGCATCTTATAAACAGAAAATTATGCAAATTGAGCTCAGAGGACAGTTGAAACTTGAAAGTTTAACAACCTTCTTCCCCTAGAATATGAACATCATTAGTTGTGATCTTGGTTGCGGAAAGTTAATGCACTTTAGTTTCTACCAAAAACAAAAAAAACACTCTGGTGACTAAAATCCCTGAGATGGTTTTGACTAGTTGTAGTTAAGCTGGTTTTAAATGAGGCTGGACTTGAAACCTCATCCCAACACATAGCTAATATGTGGCTTGATGATAATCAGGATGTAACGTTGCAACTACATACATATGCCGCTCTGTTCATTAAATTTCCATACCTGCATGTACACTATCAAAATACATTAATTTTTTGATTGATGAGTTTCTAGTTTATGAGGCAATTTTGGTTATTATTCTTTAAAGAATGTCTCTCTCTCTGTCTTCACACCTTCTTAGGACAATGCTTCACCAGTACTTGTACCTTTGCTGAAAACTGTATTGTTCGTATCTTCATTTGGGATAACCTGTCCTGGCAGGCGATTAATTTATTCTATCATGCTTGCAGTCTTAGCTACGGAAGAGAAATATAATGAAGCTGTGTTTAGCAGTGCCAAGCGTCTAGTGGCTGCCATTGATGGATTGCCAGATACGGGTGGCCCGAAGTTCAAAGACAACAAAAGAGAATCAAATTTTAAAACTAAAGAAGAGACCGAAGAGAAACGTGGGCAGTTCACTCTAGTGGTGGGAGGTTTGCTTGTAATTGCTTTTGTAGTTCCAATGGCTCAATATTATGCTTATGTGTCCAAGAAATAGGAAGGCTTTGTGCAAAAAGAGCAAACCACTGTATAGTTTTTTTATGTATTGCATGTGATCGATCCAATTTTTATAATTCCAGACACAATTTATGTGTCGATAAATTCAATAATCATGCCACGTGCGAGGAAAGTGGAGTTTTCCATGGGAACATGTTTGTGAGCCTAATTTGTATCAAGTGGAAGCATATCTAAAAAGATCAGTGCATTAGATAGAAGAAAATACAAACTGAAAAAGAGACACTTCTATGTAGCTCAATCTATCAGAAGAAAAGAAATTTGTTGCCTTATGTCAATGCTAATTAAGAGCCCATATCTTGGAAAGATTGTAGACTAACTTCTAAGCTTGAAACTCCAATTTCAGACTGAATGGCACTTTATCTACAAATGGCGGGTCAGAAAATTTTCCTGTCAGGATTCGTGATGCAACATGAAAATTAGCAGCCTCTGTGTAGTGAATGCCATCCCAGTTCACATAGTCGGTCACATCGCTGCATCCTCCTGCTGTTATTGAGGTTCCATTTAGGTTTTTCGTCAGTCCACAAGAGACCCGGCTATCATAGTTCAATGGTGGGCCTCCATATCCACAGCAAGCCATTATTGGCTGTTCAAATCCTGTTAAAATTTTAAGCCAAAGGCTTAGCACTTACCTTATGCTAGAAATGGTGAAAAGGAACAGAGAAATTTTCTTCTGAAACATGTCGTTTACTGCAGATGAAGTCAAAAAGACTCTAAATTCAGTTGAAACGACGTTCATGACGTTTCTTTACTTACCATATTTCGAAAAATTTGCGATCAGATTGACTTTGATGGTGAAGATATCCACATATGTGAAGTTGGCATCGGAGAACTGCCCTCGCCATTTACTTATGAGCGCATTGAGTTGCAAGTTGAAAAGCCTAGCAGCTTTGTTATGAGAGGCTACACACCCAAGCTCATCTAGCTTGAGCTGGTCCTGTCCAAACCTTGCAACGTTTTGAGCCAAGCATCCCAGAGGACCAGTGTTATGAATCCAGAATCTCCTTGCACCTTCGTCGTACAACTCCTATGTAGAAGAATAAAGAAAGTTTTGTTTGTCCAATCTCCTTGCAAACTAAAATCTTAGTCTTGTTGGGGATTACAGGTTAGATCTTAAGTTTTGTTTGTTCAAAATCGAGAAATGCTTGCAACCAGACTTCTTCTATATATCATATGCATGTCGTGCATAAGCTTACCTGAACTCCATTCTCGAACTCTGACAAGATTGTTGGTATGGAAGCAATCACTTGATCCTCAGTTTTTGAGTAAAACGCACCAGCAAGATCATTCTGACCAATATCAAACATATACAGGCTTTGATTAAAGAGTTCTTCCTTAGGAAGAAGCTTCCGAGATCTACCACCTAGAAGGAAGTAACACACGAATTCAGCAACAGGCAAACGATTCTTCCAAAGCTAAATTCCACGGCGCAGCCCTAACTCGACAGATTATCTTGAACATCCTTTGATCAATACAATGGAAGAACCTTTTTCTTTCTCAAGGAATTAACTGAATAGTTTGTGTTGAGCTACCAACTCCGTTGCTTACTTGCAATGAGTATTTAGCGCCACAAACATATACACTTTCTATAAATATAAAACAAACCTTTAGCTTGCAATTCAAGAACTTTTGCTTTGAATCTGAGGAACTGATATACTTGGATGCGAAATGAGAATGGGCTAACTGCTGATGCGGTTGCCGGTAGTATCGTCGATCCGGCTGCTGCAAAATTACAACCCTTCCGGAAGTCTGGATTGTCCAATGAATCTAAGTATGGATCGAGAAGTGGCAGATTGAAAGCGTCGCCTGAAAGAATGGACTAAGTTTTCGATCAACTCATTTGTCTTCAAGCTATCAATGAAACGATAAAAGAAATGTACTTTTTAACTTCTGCTGATGCTATCAAACTGGCAGAAAAGTGCAAGCGTGAATATCAGAAAAAAGTTTCACGTTATTTGCTGATCGATCTGATACGGCAAGCCAGACCGTATCGTTCTAAACCCTATTTTTAATTCGCAAAAATAAGTAATAAAACTAAATTAAACTATTAAAAAACAAAAAATTTATGGGCCGATACAGGACACAATTTGGTACCACCGGCGTGAAAGATAGTAAAAGATCCAGAAATGAGAAGTTCAGGATTTTTCCACGGGCATCCAAACGAAGAACGCAGACCTCCCAAGCATCGGAAAAATGCCGAAGGAAAAAAGAATAAAAAGATCGCAAATTCTTCGACAAGAAGGACGCCACTTACACAAGAAGTCGACAATGAGCCTTCCGTCGCAGAAGCGACCGGCGGGGCTCTTGAAGAAGGTCTCCCCGTTGGGTGGGACGAGTTTCTCGCCCATTGCGGCCACCAGGTTGCCGGTGTCCGAGTTCGAATCCCCAAAGTTGAATATGGCTGGGAAGTTCAGGTCGACCTCTCCGGTGGTGGGTACCAAGAGAAACAGGGCGGGCAGTAAGACGAGATACAGGAACTTGGCAGAAGCCATGGATAGCGCTTGTTTGCTGTGAAACATCAAACAGGATCTTGCCTTCTCTTCTTCAACTTTTTTCTTCTTCCTGTGCTCTTTCTTCTCTAAATAAAGCATTGTCTTGTTGGCATTCTCTACTGATTGACATGATTAACTTTTGGAAAGGAGGTCGGTAAATGAAAGTTTGCCTTCGAAGATACTCCACAGAGAGAGATGGTGGCCTGTTCTGTTTGCAAAGGCTGCAACGTTGCATTCTCCCATCACTATCAGCCAAAAAAGAATGGGGTCAAATGTTGCAGTCCCAATGATGTTAACGCGTTCCTTGAATTGCAGTGAAGCCGATCGACTACTCGGAAAGGGGAAAACGGGAAACAAAACCCTCTGCTAGTCACTAGCTTCTTCGAGCTCAAATAGTATTGGATCTCAGCTTGAATTTTGCATTTGTTCTTATGTTGTTAGCATTTCTTTGCCTTTCGGATTTCAAAGTTACAAATACAGTAATAATCTTTTTGTTGCTTCAGAAACAATTCTGAAGATGGTTCTGGTAAAATTAAATCCCGCTGCACACTCCGATTCTATTAATTTTTTTTCTTGATTTTCTAATACAAAAGGATTTTTAAAAACGGCCTACACCTACCGAGTTTGGCTTATATGACAGTATTCTGTACGAGCAAAACAAAAAACTGCTGAAGTACATGTGCAACCTCACGGACACTTTCACGATGTGAAAGGGAGGGACGCCTTCTGAGAGCTACTATTACTGTGATTCTTTCTTAACATATCAAAGGCAGCTGCTATTACAGTCAGCTTTGAATCAAATCAGATTCTGAAGTGATTTAGAGAATAAGCTGAGCAGAATCGACTTGAAATTAAGCTTGATTTTTAAGATACGATAAGAAAGCGTTTGTAAGAATAATGGAGAGTTTTAGTGTTAGAAAAGCTACAGCCTATGACGTTTAACTAATAGGGAGTAGTACCATTAGTTAATAAAAACAAAAGTACAAAAATAATCAAAATATTTGGTAGATAACATCACTTTCTCCACCAATGCAAATCGAATTCAAGTTGATTTCAATTGATGTGATTTTGAATACAATTAAAGACAGGAAATGATCGCTTCTTGGGTTCCTACCGATGGGCAAGCTTCGGATGACCTTCATCGTGGCCTATCAACTCCAAGGTAGCGTTTGAATGATGCCCTCAAAAACGGATATTTTGTGAAAGTCATGTTTTTCAAATAGGGATTTTTTAAAGTAGTGTTTGAAAATTAATCGACAGGTGGTTGGATAGAGCAGTTCATTCTTGTAGATGCTTAAACGGTAGAGTCGTGATGCTTTAGGCCCCGTTTGATGGGCGGGATAAATCGAGTGAAGAGGTTGAAATGTGTACGGGCGGGTGAAATTTCACCCGCCCGACAAAACAACCATCAAACACAAAAAAGTTTCGCTCGTTTTATGTAAAAGGAAGCGATTGAAATTTCGACCGCTCGAAAGTCCGAGCTCCGACCTCGGACTTTCGAGCGGTTGAAATTTCAGCCGCTCGAGTTGAATGTTTCGAGCGCTACCCGACTTCCTTCCCTCCACAGCTCCTCTTCCCTCCTGCTTCTCACCGTGGCACCAGAACTCACTCGCACCGTCGTCCGTCGCTGCTGCGCCTTCGTCTTTCTGCTGCGCCTTCGCCCCTCTGCTCCGCCATCGCCTCTCTGCTCCTCCGTCGGTACGGTTTCTCCCTTTCTCTCTTGCCCTAAGACGATGTTCTGGATGATAGGGAAGACATACGCAGAGATTTGGGCGTTTTGCTCTTTGCTCCTCCCCCTCTCCTCCTCCCTCTCCTCTTCCCTCGCTGATGCCTTCCCTCCGCAGCTCCTCCCCTCTTGCTGTGCCATCGCCTGTTCAACCTCCCTCTTCTTTTGTTCTTCTTTAGATTTGGGCGATTTGGAGTTCCGATTTGGGGGGTTTTTGCTTTTCATCGGTATGTGTAGTTCTCTGATTCATGGTCTGATCTTCTCTCTCTTTTTTCTCTCTGTAAAAATTGGTTTTTACAGAAATTCCCCATCACCATCCCTCCAGCCTTGGCTGCCCTCTGTCTCTGCGTATACTGTTTGATTTACTAGTTCAGTTAATCTCTTTACTGACTCCAAGAATTCTATAATTGGATATCAGAAGCTAATGCTTAGAAGATTCAGTGGTTTATTTGTTTTTCTCTGTCGTGAACAAATTTCCATCTGAACTACTTAGTTGGTGATTCATTCTGTTAACTGGGAATCCCAGCCTTCTCTGTTTCAGTTCTATCTGCAATCGAAGCCTCTTTTTGTAGACCTGGGCTAAGATGTAAGAGTGTGACATGACCTTTGCAAGAAGAGCAGAGATGGATATGGATGTCACAGTCAAAGCAATGATTAAGATTATAGAGGAAGATGCAGACTCCTTTGCAAGAATAGCAGAGATGTATTACAAGAAACGACCAGAACTTATGAAGGTAGTTGAGGAATTCTATAGAGGATATCGTTTAACTTGTCTGATGATTCTCCTCGGGCATCCTCTGTTTCAGACAGTGAACCTAATACATCTGAAGTAAAGGCAAAAGATATAGTTTCTGAGTGGACTATGATCTCTTCAACAAAATTATATTCATATTACAGAAACCCCAGGCTCTCATTTTATGTTGGCCATTGTAATCACGTTCCTCTGAGGAAACTAATTGTGCCTTACATGAGCATCGGGAAGAATGGAAGCACCAAACATTAAAATGGATTGTTCATTCTACAACGACCACCAACCAAGCTAGATCTTATGAAGCCACAGCCACGTTCAGCCACATCTGCCTCACTGATGAACTACTAATTGCACAGCGCGTTTAACCTTTGTCTTCTGCTTTCCACCGTCGGCATGTTATCCTGTCCCATGAAAACCCATAGCCTCCATGCAAAACTGGTCTGGGAACTGGCGTCTGATCCCTTCACCAATTTTTATTGTTGAACAATTTTTATTGAAATCTTTTTGTGTTTCTGACCTTATGTTTATAATTTGTTGAAATCTTAACCTGTTGCCCTTTTGCAGGTAGCATTTCTGAAGTAGCCAATTTGCGATAGAATTGCTCCTGCAAAAAGTATGTCCACGTTGTTTTTGAGTTGATGTGCAATTCATTTCTTTACACTAGTTATAGCTTGTGTCTCTCTCTACTTCATGTTCCTTGCTGGTAATTTGAAATTTCTGCCTACAGCTCCTGCCAAGAAACCTGATGCGAAGGCTCACGCCTTGAAGGTAGCAAAAACAGTGAAGTCTGCCAAGAAACCTGATGCGAAGGCTCACGCCTTGAAGGTAGCAAAAGCAGTGAAGTCAGGGCAGATAATAAGAAGATTAAGGATGCTGTTAAGAGAATGTATGATATTCAAGCCAAGAGATATTGAAGCCAAGAAGGTCATCGGGTTCAGTTTATTTTCTTTCACAAATCTGAAATTGTATATATGTTCAAAAGCGTCAAGTTGTTGGTCTTGAAATGTAAATGTATTGTATTTAAATCAACTAAATAAAATTATTCATGTATTTCTCAAGCATTGGAATGTTTTATACTCTACTAAACAACATTTACCAGGTTAAATTCTTCATGTGTACATAGTTAAATTTACCACGTTAAAATTTTCATATACATCAAACATGGTTAATTTACCACGTTAAATTCTTCCTGTGCATCAAACATGGCCTCAGATTGAAAGAGGGAGAAATTTCATCCTGTAAATTTTTCCAGAAAAATTTATCATGGTAAATTTACCACGTTAAATTCTTCCTGTGCATCAAACGGACCCTTAAGTTGATAAATGTACCCTATTCTATCCAGGTCCAAATGTAAACAAAAACCTTAAAGGCCACGTTTGATGGCTGGATTTTTTTGAGAGGGAATTTTTTCAAGGGAAAAAAATCCACGGTAAACTGACATGAGGGGATTTTTTCCTTTTTCCTATTTTCGCCATGTTTGATGGCCTCCTCTCCTCCACGCAAGGTGCTGGACTATCACCCGACTCAGACTGTTTCAGAACAGGGCAGAGCCAGCTCGAGCTTCTCCTTGCGATCTCAGCAGGTAGGAACGATGAAACCAGCGTAAACAGCTAGGAAAGATGGAAAGCAACGCAAAGGAAATGAAGAGGAAAGTCAGATCACCGATTTGAGGCATTTTCCCCCAATTTTCTAACGAAGAATTGGGGAAACTGCCGCCTCTCAGGCGGAAATTGCAGGAATCGCCGCCGGTGAGCTCAGGTTTCCGGCAGGGTGTTCTCCTTCAGCTGAAAGCGGTTGGATTCACTTCAGAAATTAGCCATGGCGTCGCCCAGACATGGGGAGTCCAATGGCGCAGTCCTCTGGGGAGAGAGACCACCTACGAAGGCGGGATGGAAGGGGTTTGACTGGAATCTCCGCCGGCGATCCGAATGCTTCCGGCGGGAGCTTCTCCTCAGCTGCTGGGCGTCAGGTCCTCCTCATAACAGAGCTATGGCGCCGTCCAGGTGAGGAGAGTCCTCTGGTGGAGAGAGACCACCTACGAATGCGGGATGGAAGGGGTTTGACTGGAATCTCCGCCGGCGATCCGAATGCTTCCGGCGGGAGCTTTTCCTCAGCTGCTGGGCGTCAGGTCATCCTCATAACAGAGCTATGGCGCCGTCCAGGTGAGGAGAGTCCAGTGGCGACCTTCTTCAGCTGAGATTGGTTCCTTTGGACAGCTGAAAAGGAAGGGATGAAGCGGGCGGTGCGGCAAAGGCGTCGTGCGATGAGGCAGAGCTTCAGCCGGGGCAAAGGGCGACGTGCAAAGGTTTGGACCTCTCGGGCGAGGAAGGCGGGGTAGGGACGCGTGAGGGAGATAGAAGAACAGCAGCCGCGGTGGTGGAGAGCACGGCGAGCGTCGTGATGAGAAGCCCTAACGGGCAAAATTTTTATCTCCGCAAAAAAGTGGACCCTCTAGGGTTCGACTTTTTTCGATGAAAATTTTTGATGAAAATTTTTCCCTGAATTCAACTTTTTATTCGGAGAATTTTTACCATGTTTGATAACATGGGTTGAAATCATACCGTTTTTTCTTCAACAGTGTTTTTCCAGCCATCAAACGTGGCCTAAAAGAAGGGGGATTAGGACTTCAAACATCTTTTTAGGGTGATGAGTTGTTAACCTCATGCTCACGAAAAACTGTTACTTGTATTTGAGTGTAAGACTCAAACTTGAGGAATTTTTTGAAAATATATTTTTGAGTCATCACACACACGAAATGAGAATCAGAAAGATTTTTTTCATTCCTTTATTCCAAGAAACATATTTTCAATTCCAGCATACCATCAAACCGGCCCTCAAGAGAGAAAATTTTTCAGGTGCTATGTGGAAACGAGTCTTATCAAACTGGGTTTTTTACAAACCCAATTTCCACATAAGCTGTCATCCAAACAGTCCCTCAGAATCGATTGGCTTCTTCATTTTCCTAGGCAAGATGAAGTTAGGTAAACCTTCAAAAGACACGCTAAAAGGGTACCGTAAACTTCTGAAGATCTTACACGGCCTCCGGCTTGAACTCCAAGGCTACCAAACGTAGCACCAATTTGGATTATTGAACTCGGTGGCAAAGCAATTCATTCATTGACCGATAAGAGGGACGACAAGTTATACACTTCATTTTCAATTGTTTCCGATATTAATCAACAAGAAATTGTTTTAATTTTTAGTTATTTTTATTTCATTTTCGTTTTGAAGTGATTTTTTTAACAGTTTTTTTTTTGTCTATTCATAACTATTCTGGATCGGAGACACCGCCGGCCGTGTCACTCTCAGCAACAGTTGTAAACCTCGAGAGACGCCATTTGTTACCTACAGACACGTAGCGATCTCTTTCACTTCACTCCTCGAGCGGCGGCAAATTGTACGTGGAAAGTAAAACGAGCGAGACTCCTCTTTTTCGCCTCAACACAGGGAGAACCAGGCTTGTGTAGACTGTGAGAGAAGTAGAGGAACCTGACTACTGAGGACGGAATAGGAAGGGGAAGAAGAAGAAGTGGAGGAGAAAGTGAGTTTGGAACGTTGAGATGAGGTTGAGTCATGGGGTCGATTTATAATTGGGGGTTCGCTTCCTTCCTTGCGAGACCAATCCCCAACTCTAAATCGACCACACGACTCAACCTCATCTCAACGTTCCAAACTCACTTTCTCCTCCTCTTTACTCTCCTTCACTCGTTCTTCCATTACATTCCCACATTTCCTTTATCGGGACCTCGACCTCAAGTTCGTCTACTTCTCTTGTGATCCAAACAAGCTGTTGCTCTTCGCCATTCTCCTATTCTTCTCCCTGTATGAGACACAAAGAGGAGGCTAGCTGGTTTTACTTTTCACGTTCAATTTGCCGCAGCTCGGGAACAGCAAAGCTAAAGAGGTCGTTGCAAGTCTTTAGGTAATAAATGGAGTAGGCGGAGCCATAATTTTTTTTAGGGGCGGATCAAATAGTCCAACAAACTTATCTGGGTAGGACTGAACTAAACCCAAATCCAAAAAATACATTACGTAACAATTTTTTTTTAATTTTTCTAATGTAATTTTTTTTTTTCAATTAGCTGGAGAACGGGGAATACATAATTGACTTCCTTGCCAACCTTAATATTGTCTTCACTTGCCCTAGGATTCAAGGTAAGCAGTCGGATGTTCTGGTGTGGAAGAATGAAGATAAAGGCGAGATCAATCGACAAGAAATTTGGCATAGGATCCGTACTAAATGCAATGAGATTAATGACAATCTACTAGTTTGGAAAGGGAGACGACTCCCAAGGGCTGTTTGGGTGTTCTATTTAGGCAGTGTTGGTCGTTTTTCTATGGATGGGCTCGTGGAAAAGCAAGGTTGATCTCTTGCTTCCAGGTGCCATGTCTGCAAGCACACAAATGAAGATATCAAACACTTGTTTTTGTATGGTAAGTTTGGAAGGACTGTACCATGGCATTGGAGCCCTCCAAACATCATGCAAAGACTCAGTCAGTGGCATAAGGAAGGCTTCAAAGACAAAACTCTCAATAAATGCTAGAAAGATAGCTTCCACATGGCGATTTGGTTCATTTGGAGAACCCTTAACCACTTTAAGCATATAGGGGACATTCTCATAGGCAACTTGGCCAATCAATTTTGGTCGCACTACAGCAAGCATTGGTGGACCTATCAGTGGACTGAATCGCAACATGTGACAGAGCAAAGGAGTTAACCAAAATGATACATGGGTGGACTGGCAGGAAAGGGGTAGCGGGCTTCATTAGAGACGCCTCAGGTCGGTTTCAATATGGACTGGCTTGCTGGTTTCATAATAGTTCTGGTTGGTGGGAGACTGAGGTTCTTATGGAATGCATCATGAACTTGGCGAATTTGGAAGATAATCTAGGGCATATCTACATACTGGCAAATGATGGCGATTGAAAGCAGCACCTTCACTGTCTCATAGAATGCATGTTTGACATTGCACCCACCTCACTGTTGACAAACAGTTTCTTCAGTAGGTTTGCAAGAGATGGCCTCTTGCTGAAGCCTTTAATCTTTTGATGTTTATTTTGGATAATGGACTGTATACCAAATGGAATCCCACATATAACATGTGGGACCCATTAAAAGAAAGTATTATGAGGAATTGAGGTCATTGCAGACCCATTTTTGTTGTATATACTACTCAATTTTGTTGCAATACAAGGATGGGAGCCTCACCCCCAAGCGGTCATTGTCCGGAATTAGCTTGGGTTGGGCCACGGCCTAAGCAGCACCCCCTTCCTCCGCCCTTGCTCTTAACGTTTATAACTATTGGCAAGAGAGATAGATGAAGGGTTGGCCAAGGTCCTGCATGATCTTTCTACCCTTCTTGTTCTAAATCTTACTGAAGCACATGCAAGGTAAAAGTTATCAAAGGCGCAAAACTGATTATATGCACAAATAGGTATTCTTGAAAAGTTTGAAAGTGGGCGAGGAGAACACATGTGCTCCCCCTCCCTCTGCCCCAGATCATAACGTTTATAACTATCGGCAAGAGAGACAGATGAAGGGTTGGCCAAGGTCCTGTAGGATCTTTCTACCCTTCTGGTTCTAAATCTTACTGAAGCACAATCAAGGTAAAGGTTATCGAAGGCGTGAAGCTGGTTATATGCACAAGCTTGTGTGCCATGCAACGGCTCATGTGCATGACAGTATTCTTGAAAAGTTTGAAAGTGGGCGAGAAGAACACATGTCATGCAAAAAGGTCCTCGAGATGGCAGAGGCAGAGAGGGGGCTTTGATCACACCTCCCTTGCCCAACACCAACTGGGCTCTAGAGACTGACCAATCTCACACTTCTTATCTATAGTGGCTGTTGCAAATGAAAGTGAGACCGTCTCTATTTATAAAACTGGGGAAGGAGAGAAAGCGAGAAAGAGCCCAATAAGGAAACCTTCTCTATCTGTTTAGGAATGTAAATATATCAGATTAAAATTATAAATATGATCTAACTGCTTCAAAAAATTCAGAAAAAACATTAATATGCAATTAATAAATCGTATTTGATTTTACTTTAAAATAGGACATATGATGGATTCAGATTTGGTTTTAAATGAACAGATTTCTCTGTCAAAGTACTCCTGTCTTCATATAGGTATTACCGAAATCAATTTTTCTTTTTTATGTTTTTCCAAAAGAGACTCACTCGATTAATATAATCAGATACTTTGTAGGCTCTAATCAACACTCGTAGTTAACTTTATTAGAAATGTTTTCAAGCTCGTAACCGTGTGCAATTATATAAGAACAATGCGGAGGGGCGTTAATATAAGAAACATTGGATTTGAGGAGGCCCGATATATAATATGTATGTCTGGAACCTTCGCTCGGATAGAAATATTTGTTTTGGAGAAATTGGTGCGGGAACAAATGCATTCATCTGTTCTCACTATGTAATTTAGCACGCCTTAAATCTTTCAGGTTATACTGGTGACAGCATGTATATTTATTCACCGGTATAACCTTCATTCTTTTTTTTTTCAATGGTCCCTTTCCTTCCTTCATAAAATAGGACTGGCACTTGCATAGTTAAGATTATTAATCCGAAAAATAATGAAAATACAATATATGTGCCTGAAATATATATAGTCACAAAAAACACCTTTTTTTTTGAAAAAAGTGAAAAAAACGCGGTAAATAACTAGCCGTTTAAAAAAAACACACGTTTTTTTGGAAAAAACATTAAAAAAAACGTTTTCTTTTCAGTTGTTTCATTTTACAGTTTTTTTAATGTCAAAGAACTTTTTTTTTATTTGTTGCAAATCTACTTATCTTTTGATGTTTGTGTTATTAGTTTCTCTTTATTTTATTTTTCTCATATTTTTAGTTTTTTAAAATTTACCATTTTTTCTTTTTTTTTTCAAGTTCGCCATATTGTAATCGAGAAAAACCTTGACATTTGAAACTCTAAGATGTTATTTGTGACTATATATATATATATATATATATATATATATATATATATATATAAAAAGAGAGAGAGGTAGGGATAAGAATTGAAATCAACAAACTGCCAAATGTTACAGGATGATTTTTTTTTTTTTAAACCATCACTAAAAACACCTTATAATGAATAGCAATGGTTTATGATAATTTTAACGATCATTCGTGATGTGTTTAAACGGCGGTGTTAGATATGTAACCAAGCGACAGTAGGCGAGTCAAGCAGAGAAAATTACAGCAAAACTTGAGCAACCGCAATAGCACGTGCTCTGTCATCAATCATAATCAGATCTGAGTATCGATTTGTGACGGTCATGCTGGTTGGAAACCTTTTTCTCCATTCCAGTCTTACTTTAATACGGTTGATCCATGGTTTGTTATTTGCCACCACTTTAATCAGGTAGATTCTTTTATACTGCTTAGGGATGCTGATTTGGATTAGATATTTGTTTGAACCGTTTTTAAAAAAATCGGATATGAAAAACATTTAAAATTCGATCAAAAAATTAGATTGAATTCAGATTTAAAGATTAACATCCGATCAGACATACATAAATAATAGAGACCCCTTTTTCATATAATAAAGATCGATCCCTATCCTTGATGGTCCCCTTTATTTGAACAACAAAAGAAGCAGTTTGCACTAGTGGCATGATGCAGTACTCCACTCAATCAGCAGCAAATTCAAGGTGAAAAGAATGATGATTATCCGTATAACACATATGACAAGGAGTTATCTCAGCCGTAATGCCTATATATAAGAGATTGACATGCTTTTTTTTTGGATAAATAAAATTACTCTGCGTTAAAATTTCTTATTTTTTATGTTTTTCTTCACAAGGATCTATCCATAAAAGTACTCCAGAAAAGTAGTCTCAGTGATGTTAACGCGTTCCTCGAATTGCAGTGGAGCCGATCGACTACTTGGAAAGGGGAAAACGGAAAACGAAACCCTCTGCTAGTCACTAGCTTCTTCGAGCTCAAATAGTTTTGGATCTCAGCTTCAAGTTTGCGTTTGTTCTTATGGTTTTAGCATTTCTTTGCCTTTTGGTTTTCAAAGTTACAAATACAGTAATAATCTTTTTGTTACTTCATAAACAATTCTGAAGTTGGTTCTGGTAAATTAAATCCGGCTGCATACTTCGATTCTATTAATTTTGTTTCTTGGTTTTTTAATACAAAAGGATTTGAAAAAATGGCCTACACCTACCGAGTTTGGCTTATATGACAGTATTCTGTATGAGCAAAACAAAAACTTCCCAAGTACATGTGCAACTGAACGAACACGTTCACGATGTAAAAGGGTACCGTAAACTTCTTCAACTTAGCAGGTGGAGTCCAACTTTATAGAAAGGCAAATATCGACGGAAGCATATACTTACAACAACTAAATTTGCAATGGAAATTAACAATTGTCATGGTGCACAAGCTTATATGGAAGTTGGCATAACAGGGAACCGGAGTTTCATCAGGGCTTTCCTATTAGAGCGTGGTGGGAGTTGGTATGATAGGTTAGCTGGAGCATCATAAGGTCTTCTCTAAACATTAAGTTTTATGAAGATTTAGTTTTTACTTAACTTTTGAAACTAAATTAATTTGTTATATGTTTGGGAGACTTTTTGGAAGGTGACGATGAGTTGCCTCCAAAAAAGTTTGTCCATGAATGACTTACCTCCAAGAGATGTGTCCATGGTATGCCTTGTGCATGTTTTTTTTTTTTTTTGGTATATAGCATGGGTTTGAGATATCCAGTGCTATTGAGATATTCTGTTTGTTTAAACTAGAGATCTTAGACGGCCTTCGATTTTAGATCCAAGGCTACCAAACATAGTACTAATTTGGATTGAATCATTGACCGATGAGAGGCAATTGTTTCCGATATTAATCAACAAGAAATTGTTTTTATTTTTAGTTATTTTTATTTAATTTTCGTTTTGAAGATACTTTTTTTAAACATTTTTTTTTTTTTTGTCTATTCATAATTGAGTCTGGATCGAAGACACCACCGGCCGAGCCACTCTCAGCAACAGTTGTAAACCTCAACAGACTCCATTTGTTTCCTAAAGACACGCAGCGATCTCTTTCACCTCACTCCTCGAGCGAAGGCAAATTGAACGTGGAAAGTAAAGCGAGCGAGACTCCCCTTTTTCGCCTCAACACAGGGAGAACCATGGGAGGAGGAGGAAGAACAACAGCTTGCGCAGACTGTGAGAGAAGTAGAGGAACCTGAGGTGAAGATCCCAAGAAAGGAAAGGACGGAATAGGTAGAGGAAGAAGAAGAGGTGGAGAAGGAGGAGATGGAGGGTGACCAAGTGGAGGAAAAAGTGAGTTTGAGAGGTCGAGATGAGGTTGAGTCATGGGGTCGATTTATAATTGGGGGTTCGCTTTCTTCCTTGCAACGAGGCTAATCCCCAACTCTAAATCGACCACACGACTCAACCTCATGTCAACCTTACAGGCTCACTTTCCCCTCCTTTTTTACTCTCCTCCTCCTTCACTTCTCCTTCTTCCATTACTTATTCCTTCATTTACTTTCTCGGCACCTCGACCTCAAGTTTGTCTACCTCTTTTACAATCCAGACAAGCTGTTGCTCGTCCCCCTTCTCCCATGCTTCTCCATGTATTGAGACACAAAAAGGAGGCCAGCTCGTTTCCACGTTAAATTTGCCGCCGCTCGGGAAGATCAGAGTGAAAGAGGTAGCTGTGCATCGTAAGGTAATAAATGGAGTCTCTTGATGTTTACAACTATTGGCAAGACATGGACGGATGAAGGGTGGCCAAGGTCGGGTACGAAGCTGGTTATATGCACAAACTTATGCGCACAGACAAGGTAAACGTCAAAAGAAGGCGCGAAGCTGCTTATATGCACAAGCTTATGCATTATGCAACGGCTCAAGCACAGGCAAGGTAAACATTATAGAAGGCGCGAAACTGCTTATATGCACAAGCTTATGCACTATGCAACAACTCATGTGCATGACAGGTACTTTTGAAAATGAGTGAGGAGAACACATGTCATGCACCAGGCAAGGAACCGTTGTAAATCTTAGTGAAGCACAAGCAAGATGAATGTTATAGAAGGCGTGAAGCAGATTTTATGCATAAGCTTATGCGCCATGCAACGGCTTATGTGCATGACAGATGGGCTAAGAGAACACATTTTATGAACTAACTGTGCACACAGATGGCAGAGGCAAAGAGGGGGCTTTGATCACACTTCCCTTGCCTACCACCAACTGGGTTTCACACTTCTTACCTACACTGGCTGTTGCAAATGAAAGCCAGACCGTCTCTATTTATAAAACTGGAGAAAGAGAGAGAGACCAACAAGAATCCTTCTTTATATGTTAGGGATGTCAATATATCAAATTAAAATTAGAAATATGATCTAACTGCTTCAAAAAATTCATAAAAACATTAATATGCAATTAATAAATCATATTCGATTTTAATTTAAAATAGGACATAAGATGGATTCAGATTTGGTTTTAAACAAATATCCAATCAAATTAAAATTGTGACACACACTGCCTGGAATTGCATCCATATATTCTCGTTATGAAAAGATTTCTCTATAAAAGTACTCCTGTCTTCATATAGGTATTACCGAAATCAATTTTTCTTTTTTATGTTTTTCCAAAAGAGATTCACTCGATTAATATAATCAGATTACTTTGTAGGCGCTAATCATCACTCGTAATTAACTTTATTCGGAATGTTTTCAAGCTGGTGACCGTGTGCAATTACATAGGAACAACACGGAGGGGCATTAATATAAGAGAGATTGGATTTGAGGAGCCCGATATATAATAAACTTAATTACGTGAAGGAACCAACATGTAAATTAATAAAATAAATTGTGGGTCAAGTGGGCAACCGCCCACACGAAACCACACCTAGCCTCGCAACGTGGATTGCTTTCCTCCATGTTATTTCACCTTCCATGGCCACAGTTTTGAGTAGTTTTTGCGATCCCAATAAATTTATGAAAACTCTTTCCAAGTTTCCATTTCGTTTTTTAATTTTTTTACAACATATAGACTATATAGGCTATTAAGTATTAACTATAGTATACATGTGTTGTTCAATTTTTCTTTTTTCTTGTTGTCGTATGCATCAATGCATGCCTTCTTCTCCATCTAGTCTTCTGTTTGTTTCTTCACTGTCTGTTCATTTGGCAGAATCATCTTTGGTGGTTTGTGTTCTCATATCTTGGTTTAGGAGGGTTCTTGGATTGGTTTAGGACCTATATGATTATGACTTCCCTTCGTATAATACTATAGTCATATAATGTTATGAGAGCATTTTGGAATCCTAACAAACCTGGACGTACAAAAAAATTGTAGATAATCAGTATGTGCAACTTCTGTTTCTCATTGTTAGCTCAGATAGTGGTTGGATTGCAGGGTTTTATTAATCTTGTGTGTATGATTCCTAATGTGATGGGCACGTAGATACTGTTTTCATTGACTGTTTGTGCAACACATTAATTGCTCTTATTCATTTATCCCGTAGCTACATATAAATGCTTTTAGACTGATTTCTCATTTATCCCTTATCTAGTCATTTTTCAATGTTTTTTTTAATTTCTCATTTACTTTTTTTTAATATAATTATCAGGATTATTTATTTATTTTTTAAAAATTTACCGTCTTTTTTCTGTTTTATTCCCGAGATTTTCGGCTTCACCGTATTATACCCATTTTTTTCATCGCCGTATTATACCCGTCCACGTTTTTTGTGACAATGCTCTATAATAAGTTCAAAGTTCTCAAGTGAAATGTTACTGTAAAGAGAAAAGAATTGTCTGATAACCTTCGCTCGGATAGCAGTATTTGTTGTGGAGAAATTGAAGCTATATAAACACTTGGTGGGGGAACAAATGCTTTCATCTGTTTTTACTATATAATTTAGCACGCGTTAAATCTGTCAGGTTATACCGGTGACATCGTGTATATTTATTCACCGGTATAACCTTCATTCTTTTATTTTTGTCATTTTCCTTCCATCATAAAATCGGACTGGCATTTGCATAGTTGAGATTATTAATCGGAAAAATAATGAAAATACAATATATGTGCCCATATATATATATATATATATATATATATATATATATATATATATATATATATATATATATATATATATATATATATATATATATATATATATAGAGAGAGAGAGAGAGAGAGAGAGAGAGAGAGAGAGAGAGAGAAAAAGAGAGAGAAGGAAAAGAATTGAAATTAACCGGCTGCCAAATGTTACTGGATGATATATATTTTCTTTAATTCATTACTAAAAACACCTAAAATGAAAACATTAGCAATGGTTTATGATATTTGTAACGATCATCCGTGATGTGTTTTGACGGCAGATTTAAATATTTAACCATCCGACATTAGGCTTATTTCAATAATCAGATCTGAGTATCCATTTGTGACAGTCATGCTGGTTGGAAACCTTTTTCTCCATTCCAGTCTTGCGTTAATACGGTTGATCCATGCATTGTTATTTTCCACCACCTTAATCAGGTAGATTATTTCCTACTGCTGAGGGATGTCTGATTTGAATTGGGTATTCGGTTGAATTGTTTTGAAAAAAAATAAGACATGAAAAAAATTTAATATTCTATCAAAAAATCCATCGAATAAAATTCACAAATGACATCGGATTCAGATATACATACATTACAGAGACCCCTTTTCATATAATAAAAATCGATCCCTGATGGTCGTTATTTGAACAACAAAAGAAGCAGTTTGCACTAGTGGCATGATGCAGTACTACATTCAATCAGCAGAAAATCCGGGCATGATCCCGTCTAACAAATATGAGTTGGAAAAAGCACGCAGGAAAATAATCTGGTTCAGGTGTATCCCGATGCTGTTTTACTCATTCGACATGAATTTTATATATATATATATATATATATATATATATATATATATATATATATATATATATATATATATATATATATTGAGTATTAGTGTTAAAGACAATTATTTTACCCCGATTGAATGGGATAAATGGATTCCAATATATAAAGTTTTTCAGATACAAATCATATTATTTTGAAACAGAATCACGATATGATCCAAAGGTTTTCAATGATTAAGCTACCACGTGCATGATCCCGTCTAACAAATATGAGTTGGTAATTGGATGATTACTTGATTGAATGCATAAAACGCAGTGGGGATACACCATTTAATCAGCAATTTCGTTAAGAGTTAAACTCGAATCAACTAAATGCATTGGAAACGAACATGGTACAGACAAAAGTATGCGTTAATTCTTTCTCCCTCTCCCCCTTTTTGTATATGTATGCCGTTTTGCATTTAGAGAAAGGAAGTCGAGGAGGAGGCGTATATTGTTGAAGAAGGCGAAACCATTGGTGTTGGATACACAGTTTCATATATTGTACAAAATGGGGAAGGCATTGGCGTTGCAGTTCTCTGGTCACAACGTTGACGTGCATTGTTGGAGAAGATCACGGCTTTCCCGGAAACAATGGAGAGCAGGAGCAAGACGAGGGTGACAAACAGCGAAGCCATAGACAGGACCCTTCTAATTTGATGAGCTAAGACGGTGTCTGTTGCCTTCGCATATGAAGCCGATGAGAGTGCAAGCATCGTCACTGGGAAGGAATAAGCCCACCATGCAAAACTGAACTTCTTTATTGAATTCTGGCAAAGCGGTGAACTGACGATCTATTAAACAGAAAACGTAAACAAGCGATCAGAACGATGAATTAAAGAGAAGGACTTTTAACTCGAAAATTTATGTAAAACAAGGATTATGAAAATAAGATTAGTAGCAAATTTAAACTGATTAAATTTGATGGTTGAATTGAGAGTAGTGCCATGTGAGCTTACTAGCGCTGTGAAGAGGAAGAGGGAGAGGAAGTACAACATCTTGCAGCCGGCGCCGAAGTAGCCGGAGATCGACTCCCATGCAACAGACGCCACGCTCGGTGCAGCGATCGACAAGAAGGACGCTGGTCGTAGTTGCATCGTGATGGACCTGAAGCGTGATAGGCGCTGATACAATGTAATAAACACCACAACACAATGCATGATGCCGATGGAAAATAAGAACAGACTGATTTGTGGCAAGGAGAGGTGGGCGGCGGTCTGAGCGGCAGCGAAGTGGCCGATCATGGAGAGGTGGGTGGAAGGGGTCGCCATGGCCGCCATGATTTGCTTGTCCTTGGTGAACGACTGGCCATAGATCTTGAACTGCAGCAGAAGCACAGGCAAGGTGAAGGAGCCCCAAAGGGCCCTCGAGATGACTCTGCCCAAACGGGCCCAGTTGAAGAAATTGGTTCCCTCTAATCTAATGCCCGGCCTCCAATATTGGTCTTGTATGGAGGCAGGGATCAGGATGCACCGAAGGAGTAGGATGGCGGAAATCCATGGTGTAAAGAGGTAGTTCACCCAGAAGGGGTGGAGGAATTCGGCCTTGACAATGTTGGAGTAGAATATAGATTTGAGGAGGTAAAAGAGGAAGGAGGAGGAGAGAGCGAGAGCGGCCAGCAGCCAGGAGTACTTCTCTACGACGGAGTTGAAGATGGGAGGCCATGGATCGTAGAAGGATATGGAGTTCATCGTCCTCCAAAGGACAGCTTGGCCGGCGAGGGCCATGGAGGCGATGAAGAGGTCTGCGTGAAATCTTGCCAAGAATGGAGAAAGTGACTGACCAGTCCCTCGCTTTCTGTCCATAGTGGTTGTTGCTGCTTGCGGAAGAAGAGATGCAGGTTCTATTTGTATAACTAGGAACCTAATTTTATTGAGACAGTGAGGCAGAGACAAAACAGTCAGAAGGACTTAACAAGGAAATCTTCTCCCCTTCACAATTGCATCTCCTAGGGATATGAATGGATTAGATTTGAACCAGATATACTTAACTACTTAAGATTTAGATGTAGAAAAAAGTTTATCAGTCAATTAAAAACTTGAATCATGTTTGGATTTAATAAATCACATCTAATTGAATTCCGAAATGGGTTTAAGACAACAACCGATTGGATTATGATTCAAATTCGAACTCATATTCATTTTCTGTTTCAAATAAATATCTTATATTGAATATCAAAATCAATTTTTAGTTCGGTTGTGAACATAAAATTGGGATTCAGATTTTGAATTTAGAGGTTGGATGCAGATATAACATAGTATTTTTTTCCCACTGGTATTCGGATCTACATTTTATACGAAGAGATTTCTCTATAGAAGTCCTTTCCTCATGTAGGTCATGTATTTCCGAAATCGATCTTTTTCTTTTATCTTTTCTCAAATAGACCGATACGACTTTTTTGGGGTTATCTACCGTTAAAGGAGCTAATAGGAACTGCCAAAGTGTAAATATACCAATACCCGTGTTGCCTATACTAATGGTCTATTTTAACAAATGAAAAGGGGACAATATACTTTAGCGAACTTGGTTCTATGCGTCATACTGGTGAATAATTTTGCATGTACCATTATGGTTATAATAAAAAGATTTTTTTTTGTAAAGACAAAATTGAAAATGAAAAAAATAAAAAGACTATGTAAGATTTTTTTTTTTCAATAAATTATCAAAATGTCCTTCCTTATTGTTCACGGCGCACAAATGCTTGGTAATCCATGTTAATTTTCGCCTATTAAAACCCTAAACCTTTTAGGGTTGAGGAGAGCTTAAATTATCTTCCCTTTCCTTTGTCCTCGGGTTTTAGAACTGCCTAATAACTTAAGTGAACTATATAAATCTAAGCATAAGGAAACCTGGTTACATGTTTTGAGGGTGTGCATGAAAAATTGATACCCATGGATAGAAATGACCAAAAAGCTCTCATTATGATAATATTTTCTTTTTAAATGGTAATTAAGGAAGGATTGTAAAAAATTGAAAATGTATGAAATATTTGCTCATTGATAAAAAATTTCAAAAATGCCCCCATCCCCCTTTGGTGTATATTTGTTGGGTGCACACCTCCATGCATGCAACTCAATCCCATTATACCCAATGACCTATGCATCACCAAGAGTACATGCTTGTGCATTTAACGAGCTTCATGTGTATTAATGTGTGCGATTTGAAAAGTAGAGGACTTACTAGCAACGTGAAGAGAAAGAGGGAGAGGAAGTACAGCATCTTGCAACCGGAGCCGAAGTGGCCGGAGACCGCCTCCCATGCAATGGACGCCACGCTAGGCGCCGCGATCGATAAAAAGGACGCCGGCCGTAGTTGCACCGGGACAGACCCGGTGCAAGGAAAGCGCTGATACAATGTGACAAACACCACAACATAATGTATGATGCCTACGGAGAACAAGAACAAGCCGAGTTCGAGCCAGGCGAGCCGGGCGGCGGTCTGCGCGGCGACGAAGCTGCCGATGAGGGAGAGGTGGGTGGAAGGGTTGGCTACAGTGGAGAGGAAGCGCTTGCCCTTGGTGAACCACTGGCCGTAGATCTTCACCTCCAGCAGCAGTATTGGAATGGTGAAGGCACACCAGATGGTCCTCGAAATGGTTGAGTTCAGGTAGCCCCAGTTGAAAATTTTGATCCCTTCCAAGCTGCTGCCTCTCCAATGGTCGTATCTGGAAGGGAGGACGCACTGGAGGAGCAAGATAGCGGCAATCCATGGGGCGAAGAGGTAGTTGACTTGCCACCGGTCGAGGAACTCGGCCTTGACGATGTGGAAGTAGAAGATGGACTTGAAGAGGTAGGCAAGGGTGGAGGAGGAGAGGACGAGAGCAGCCAGCAGCCAGAAGAACTTCTCGGCGATGGAGTTGAAGATGGGAGGCCATGGATCGGAGAAGGAGCCGGAGCTGAGTGTCCTCCATAGAACAGCTTGGCTCGCGAGGGCCATGGAGACGCGGAAAAGGTCTGCGTGGAACCGAGCCAAGAAAGGAGAGGACTGATCAGACTCGTGCCTCCCAGCCATAGTGATTTTTGGTGTTAGAAGGAGGGAGGCTGCTGGTTTCTATATATAGAGCAGAGAAGAGAAAGAATGATGACAGTGCCGAGAGAGCCGAGAGAGAAGGAGAGACTTTTTAATTGGTTTTTTTGACGGGACGAAACTATAAATTTTTTATGAGAGAAACAAATTAAACTTTTCAAATTTTAACAAGGGCTGAAATATCTTATTTTCAAAAATTTTATATAAGTAAATCTTTTAAAATTTATATGTAATTTAAAAAAAAAAAAATTTGAGGTGGGATCAAGTTGGTAACTGGTTCCTTTTTTTGAAGGCTAGCTCCTTCATAGCCTCAAGAAATAAGGCTTTGGTGTCATCTGCCCCTAGATACAACTGCATGTAAATGTATTTTCAGAAGGATCAATGCTCTGGAAAGATCGTTTCATCCCTTCAATCAGTTGAATAAGTTCTTCAAATTCATTTAAGAGAGGCATTTCAATGGCCAACCCCCTACAAATTGAAACTAAAAAAATGAAAATGATGGATGGCGATTGACGCTGATGTGATGATATGCTTGTAGAAAACTTTTTCATGCTCAGAACATTGCTCAACGTGGATTTTTTTTTCCATCTCTTATGGCCTCATATACACCTTGATTCCAATTTCTGAGCCAACCTTCCCTTCCTTCTACTTCAAGCAAACCAAAAGTTCTTCGCATTAATTTGTTTAATAAGTTGAAAGTTGATCGTTGTTTACAGAACTTAATGAGTCACTTTTGATTTTGTCCTCTTACATGATGAAACACTCACTAAAATCATAACCACTTTAACAGTCTCGTTCTGTAGTAAACCACCTGATTAAATATCCCACCTACCTTGCATTGGTGTGTCCCAAGGAGCATGGTGTAGCTGGTCATCTTGACCGTTAATTTGCACCAAGTCATCAACTTGATTTCCGTAGGCGCTATGTTTATGTCTAAAACAAAGTGAGAGCATTGTACTAGCTGACTTACATTAAGCTCAGACAAGCACCGATACAATTCTGAACCCTAGGGGCAAAAGGAGTCATTGGAGAGGGCTTGAGCTCTTAATACTCAAATGGTGGGTCTCCTCTTGTTCAACCGAACTTCACATTGATGTCGCTAGTCATGCCACCAATGTATTGGTTTGGCAGATTAAGTTAGGCAGCTATGAAGGGGAAACGAATATTAAAAAAATGAAAATATATTGAAAAGATCATTTAAAAAAACTGATGACATGTGACACCCTTGTATGCCCTGATAAACAAAACCGATTTATTATTGATTATATTTAATCGACTTATGTTGATGCTCCGACCTACTTTTGGGCTCGGATCCATAATTTAGCAGATCCCAACTTGACTCCTAACTGACCAGGACAATAATTTATGTAATAACCTACTTATAAATCCTTGAAGATCCTTCGCAATCTTCAATACAAAAACAAATTTTTGGGTGTTACATATACGGTTACCTCAATCTAAGATTTTAATTAATAAGTATCAATAGCTTACCTTTCTCTCTCTCTTTCTTTCTCTCTGTCTCACACACACACACACACACACACACATATATATATATATATTTTCTTTCTCTCTGTCTCACACACACACACACACACACACACACATATATATATATATATATATATATATGTGTGTGTGTGTGTGTGTGTGTGTGTGGCTGGTAGGTCCGTATAGTAGATGAACTCAGCGCTCTTCTATGTCAACTCACATAGGTAAGCCGTGGTATTGACCGGACTTAATTAGTAGAAATATTATTTCACGATCCTAGTTCTGGAGTCTTCCTTGGTCCTTGTTCTGTGGATGCATTAGCCGGTGGTGGGGATATGGTGCAAAAGCATTGCACGCATTCACGATGCTGGCCGACTCCAAATCCATGTTCTTGTTCAATCAGTCGGTCTGGATCACCTTGGTGCTGACATTAATATCCAATGCCCAATATTTGAGATGATGCTGGAATTTTCAAAATGGTAGGATTGAATCAGGTAAAAGTGTTACAAGTTCAGAGCGGCGTTGAAGCCTGGTGAAAAATAATAAACATTTATTTTGTGCTTCCAAAGCATAATGCCATAGAAATTAATTACATTCACGGAATTGAACAAGGAAAATGTCTCGTATTATGCCGCAAACTGAACAACTATGCTATACTCTCTTCTTAAAAGGAAAAAAAAGAAAAATTTTGCTTTGTCAACTATATGATCAATTAAATGTGGCAAGAAATTAGTTTTAGTTGATTTGACGTTTGTATGACGTCGATGCTCTTTCATTTTCTTTTGACTAGTGGAACACGTAAACTTCAAATTTTGACTATTCCAAAGACGACAAACTTCTGCTGCACATTGTCTTCCATGAGAATTTGTGCATCATAAAAATGAATTTAAAAGAGGCTAATTTCTGCAATTTGGGACAGAAGTTTGGTCACCAAATAGAATTTCAGAAAAGAAGAAAAAAAACAAGAAAGGAGTGACTTTAATGTATTGAGACTGCAGTGAAACGTCAAGACGGTGACTCTTTGTTTCAGTACTGTCGTAATGAGCTGCCGACTTCTCTTCCAACAGAAGTTGGAGCCGATCGCCATCAGTTTGGTGATGCAAATATACTTGGCCTTCTGCAGGTCCGGGTCAACCGTTTGTACATGTAATCTGGTTGAGATTTTGTAGTCTATTTGTGTCCTGCGAGATTCATAACATATAAATCGACCTGTTGTTGTTTAACCAAAAAATTGGTCTTTTTCAGCCGACAAAATTTGATGCATCTTCTGCAATTGATCTTGAGTAAGCACTTTTCAATTCCTGGTAATTGAAAAGTCAAGTCAGGTTGTGGTAATCCAATAGCAGATCTTATTTTTTTCCAAAAAAAAAAAGCTGTGTAGTGGCTTATATATATATATGTAAGAACATAAGTAACTGGAGAATCTTTATGACTTTGCTACCTTCAGTACATGGTTTGTTGGATGAAGAACTTCCTGAATCAAATCGTCGCCACGGATCAAGAAGCATATGTACAATAGGTCCACTCAGAAGCACATTCTTCTTGCCCATTGATGTTTAGTTAGCGCTTTCATTCAACCTTTTGCTGTCTACTTGTTGAACCACGTAAGAGATCTTTTACAGACTCAAAGCCAAGCGGAGCCAAAAAATTTTGGCTGAGGGGCACCGATCGGTCTTTCACTTAAGAGAATGAGTGATTGCATGGCACTGATTCAGGCCCGGTGTGGTCTGCACATGCTCCTTGACCTAGCTGAACCTAGGTCCTGCTTAATCACAATGCAAGATTTCAAGAGCTGATGGGGGCGGTAGCCTATGGCAGTCACACCGTAGCTCCGACCTCTAAGGAGAGGCTTGTTTAATAAGAGGTTATTCTAAGGGGTCGCCAGAAAACTATCCTTTATGGGATGCTCATTCCCTCTGTTATATGCCCAGATGTCGCCAAGGGCATAGCATAACTAATTGGAGTGGTCAACTAGTCAGGGGGTCACTTTGATTCTCAAAAGCGTTATTACTCTGGAATATATATAGTGGATCTGCAACACTCTAGTCGATGAGTGTGCCACTCTTCACCCAGGTAAAACACTTTTATCTTCTGACAATGCATTCAACTTGGAGGCTCACTTATTCCGAACTTTGCATTCTAGGATGCATTTCAGGCAATCGCATTCACGAGTTTAGTGTGCCCGCCACTAAAGGGAACATCTCCAGTCTGCCCCACACTGGCTCTGCCACTGATCTCCACTTTAGTCCACTCAATCCATTTTGCAGGTTGTATATAAGGGTGGAGGGAAGTGTGGACACTCTGTGGGCAATTGCCCACACACACCTTAAAAAATAAATCCAATTTTCATATTGATATTCAAGGAAATTTTTCTTATTTACATATTGGTGTCAATAAAAATTTTAAAATTTGTAACCAGTGCCCCATAGAATTTTCTGGCTCCACCCGGCCTGGATTACACCAGGCATATTAAGATGCAAGGATGACAAATTCATGGTGTAATATTCTTCAATCAAAGGATTTAAAATCCTTGTTACAAATCAAGAATCTGAAACGTTGCAATTTAAAAAAATCCCAAGATCTCATATCACCTTGGACGCCTCCTCATCATTGATCTCTCGACAGCATGGGCGGAACTTGCTCCGAAGGTTTTTGACATTTCGGAGCCCAGCTAATATGGAAGTCCAGAGCAACATGAACATTAATGGTTGTATCATATGTTGATACGCAATCTTGTATTGATCTTCTTGCAGAATTGCTATCAAACACGTAACTATATATATATATATATACAAATTCTGAATTCTGTCTTGCTAGGTTGGCAGGGACTTGAATATGAAAGAAATAAATGGACGGGCTACCTCAGTGTCATCCTCTTTTGTAGTTAGCGCATATATTAATTTTTTTTTTTTTTAACAAACTGGTAAAGTTCTGTCTAACCGGCTTGCTTTTCTGGAAGAAGCATAAGCATATAAAGTATCTGATTTCGAAGAAAGTAGACCTTCATGGAATGTTGGTGCTGGGTCTGGATTCTTAGATTCCATTTTGAGAGAGAGAATGACATTTGTTCTTTGAAAGCATTTTACCAATGTTCTAGTTCGTGCAATTAGGAGGACAACCAGGCCCGGCCGGATTTGGTTTCATTGCTAAAATTATCACATTCAAATGATTTTGTTAACCTCTAAATGCTCTAAACTGAAAATGGAATAAGAAATTTGATGTCTTAACCAGAATTTGATTTCTAGTTGCTGCAAAAAATGGAAGAGACCAAACACTATGTTTGCTATTCGGATTCTTTTTCTTTTCATAAGTAATTATGTATGTATGTGATGCATAGGCTCCACATCCAAACCCAAATGCAGGTGAGGCAGGAGTTAAGCTGCAGATCCAGAACGCGGCCAAGCCCAGGTTCCTTTAAGTAGATCATCTCGAACAACTAAGGGGCAGAAGCGTGCTTATAGCCCGCCAGGATCGAGCTTTTGATCCAGATTACTAATTAAATTTACTAATTATTTGATTATTCATTATTGGGTATTTGGTTCATTGTTATTCTGGATCCCTAAATCTGATCCATATACGTGAACTTCTATTTAGAGAATTACCCTGTCATTAGATAGTTGATGGTGAAATAAAAATTGATTTTCTCTCTCCCTTCTAATTTCCGCTTCTCCTTTCATTCGTTTCTCATTAATTCATTGCGCAAGCATTTTTACTAGAGGTTATATATATATATATAGAAAAGTTGGTAAAAGTCAGACCGCTTGGGTAAGAGACAAAAACCACACCTATTAAAATTGATTATTATTATTATTATTTGCATTCTAACCTTATGGATATGATTTTAAAAATGATTTTGTGATAAACATATATTAAGTTAGTCATTTTCTTAATTGAATAATTTTTTTTTTAATAATAGAGAAATGAATGGCTCTTATAACATCAAAATTTTGATAGTAGAAAGACCTATTTTTTTCTACAAAAATACTTAAACTAAAGCATGATTTATATTAAATTAATGTTTGTAAACATCTTAGAAAGTTCATATTTTGTCTAAAACACTTTTAAATATGACTATATATATAGTACGAGTTAAAGGTGCATTTTTCCATTCAAACACTTAAGGTTTTATACGTCATAACTTATCACAAGACAACCCATCTCCACGATCAGACATGTCACATGGCAAAGTTGCTAGAATTTGTTCATGTACTGATTCGTCCGGCATTTGAGTTGCCACGTACATAAATTTTGAGGTGACATGAGGTTTTGAGATTTTAACTTTAAGAATTCAACTCGACCATCGATAATTTAAAAGATATTTGTTTGAGTTAATTTTATAATCTTTGCATATTGAGATATATGGACCTCAAATCAATCAGATCGTTTTGTGCACATATTTTTGGATAAGCAAGAGGATTATAGCCTCTCTCAACCCTTTTATCTTGGCTAGCTAGCATGGTCCCAAGGCTGTGTTGACTCTCATCTTAGTACTGCACTCTATCTTATATATTGATATAATAATATAGATATAATAACATAGTGCCTGCGAGAATCAAACTGACCACTTTAATTTCATTATTTTGGAATCTAACCATAGATTTTCATTTCAGATGTAAATAGGTCGGCTTCATTTTAAACCGGTGCAACGAACCTATATTTAGAGCAATATTCAAGCGCACCCTACTCAAATAACATGGAACAATATAAACCTCCTCAAATATTGGCAAATGCAAGGGCTTGAATGGGCAGCTAGAATCACCTACTCTGCCCACGTCCGGTTCATAAATACGACAAAAAGTCGCCGTTTATTCAGCAAAAAAATATTTCCGATAAAGACCGCCACCAGACCCGCTCTTGATCTTCATTTTGTCTGTTTTACCAGCTCCGATGCCAATAGCCAACATTGTTCGATCGTGATCGGATCACCTTTTCTCTTTTTTAACAAAAGTGGAATTGTCACCGTCCGCATTAGAAGTTGTTCTAAATTTCTAATTTGTTTAAGTGCAACGGGATTGAATAAGGGTTGATATGTTACCAGTCTCCACTTTAATTCCTTAGGAGATGATTGCCTGTGCTGCAAAAGAGAGACCACCGACATACAAGTTCAATCATCACCGGGTACAGACGGAGAGGATGGGCATTGTAAGGATCCGACATAAGACTTGTACCTTGATAGATGAAGAGTTGGTGGAAGCTTTGGCCTTCTTCTGGCAGTGAGTCAAACCCCGCTCACTCAATTGCAACTTTCCATTGGTAACACAAAAGAACAAACAGAAATGAACGACGTGAGTCACTGCATCCCTTTCATTTTAAAGCACCAAAGTCCAAAATTTAGATGTGTAGAAGCACATTTTCCTTTCTATTCTTCCCCTCATTAAACAATTAACTCTACTTGAAGGTCCCTTTCTTGAGGAAGATGACCCTGATCTTATTTTGAAAATTTTGCTGGCAAAACCTAATATATTTTCAGAAGTCTTTATAGTCATAGGCTTCTAGAGGGGAAGACATTGGCACACAACCGGGCCACGTTTTCTCTCTTTATTGCATATGACTTTTTTGCTTTAAATAATCCTCATTGCCTTTTAAAATCTGTGGTGCCATTAAACAAATGGTGTAATACAACTGGAAGGTGTTATGTATAAGAGGTTGTGAATATAACGTGGTTTTCTTTTCGATCAAATCTAAGGAGAGTTGCAATTGTGTGCTTAAAAACTAAACAAGATACAAGCTTCCCCAAATAAGTTTAAAAATGTACAAAATAAAATAATGATGGCTATATATATATATTTCTTCCAACCCCCAGCCCCCATAACCACACCTATCTAGTGAGAGGGACTGATAAAATGGCCCCTGCTACGCACCCTTTACTCCATTTTATTTTCCTCACCTTCGGGTCGAGGGTTGCATCAGTTTGGAGAAGCGATTTACTTTCAAGAGGGTTAGCACAACGGACAGGGCGGGCAATCAATCTTTGTTAGAATACTCAAGGTATAAACTTTTTGTCCTGCAAAAAGATGGAGACCCTCACGAGCAAGATGAAGCACGGCCGGCGCTTCTATGGCACGGTGGAAAACCCTGCTCAACTAAAAGAAAAAGTAAATGAATCTCTCTCTCTCTCTCTCTCTCTCTCTCTCTAAATGTAAAAAACCCTTCTCTTGCATTAGAATTTTATTATTAGTTACTAAAATCGAGGTGCAATATGGATACAGGCTGGTTTATGCCGAGTATCATCTTGAGTGAAATTGAAAAGTATTGGCCGAGAGTCCATGAAACATTCAAGCTTCTCCAGTCGCACACAGTGCGTACACATGTTTTGCCTTTCTAGCTTTTCGTTTTTTCAAATCGCATTGAAGACGCACACATATTTTGCCTTTCTACCTTTCTTTAATCTAATTAAATAAGCCTAGTTGCCAAGAAGGGAGCGCCTAAGTTTAAAATATTTTTGTGGCAGTGGAACTTTTAGGCTTTTAGCGAGGGAGAAAATGACGTGGTCGGGCCATATATGTCACCTTGTCTCCACATTTCACTTTCTTTGTAATGGAAATATCTTAATAACAAGATACCAACCAACGAAAGACCGATAAAAAAAACTACATTGGTAGACTGAGCCATGGATTTGCCAAAGGCACTATCTTTATAAGTAACAAGATTCCAATCAACAAGTGTCTCCTAATTGATAGATTGAGCCACGCATTTGTCAAGGCACGAATATATTGCTTTCAATGAGCTGGTTTCAAATTTAATATAGTATGTGCATCTATAGGCTTAGACATTAATATAAAAAATATATACAATTCCTACATTAAGCAAGATTAGTAATGCCGTAATAGTGCAGACTTAACATAGCCTTACTAAAACTGTGTCAAATATTTCAAAATGCCGACATTTGGTTCCTTTGGCTTACCAGTTTGTTTATCGGTTGAATTGCCATGTATCGATTTTTTTTTTAATATTTTAAAGTCTGCGCATTGATATTATTTCCTAGGTTCTGCCTAATTGCAGAAAACAGTTTTTAGAGAAAATATTTTCTGACATTTCTTTCCGGGTATGTTTGAATAACTACCGCCCCATGCTATGCTCCCGTGTCTTCGCTCATAAAATCATATTGTTAGTTCAATTCAAGTGGGTGTTATTTTTCTGCACTATACTATAGGTGATGCCTAAAATTTCTGATTAAGAGGTACTAGGAGCTTAATTTTTAGAGTTTTAGGGGCACCCAACATATGTAAATAAGTAAAATTCAAGAGATTCCAATATATAAATACACGAATTTTTATGGTCTGACGTTAGCAATTGCACGCACCAGCACAAAGTAGCTTCACCACTGCTCTGAAAAGTACACTAAACCGTGTGAAGGGTGAAATTCTAATTCATGGGTGTAGACGCACGCAGATCCCGAAGCAAGGGCGGAGGAAAGGGGGTCCGCCTAGGCATTGCTTCAGCCCAGCCAATGAAATTTTTATTTTCTACATTAAAAAAAGTAATATTTTTTAATTACAAAATGTATTTTTTTTATTAGAATTCAGTTTGGCCCTACCCGGATCCAGTAATCGGACAACCGGTCCAGCTGTAAAGAAAATCTTGGCTCCGCCTCTGTCCCGCAATGGACCTTTGGTAGGGAGGAGGAGAAAGACTTTGATCCTTCTTCCTTTTGGTTTCTACTCAACCAAAGAACAATAACAAATGGTCAATGGCGGACCACCAATCTTGGAAACAATTTACTTCTATTATCTTTTCCATCTCTTACGTTCTTCTATTCAACGAACTTTTAAAAGCTTTTAATTGTTCCGATTCAAAAACTATTCCAATTCAATTTGATTCTGTTCGGCCAATTTTCTCTCTTTTTAAGAAATGCATCCCTCTGAGGCATATCAAATAGAAAACTACCAGCAACAATGGCATGAATTTCTTTGCTCGAGTCAAAATTAAGCATAAAGTGATCTTCTGCAAGTCGTTCGAGCTGTCCCCATTTTTTGCAGCATTCAAACGAGTAGTACAAAAGCATCTGCTCCACGATTCTTTTGTGCAGACTTCCTGTTGAGAGGTTGGATTAAGACCAAATTATAAGCTTACAATAAACTTAGTTAAGAACAATGAGATCCTTCCTTGTGTACCTGCCTTTGTGGTCTAGAGCTGCGCCTCACCGTCTACCTACCGCTGATCCGACCAGTTATGCCGAAACCCTTAAAGCTCAAAGTCGCATTTGTCCCCGTTCAACCATCCCTGAGGATTGGAGACAATGGGGCCGGTTGAATTCATTTCTGTAGGTCCCTAGTTAGGAGAAGGTGAGGTAGAAGGAGGAAGCTTAGCGGCAAAGGCTTGACTAGATGGGTTCTTGACATTGTTGTGAAGTTAGTTAGAAATTTCTATAGAATCTGTCGGGCAAATCGAGTAGTGAATCGTACAGGAGAATAGACCATTCCTGACCAGGAAATGATATTACAATTATTTCAAAGAAAATAGCAAAAAAAAAAATGTAGCAATATTACAAAGAAAAATGCATAAATAGTTCATGAACATATGAAAATATTAATAAACGAACCCTACAATCTATGTAAACCGAACCGATTTGCCATCAGTTCAATCGAAATAAGCCTTATAAAATTGAGTTGTGCAACCATATTTTTTATGACAAAGAAATCAGTACCATTGAAGTGAAAGATTTAGCTTCTTCGGTTTAAGCAAACCAAGATATGGGGTTTTTGGTTGCATTGGAACATGGAACTTGGATGGGATACAGTATACCTTTTAATAGGCAATGTACTTTTGAGATACCGTCTCCACCTGTACTATGCTCCATAAAGCAATAAGATGGTAAATTCTAAAACTGAGAAAAAATAGTACAAAATTAGCATCAAAGAGCACAAAAAAAGTGAACCACTGAGACATTTTTTAGCCACAATATTTCATCTAAGCTTCCAAAGAAACTTAAGAATAAATCCATAAAAATCGAGAAGAAACATGACATTTTCTGTTGTCGGACACATTTTGGCCAGTGGCAACTAACCCAGCTTCTATTTAGAAATGTGAAGATAGACAACTCTCAACGCAAATTCCAGAAATGAGAAATCAAGTGATTCCATGTAATAGTTGCTAAAATTATCAGTACATATATTGTTGAGGGTAAACTGTCAATTAAATAAACGAATTTTCTCTTAGAAAGGTCACCCTCTTTGTAAATGATATTATTTGTTTTTTCTTTATAAAAGCATACTAATTGTGACAAAATTTTCAACATTGGCAATGTATTATGGTGCCCACATGAAAGGGTTGCTTTCTGTTGCCAATAGATTTTTTTCCTTCGCAATTAAACACAGCCACATGCTGCAGGCTACTTAAGAGATTCGATACTGGAAGTTTCCTTGTAATCAATAAGGGGCCCGAATAATTCATCACATTTGAACTTCATTCCCATTTCAATTTGAGGTGGAGTTTTTATTATAAAATCGAAATGTCAAGTATATATATATATATATATATATATATATATATATATATATATATATATATATATATATATATATAAAAGCCACAAATTGAATGATAAGACTAAAATTCATGCAATTTATGAAAAAATTAACAAGAAGCCGGTGGTATATACATGAATATACCCTTGAAGAAAAGAAAAAACAACAGATCAGATCATATATATGTGCATGGAAATGTCAAAACCCATATGAGCGACGCAGACAGTTGTCAAGTGACAGAAGACTTTTTTCCTGGTGACAGGCTGCCATTGAAGACCACCAACAGAGCACCGACGGACCCTGCAGGTTGAACTCTTGACCTTCTTCTTCAACTGAGAATATCTTTCTCCATGTAGGTGAATGCATTACTTATTGGCCTCTTTTGCGATGTTCTAGAAAGCCCCTCCTGCATCAGCTGATTCAAGTCGAATCGGCGGCACTTCAGTTCAATTTATCGGCCGATACAAGGGAGCGAGGCCGATTCAAAGTTTGTCGTGTACCATTCATTTTGTGTTGCTTTTATAAGTGTTTTTCAGTTGTTTTATGTATAATTATCATTTATTTAATGCCGATTCTTGAGCGATTCAGCTGAATCCACCGACCGACGGAAGAATCGGAAGAAGCCGGGAAACTAACTGAATTCGTTTCCCGATTCTCAAAATTGTGCGTCCTTCCGCACCCCCCTCAGTTTTAGTTTACGGTGATTCATAGAGGGAGGACAGGGTCGGAATCATTGTCTTGGATGACATTAGGAGGTGAAGTCACCGGCAAGACCTTGGTTTGGGAGGAGGAGGCCGGAAACCGGTCTCCAGAAAAGAAGGTCTTTCTGTGAACGACAGTGAGCAGGATCAGGGCCATGGTCATCGCCAGTGATATCATAGACATGGCCCTTCTGAGAGCCTCGGCCACGACGGTCGGCACTTCCTTTGCGTACTCCGCCGACGAGAGAGCGAGCACCGAGACAGGAAACACGTATGCCCACCATGCAGCGTTGAACTTCTTCATTGCCTTCACAAACAGGACAGGCCTCACAACCTGCACCAGGGAACGGGATTTTAGAATGAGCTCTTTTATTTACAATGCTGTGAATCAATATTGCAGATACATGTTTTTCAGTATTTTTTTCTCATTTTAAAATAAAAAGAAAAGCGATACAGGTTGATACATAACGATACATATCGGCTGATAAACCGTATCGGCCACCTTAATTAAGAGGAAGAGCTAGCTAGTAGTACTTATGGGATCCACTTCACCTACCTCCAATGACGTTGGCAGAGAAAAGACAAGTATTGGTCTGTCCGATTACTGTAGCGTGTTTCAGTCTCACAGTCTCTCTTTAATTGTGATTCCCCCACAGCCACAGGAAGATATATAGGTCTTTCAGGTATTTAACCAACTCTACCTACTTTCACGGCAGAAAGGAGAAAAGGCTCCTCCAAAATGGGAATGATGAACAGTATTGTATTAAAAATGCTTGTTTCAGAGCTGCCCATATCGTTTTTCTAAACGATATGGAACATGGAGCCATATTGGCATCGATAACTGTAAGATAATTTTTATGGTAAAATCTAAAAAAGAAAAAAAATGTAAATAAATGTCATTTTATTCACCTATCAGCGTGTAATTTTGAAGCCGGTTTGGCTAATTAAGGCCTTATAGCTAGGGGATTTATAATAGTTTTGTTGTAATCGTTTTGATCCAAGTTCAAAGAACTTACAGCATGACAGAGGCACGCCCAGGTCTTTCACCCCAAGAGTGGTTTTTCTGTGATGGGGAAAAGAGAACAGATAAAAGATCATGCATGCAGCAAGAGTTAAAGAGGGAAGGAAAAGAACGTACTAGCAATGTAAAGAGGAAGAGAGAGAGGAAGTGCAACATCTTGCAGCCCGAGCCGAAGTCGCCGGTGAGGGACGCCCACGCAACGCACGCCATGCTGGGCGCCGCAATCGACAGGAAGGAAGCGGGCTGCAGCTGTGCCGGGAACGAGTCGTTGTAAGGCAGGCGCTGGTATAAGGTCACGAACACCACCACGTAGTGGACGATGCCCACGGCGAACAAGAAGAGGCTGAGTTCCAGCAAGGCCAGCCGGGCGGCGGCCTGGGCGGCGACAAAGTTGCCGATGAGGGAGATGTGGGTGGATGGGTTGGCGACGGTGGAGAGGAAGCGCTTGCCCTTGGTGAACCACTGGCCATAGATCTTCACCTCCAGTAGAAGTATGGGCATGGTGAAAGCACACCAAAAGGCCCTGGAGATGGCGGAGTTCAAATGGCCCCAATTCAGGAATTTGATTCCCTCCCAGCCGCTGCCCCTCCACCTGTCGTATCTGTTGGGAAGGAGGCATTGGAGGAGCAAGATAGCGGCAATCCATGGGGCGAAGAAGTAGTTGACCCGCCACCGGTCGAGGAACTCGGCCTTGACGACGTCGAAGTAAAAGATGCATTTGAAGAGGTAGGCAAGGGAGGAAGAAGAGAGGACGAGAGCAGCCAGGAGCCAGAAGGACTTCTCGACGATAGAGTTGAAGATGGGAGGCCATGGATCGGAGAAAGAGGCGGAGTTCAGCGTCCTCCAGAGGACAGCTTGGCTAGCAAGGGCCATGGAGACGCGGAAGAGCTCTGCGTGGAACCTTGCCAAGAAGGGAGAGAGAGGCTGATCGCTCTCGTGCAGCCCGGTCATGGTGATTCTTGATGCTAAAAATGGGGGAGGCTCTGGTTGTATTTATAAACTCCCGGGGAAGAGAGAGACGTACAGCATTTAGATTTTTCTTCGCTTGCTTTGCTTCCTGCGCGCCTTCCTTTCTTTCCTCCGCCAGTCGTGCCTGTTTGCTTCAGAATTTAATATTTAGTTGAGTCTGAGATTGAAGACGCTTGCACTTGGTAGACAAGTCAAAAATCAAGGTGGCCGGAGTCCAACGTCGACAGTGTTAACTGGTTGCATATGGCACTTTTTTAACTGTTTCCTGCCCCAAGGATCAATGGATGTTCATCTTTCTGTCTCTCTCTCACCAAATAATGGGTGTTGTAGCTACATCCTCAATTCAAATCTTGAAAAATGTTACGGTGGTGGTGTTGCAGAGTATTGACTTTCGATGAAATGCTAAGTGGACTGGTTTTTGTTTGCTTCCCATCTTTCTTTCTTTTCTCTTGAAAAGATATGCCGGCATATTATGGTCTCACATTGACTCCCCAGTTTGATCGCCTAAAGGGGACAAGAATTAGTTTTCTCGTTCAAACTATGGATCTAAATATGCAACTTGTCTTCATCTTATTCTCACAACCTTCAACTTGGTTGCCTCCAAAGTTAAGTCCACTAAATTTATGAAAGAGAACTGCAAAAAAGAGAACAAAAGGTCGCTAAAATGATAAACAATAGCAATTAGATAATCCCAATATCTTGCCCAAAGGGTTTTGGTTTCAAATCTAACGAGAGTTCATAGATCTCTCTTGACACGATCATTCAAGACAAAAAAAAGGAGAAAAAAGGGATATTCTATCGTGCTTATTGATCTTTGCAGGAAATTTGGTCGTAGGACGCAACTGGCTCTAGGCTTTGACATTGTAGGTCTAATGCAAGCGATGTGGAAATTGACAAGCTCAAGGAGTTGAGCCTCCTTTGAATTAATTAAAATGATGTGTCTTCTCTAGGTGCTTAGCAGCTCATACCCCCATCGCTAGTCATATATCATATCATGCATGACCTACTCTCCCAAGAGGTGCTTTCTGGTGAAATTTTAATCGGAATAATTTTTCACTTGCAGTCCTGTGTTTCATGTTGTATTCTAAAAAGCGTTTCAAGTTTTCCAAAATTACATCTCAAGACTCCAATTGGAGAGTCACTAAGAGACTGGCGGCCCCCTAGAGTCGTGCCTAAACAAATAATTTGCTCGGCTCAAATCCTTGTATCAATGTATCAAAATCGGTTTGCATGGCAAATTGATTCCATTCAAAGAATGAGAAGGTCAATTTGCATACGTATTTCATATTTATTTTTTTGGATATATATATATATATATATATATATATATATATATATATATATATATATATATATATATATATATATATATATATATATATATATATATATATATATATATATATATATATATATATATATATATATATATATATATATATATATATATATATATATATAT
>JAANDH010000260.1:255500-271498 GCA_011799765.1 Nymphaea thermarum | reverse complement strand
TGTGGCAGGTGCGCACAGGGGTGCAGAGATAACCGTTTTACTTCCGGTATTTTTCAAAAATTTTACTTATATTTTTAATAAATTGTTTGTCGAAATATGGCCTATCATTTAAGCTTCCATTTCGAGTTTTACAACAATAATACTGGAACTTGCGTCTTCACGTCTGTTTTTGGCATCTCCAATGAAATAACAAAAGAAGCTGACCTCCTTTCGAATTACAAAGAAAAAAATGGATCAGGGTTGAAGCCAAAAAGCCATTAAAAAATTTACTATTTTCATTATATGAGGCTACGAGAGCGCATAAAGTACAATGCCGTAAGGAAGAGACTTGGAGTCTGGCGTTCAGCACTTTTTGGGTCCCATCTCTCACCAATATGACAGTAACAGGGCATCCCTATCCTGCGAACCACATCATGGTGACCTGACAATCGCACCCGATCCAACCTGTCAGATCTACCACCCTCTTGGATCTCCTCAGATCCAACCCTTACAACTTGAATACTCAACAGATCAATCTAAGTTGTATTGTATCTCATACATGCGGCAGCTAAAATAAATGTGCCGTTCCAATTTTATTAGGTTGGCATTTGCACCATATACCAATGAGAATATCAGTGCAGTTTGATAAAAACTTGCATATGAATCTTTTTGTATTTTGGTCTTTTAAGTGGGTTGGAGTGATGGATGGCACGGTGGGTAGTAAGTGGTCATGATTCATTTTAAAAGGAACATTGACATGCAAATTGAAACGTGACTGAAAGCAGACTCTATACTTAAGAGGAAGGGGACGAGAGTTTGGCTGAAAGCTTCAGCTCTCTTTTTTGTGGTAGGATAAAATGTTCTATCTGTTCACCCAGAATTCTTAGTTTGGAGATCATCCATTTCCTTACTTTGACGTTTAAAGACTTGAATAGGAACTAAAACTGTCATGTTCTTTTTCACTTTGTTAAATCCAGACCAACTGTGCTTCTTATTATTCTTTTCTTTTCATTAGAACTACTAAGCAAGGAGACAACCATATTCCTTTCTAGAACTACTGATCTTCACCAAGAGTTTCTTAATGAGTTGGATCAATTGACAGTAGCAAAACCCAATGTGCCCAGTTTGAATAATTTTCAGTACTGGCAGCTTTCAGGTACTTTCTCCGACAACTACGTAAACCAAACTATGCGGGACTATTGAGAACCTCACAGAAGCAACCTGTCATTGAGCAATGATGTAAAGTTTTCAAATGTCCCTCTTTTGCCCAGTTGGGACTAACTTTAATTTCTTCCACCTTGGACTTCCTTCAACTCGAAGTGTTAAAGCTGACCCACCAAGAGATGTAAACGATTCAAATTCGGGTCAAATCTAGCATTTACAGCAATCAAATTAATCGATTTGAATGTAATCGGCATTAGCCAGAAATTTTTCTCGAAGGGGCTCCTGTGGACAATGGCTCTGCCCCACTCCAACCTCAAGTTTTGCAGTCAAATTCATGTCTTGCTGACATAAGATCTGACATTTATGTGTATTGGATAGAACCTATATCAGATACATGTCGGTTTCGGATTTGGGATTTGTAGACCAAATTGCATACTAGATTTGATCTCAAATAGTAATTGAATCTGTAAGGGTTTCAAGACATGGTAATCAGATGTATCCGATCCATTCACATCCCTAGACCCATCTGTCTGGTTCCAAAAAGCCCTTGTCTGTCATTGGTGTGACATATTAGCAAACATTTTTCCACAATACATCAAATGAATCATACTGAGGCCAAGTCATTGATGAACTCATTGGAAGATCTCTTTCTCCATGACATATGCTTTATTGCCTTCACTAAAAGATTTTCAAAAGCGAAGAGTTGACTCAGACCCATAAGTGCACCTCAAGGAATAGGATCTAAGATATGAATAACTTGGCATAAATGAACTCAGCACTAGCTAAGGTCTACCCAGCACATGTAAGTTGCATTACTACATGAAACATTATGTTGTCATTTGCTTGATGCCACCTTGATATGAGCTAAAAAGGATCAAACCCCAGCTGAACGATGACCGATCTAATTCTTTATTGTCTGATTGGAAGCAGTTATAAAATTTGGATCTGGTGAAATCCGTTGACATGGAGTCGAGCCAACATTTGAACTCGATATGACAATAGAGGAAACGATGAAATGCTTGCAAACAAGCTTCTTATATGTCTCAAGCAAGGGGGAAAAGAGATGCAGATAAACATTGTCCAATCAAATTCCAAACCATGCTGCCAGATCCAATTCAACTGAACCAACTCTTTAAGTTTCGATATCCAGATCCAATTGAACTGCTCCAACTCTTTAAGTCTCAATATGGTCCTGCTGTGGATCTGGATTTTTATATTCAGAAAAATGACGGGTCTGGATAAGCATTCCGTTCAGTTCAATCTGCTTGCACACTCAGTAAGCACTTGGGGCAAGCACCCGGATTAGATGCTGACCTTCAGGACCACTATTTTTATAATTTTTAATTAACGTTGGCGATCGAATCACGGCCAATATGACAGAACTGGAACTGGAATGTACAGACAATATCAAATTGTGTTTCTTTATTTTATATTCAAAAACAGAAACTGATACTTTAGACAAATATCACAAGGAAATCCAAATTTTATATAACGACGAATGCCTTTTTGGTAAAATCAATGAAAAAAATCATATAATAATCATTAAATAGTAATTATTTAGAACCCGGAAGGTTGCTCTACCAAATGGGTGCCAAAAATTCAAGGTTCTCACTAATGTCACAAAGTACCAAATGGGTGCCAAAAATTCAAGGTTCTCACTAATGTCACAAAGTACCAAACGTGAACTGGACCTCAAACAAGTCGCCACATTTTATATGAAAGATGGCGTCATGACATGGACTCTTTTTCATTGTCTAATCACCTAAGGACGTCTCTTTCACATCTTAGTATATAGAAAAATTATATTCACTTTCTTTCTCTCTCTGTGTCTCTTTCTCTCTCATTGTCCTGCGGGACTGATTGGATGTCGCCCATATCTTAATTCTTATATAGGGATTTGGCTCTGGACTATCACTAGCTACCACCATCGTCCTCTTTTAATGGATGAAAAAAAAGGGGATGCTGGTTTTCCAAGGGAAGTGCTATAAGTAATCAAATTCAACAAGGAAGTTTAAAGGAGCCTGTTTTTTAAATTCCCTATGTTGTCATGTGAAAAGGATGTTCGGCGATGTTTCTCTTGTCATTTTCATATTTTCAGGAGGTACCTGCAGACGGATCTTCAATTCTCTGACTTTGAAACAGACTCTTCTGTTAAATTATGGAAGAACTCCCTTTCATTCCTCCTTTTTTCGTTGTATCTGAACTTTCTTGTCCCTGTAGACCGAAGAAAAGGGATTGAAATGCAGTGTGGGAGGACTTCAATTTCATTACGCATCTTGGTGTTTGTGAGGATTGCTTCTGTGGCATAATATTTCTTTTGCCTTCCTTTGAGTTCATCTCTGAGATAACGACAAATCCATCTCTGCTTTATATTAAAAGGGTTTAAGCGTTTCAAATTAGTTTTCGAGGACAAATTGCCAATTAAAATTATTCTTCTTTCATTGAAGTGACGCGGCCCTCTACAAAGAGAGAAAAGAAGGAAGAAAATGGCATACAGAAATCTTCAAAACCGTAAACATTCATTTGGCTGTATGCATGAATACAGCAAGCTGCTAACCATGGTTAAACTTTAAAAAGAAAAAATTAAAAGTGCAAATCTTAATGGGATGATCAATTGCAAGATGGCAACTTGACCACTTGAGGGAAAGAAAAGGAAAAAATGAAAGAACCTTACTTCTTTTCTGTGTGCGACGTCAAGCCAAGGAAAAAAGTCGACCTGCAAGAGAAAGATCGGCCACCGTTCAAATTGATAATATTCGAGAAAAATTAGTTCTGGTAATGGCCTCTCTTCAGGATGGTGGAAGAAGAGATTCACTCACCCTGAAAAAAGATGTGGCGGAGCTTAGGGTCCGTGTTAGGAGCTTCATACTAGTTCTCAGATCCATTGTCTTGAACATAGTGCGGGTTGTATGCTCAACAAGGCCTAAGTTCCAGTTGAACCTAAGCTCGATCTGGTCCTCAACCCACCTCAAAGGGTAAACAATGGCCAAGCTCAGACCTGGCAACTCAAGTCGAGTTTGGGACAAGACCTAGGAATTACTGAACAACCCAAGGCCTCTGCTGTTCATTATTTGCACAAACGGCACCTTGCAAATGAAGCATTTAACAAACTTAAGAAAGCACAGTTACCTGTTTGAGCTCGGCCCACTTTCTCTGTGTAGCCTGAGATGCTCTTGAGTGGAGTTGACCATTTTTGGCTAAAACCATTGGTGTTTTTAATTTTAATCTTCAACAGGGCACCGTAAAGAAATAAGTTAAAATTGATAATATACCAATATATAAATAAGGCAATTTGTGTAGGCCAACATGAGCAACGGCCCACAGCAACCCACGTCACTCCGCCACTGACCATAATCCTCGCCTGCTACTGGGGTCACTTTCAAGCAGAAAATAATCCGAATACTACGACAGAGCGGAGATTTATGTAGGCCAATCTAACAAATGGCTTGCGACGCACCAGGTTTCGTTCTACCAAGCAATTTTCGTAACCCACAGCCACCTCCACTTTCCATGAGGAGAAAAAAGAAAAGAAAAAAGGGGGGGAAACCTATCCAGAAAAGAACGTCATTATCAATTTACAGAACGACTAACAACAAATAATTAGTGCAGAAACAAAGGTCCATGCACACACACACACGGAGATTCAGTTCACACTTCATCGTAATAAATATGTGCAGCTTTAGAATGATCAATACAAAAATTGAAGCACATCTCCAAAGTTTACATCATCATCTAAATGCAGAATCAGTCGTGGATGGTGAAAGCCATCAACCCTAAACCAGTTATCGCACCATACCCACAGAAAGGCCTGTCGCAGTAAAACCTGTTCGGTAACGACCAATTTCAAGCCACTCAACTTTTTGCGATGAAGAACAAATGTTATGCTAGTAGGGGACGGCAGCTATGGAATCTCGCTGTGGTCTGTGTTTTCTCTTCCTTAGCTTTGGCAAGGTTAGGATCCACGAAGGGATTTCACAACCTGAAGCCACCATCACATTTGCAATATTCCGCAAGAAGGGAAGATCGGCTTCTGTATACAATGTGACGGCCTCACCTCTCCTGCCAGCTCTACCAGATCGACCTGAGGCGAAGGAATTAATATGTAAGCAGCAGAAAGGGCTATTGACACCTTAGAGTCACAAGTTCAAAAAAAAAAAAAAAGACCAGAAACACCAAAAACAGTATCTAGAGCAGTTGAAAGCATGTTAATTCGTTGTATTTGTTAAATTTGACTAGATGAGGGATCCAAAGGTTCACTGAAAAGATGGAAAAAGACTTCCACATGTTTTTATTATTATCATTATGAGAATCTAATGTGTTCCAATCAAGAATTTGAATGACAATTAGACCGAAACAAAGTGGACCACAGAGAGATACCTATCCGATGTATGTATGTTGCAGCCGACTCTGGAAAGTCATAGTTGATCACACAGTTGACACCCTTAAAATCCATGCCACGAGCAACCACATCGGTTGCAATTAAAATCCACACCTTGCCCTCACGGAAGCTATCCACTGCATCTTCACGCTGAGAAAACCCCAGATGAAGAAATTTGTGATGAGGAAGGTGGACAAGCACAACTTACCAAATTGAGAGCTGTCATTGATTGGAATTACCTCTGCTTGTGTCAGATCAGCATGAATAACACCAGTCCTAATGTTAGCAAATTCCAATTCCCTGTAAAGCTCCTTTGCCCGTTCCTTGCTTTGAACAAATAATAGTATAGGTGGGTTGAGACTCTGCCATCCATACAATAAAGGAATGAGCACGTGAGGAAGAACAAGAACTACAAAAAGTATCCCCCCAACACTTGAACACAAAACTGGAAAAACGTAGGATTTTGAAATTACTCCAGATACACAGGATATAACACAAATCTTTGGTGACCACCTGCAATGTTTTCCTTTACACTGGTGAACAGAAAATGGCATTTCAGTACAGGCCATTTTACCTAAATGGAGTAACACATTAGGCATCAGTTCTTATACAAGTAATCAAAGTCATATGGCCTCAAGGTCATTACTAACAGACTTTTTCCAATTATCTTTCCAAATAACAGCAGAGTAGTTATTGAACTACAAGAGAAATCAGGAGTCCTGGATTAGAATCCTAAACCAACTGGTGGTCCAGTAAATTGAATTTTAAGAGGCTGACCAACTTTGACACAATGATGGATAGCCAAGAGAGAAAGGTACTAACATCCTTATAAGCTACCATGAATAGGACCAATTTTACACCACGAGGAAAATTAGTCGTGCAACATGTCAGCAGCCTAAGAGGAAACTAATTGGGTAATTTGACTGCATTTATGAGTTACAAATGCACAAGTGAATCCCCATTTATGCAACAAGCATGCAATGTTAGTAATGTTAAACTAAGATAAGTTGTACCAACATACCTCTGCAAAGAACTGTCTAAGTGCCACAAGCTTTCCCTCTTCATTCCCAGCAAATATTAGCTTCTGCTGTATCAAGTTTGATGCTGAGTTCCTAGTTAAAGAAAATAAATTAGAACCCGTGTTCACTCAATCATTGAGGTTAAACAGCCAAAATACTCACTTTCTACCCACAATAATTCGAACAGCATCATGCATAATTGTGCGTGCAAGCTCTTCAACAGAATCAGGTAGTGTTGCACTGAACAAAGCACGAACAATTGAAGGATTTGAGCATGCACCAACCACTGCATCAATTTGTCCCAGAAACCCAAGTTCAAAAAGCTTATCGGATTCATCCAGGACAAGATACTCAACCCTGCAAATGGAACAATAATACAATCAAGACTTTATAGCTACAAGTATGCCAAGATGCTGGACTGTGGCCCAAACAAAAAAATGTTATTTTTTAAATTTTCAAGTCTTAAAGGTAATCACTTTTTGCATGCTATATGCTAATATGATGATTGAATACATTGACTGAGGTAGAATTTTTTTCAAAACCACCATATTCATATGGTCCCCTTTTCCTCTTTATCTTTTTCCCCTTTTTCTCTTGAACACGACTGCCTAGGCCTTGCACAGAACCTTCTAAATGGGTCTGCCCAACGCCTGCCTAGCACTTTTAAGTTTTAACTACATATCCATCAGCACAGCATCATTAGTAAAGGTGTGACATCACTTTTGGGTCAGCGGAGACTCTCATTGGACATCAAATTGCAAGAAGCATTAACAAATACAGCATATGTTTGCTTCCCCTGCCTTTCTTTTTTTCTTTTCTTTTTTTTGTTTTTTGTTAACTAAAGCTGAAACCATCTTGAGATGGACAAGTACAAACCTTTACAAATATCTGTTTTTCTTAAAAAAAAATGAAAAGATGGGAAAATAAAGGAAAACAAAAAAAAAGTGAAAAGTCACAGTAGTTTGAAAAAGATCCCATGAAAGCCACACCATAAAAGCACAAAAATGGCATTTTTGACAATCGTACAAGCACCTCAAACAGCACCTTCAAATTAATGAAATTGTTGCAAAATTCTAAGGTACACAAGGTCTACTCAGCCAAACTTGACCAACTCTAGTTACACCTCAAGCTATTGCTTGTCCTGATTTTCCAGGCAAAGATAATGCATGGTTTTCATAAATGTCCTGATTTTCCAGGCAAACATAATGCATGGCTTTCATAAACATTCTCACGATCAGAAAGTATCACTGTTCTGCATTATTTTCTCCAGCCAGTATAAAATGAAACACAGATATTCAGAAACTCATATGGCAACTGAATCACTTTATGCTTAAAAAGAAAAACTGTTGCAAATTACAAATGCCACCAATAAATACCTGCTCAGGTCAAGATTTCTCTTGGTAATGGCATGCTCCAACCGTAGGGGTGTAGATACAAGGATATCACATGGCATGTTCTTGAAATCCCCACATTTAGACAGTTCCTTAGTCATCAATCGGATGAAAAATTTTTTTCTTCCTTTAGCAAATTTCTTGCATTCCCTGGTTGTCTGAGCAGCTAATTCTCTCGTAGGACAAAGTATTACAGCACGAATCCCATCCTTTGATCCTTTCTGAACAAAGAAATTACACACAGCAGTCTAACTAACAGGCATTCAAAGCTCAGAAAAGACTTCTATCTGACAGTAAAAAGTGATTTGGACAAGTAAACACAACAAACAAATGAAAGATTAAAAAGCAAATTAGTACCTTCAATTTCATCAGAATAGGACAAAGAAAAGCTAAAGTTTTCCCTGAACCAGTAGGCGCACAAGCAAAGCATTCACGCCCCTGACAGTTACAAGACCATGAGAGAACCCGAATAGAAGATGATTGAACAAGGAATATGAAGAAAGAACTCAGTTCGTTAGATCAAAAGTTCATACTGAGAGGAGTACTGGAATAGCCTGCCTTTGAATAGGTGTGGGCTCTTGAAAACCAAGCTCTGACAAATTTTGGAGTAAGCGTGGTTTACATTTGTACCTGTAAAATCATCAAAGTTGACATTCAACAAACTATGAATTGTAACAACATGACAGATGACAAGCTGTTTGTAAGGAAATCATGGAACTGAAAAAATAGTCAGGCAATAGGCAAGCACCACCACATTTCAAGGATATATATATATATATATATATATATATATATATATATATATATAGAGAGAGAGAGAGAGAGAGAGGAGGAGGAGGAGGAGGGGCAGAGAGCTCCCATGTTTGTTGAAAAAAAATCTTTCATTAATATTTAGATAAACAAACTGTTTCTCTGATGTTGAACAATAGAATAAAGAGTTGGGAAAAAAAAGATAAATGAAACGTAAGCACCAGGAAATAAATAATACAAATTTAAATTTCATCAAGTTTCCAGTGGCCCTCCCAGAATCAAAATCCTGAAGACTAATCTATAACCCAAAAGAAAATTAATTTACAAAGGGCCACCACCAGCAATACAGTGAACATCTTAGAGAGAGAAAGGAGTGATAATATAATCAGTGTATGCTCTCACCTTTTGCAATACTTAATTATACAGAAACATTGATCAGTTTCATCCATTTAGTGAACAAGGATATCAGATGTACACATTAATCATGCATTTGATAATAATTATATCAAATATTATCAGGTAAAAAAATGCTGCAAGCAATTGAAAAAGAAAGATATAACTGCTGATGAAAATCTTTAAGTCCAAAATCAAGTACCTCGTACTCAATTCTGCAAAATCATTAAGTGGTGATGGAATATTTTGGCCAGCAACATGGATGCCATATTTCTTTCGTGCAAGAGCTGCCATCTAAATTATAGAAAAGGGACCAAAAGGAACATCAAAGTCCAAACACAAATTGCAAACATTTCAATCACTAACCTGAGTGCTTGTACACTTCCATTCAAAACAAAATAAAACAACTAAAGAAAAAAGAACCACCTCAATCTGTCTATTGAGCTCCTTGGATTTTGAATTGGACTTCTTCTCTGTTAACTTTCTCTTACCAAGATCCACCATTTCAGGTTCTGAACTCTTGAATACATGAAAACTATCCACGGTTTCTAGCAAAAATTAAGTAGAAATATTGATTAGACTACAGCAGAGGTCCTTGAAATTGCCAATATGCAGCCAAGTCATCCGATGTCAGTAAAAGACATCGACAAAAGAAATTCTTCCAGCAGTAAGTTGCCAAGAAAATGATTCCAATAACAACACTAAATGTTTGATTTGGAAACATAAAACATTTCGAGAAAGTAATAGTGCTCCAACAGTCTGCAGCCTCCTGTCTATTAACGTGTCTATTCCAGCAACCTCCAATCTAAGACCATAGTCTGAACTCTAGCTGGAATGCTCATGCATTTTTCAGAAAGTTTCTGCTGGATACGCCATGAATGTATAGACCAGCCTTACACATATCCTTGCAAACTCCAGTCCATGCTAAAATGATCGGCGGCTGCATATCATCTGGATAACTCAGGTGTTCTACACATCAGTTTCAGCCCATGAACATGTTGGTCTTTTAACCAGATATACCCTGTTCACTTTCATATCATGTGGCACTTCTCCATTCCTCTTCTTTACCGATTTACCTTTAGTTTAACATTCATCAGTTGGTTAGCTATCTTCGTACAAACAGCCAGAAGTGGGTCTCTGTAACATGTTTAGGATGACAAAGAATACACAAGTCCTTCTCCTTGACATAATCTTTTACCGTTTTTCCACTAAAAAAGATCCCACTTTTTTCATATGCATGTGAAACTACGTTGTTTTTACATGTTAGTTAGTCATCTGCACTGCAAAATCGGCACGATAAAAACCACACCGACTTCCTACATTGTCCACACCAGAAACACTACACAAGATAGTTGATGCCAAGGACAATAAGCACAGAGAAGAAAGAAAAAGCCTCTAGAATGTACTTTTATGTTTTCTAAAAGTAGACTCAATACCAGCAGTGATGAAGACATATAAAGGAAAAATGCAAGTATGATTTCCCAGACAAGATACAGATGGCAAATTAATCATACAATCAGACTCACCAGATTCAGCCCTTTGTTTCCCCTTTTTTCTAGATTCCAGCCTGGCTATGGGGTCCTCCTTCAGAGCTTCTTCCACTATCTTATTCGGCTCTTCTACATGCTTTTTCTGCAGACAAAAAAAATATTTTTGAGGTTTTAGAAAGGAACTTAGATAAAGTAAATATCTGTGTGCAATTACCTCCGAATTCCAATATCTCAATCGTGTTGATTGATTTCGACAGTCCAGACATGAAATACATACCAATCAGATAAGACATCACCTACCTCCGAAACATTTTGGCATTTTCATACCCATCGGCTTTCAGTAACACAAATACACGTCCAGCTCCAGAAATATTCAAAAGTAGAGAGATACCATAGCAACCATGATGGAATTCACAATGACATGGTCGCATTAAAAACTTGAAACTATGAGATGTTAAGGTCATTTGTGCATAAACTTGTAAAGAGACCTTTTCACTGGTTTTTGATGGTTTCAAAAAAGCAGTGTGAAGACTTATCAATTCAGCAATTTAGTATTTCACGGGAGCCCTTATTATTCATTCAGTTAGAAAAATAGAAGTACTCAAGAGGGAGCAACAACAACAACAAAAAACACTAACCGTGAACTTGGCAATGTCTTTGGCAAACTTCTTTCGATCGAATCGGGTGCCAGCAAAAAGGATAGAATCGATCTCCATGTCTCTAGTAGAATCTATTGCTTTTCTTGTTCTTGCTTTGCCAATTTGTCACGCCCGCATCTCTGCATGGTTTGTATATGTTAGCAGGAAAGATTATGTGAAAAGGCAAAGGATGAAGGAAAACTAGGGATCAGAGTTGCATCTGAATCCTAGATCCAAACCAGTCTTCAAGCCCATCTGCAACCAAAGTGCTGCTCTTCAAATTCAGACTTGGATCCAGATTTTGATTCCCAAGTCCATAGAAGTAATGCGTTTATAAGTAGATGTAAAACAGGTATTGAATGACAGTGAACTGGCCTCAATCTGGTGAATGTTTGAAAATGGAGGAGAGTGAATTGGAATCCACAACAGCCTCATACCCAACTCTCATCTTGACATAAACAGAATGGAGTAAGGTTCAATCGAGAAACAAGAAGCAAAGGAGGAGACGCAAACAAAGATATCTGTTCGTGAAAACGGAAATTTTATGCATGAACAGCTTGTCAATAATATGCAAAGTACAGGATAGATGAGAATCTCCATCATAAATTATATTAACCAATAACCAGACCTCCATTACTTGCAGTGTTGCAATGTTTGTTGAAATAATAATATTTTTCAGTTATCATCAAAAGCTCCAAACTAAAATCAGACAGCGTTTAAGCAGGACGACATACAAATACATTCTGTCTACATTTAAGCAGGACGACATACAAACACAGTCATGTCATTCATATTTGACGACTCTGTTAAAGTCGACATAATATAACGCCCAGAAAAGCTATGCAGCATGTAATGCCTGCAGATTCAAACGCCGAACCCAAAAAATATATGGAAAAAGAAAAGCTTAAAAAATTCATGGATCATCGTCAGCCTCAGCAGCAACTGCAAATTTAGACACTCCTCTCCTGTATTACGTTTTTTTATTTCAGGCGTGCCACTTGCTCGACGCCCGCAGAAGACGAATGCTGCTGAAGAATTGGCGGAATGGATAAAAAGGGGGCTGGAAAAAACAAGAGAAAAACAGAGTGCGAGAGAGAACAGAGAGAAAGCAGGAGAGAAATATGACCTGAAACGGGAACACGCAGGAAGCAAGAGGGTCGTCTAGCTACAGTCCACTGGCTCAAGATGAATGCTGCTGAAGTGCTGACGGTGAACACACTGCTGAGGGGATGCGATTTCTGCAACCCTGCAAGAGGAAGAAGATCGGATGGGCGGTGATTAAAAAGTGGAAGCGCCGGGTCATGGGCGGAATGGAGAAAAGGGTTCCAGAGAAAGCGAGAGAGCGAGAAAAAAAGAGAGAAAGGGAGAGAGATAAAACAGGAGAGAAATGGATGTACCTTTCACCGGCGTTAGATGCCCAAAAGAAGCAGCGAGAGTGGGAGAGAAGCCGCGGGAGAAATGAACCTCCTGCTTCGCTGAAATGGGAATTCGCGGGAGAGATGCGCCTTGGTTGAAGCCCTAAGGGCCAAAAAAACGAATTACGAATCAGCGCCTAATATATAGGCCAATATTACAAAACCGCTCAAGTTTTGGCACTCATCAAAGAGCACCTCAACCTTTGCATGTAATTCTCAAATAACCGCTTCCTTTCAAACATTATTGTAAAATAAACTACGCAATTGCCTTCTCAAACAAATTTTCTTAAAAAACAAAAAAAGGTCGACCCCGGTCTCGCCGTCGGTGGACGGTCCCTTTCTCTTTTCCCTTTCCTGCGATTCTCTGCAGAGATCCATTGGCAACGCTTCCAGCCAGAAGGACGATACAAAGGGGAAGAAGGACAAGAAGAAGAGCGCCAGCAAGAAGCTGCTCGTCGTGCCTCACTCAGTGGCAATGAAGGCGAGCACCTCAAAGCGGAACCTGTTTGAGAGAGCACTTGGATCTAGCGGAAGCTCGATGTCGTTGGGGAGAAGTGAGATTAATTAGCATCGGTTCGGCTAAATCTAAGGCAGTCAAGAAGGCGAGTTATTGCTTCCTGACTGTCCGCTTCATCGTTTCCCTTTGTTTCTCCATGTTCTTTTTCGCGGCATGGCAATTCATTCATTGGGTTGCCATTCTTGCATTTTGGGTCTGCAAAACCTTCCACTTCATGGAAGAGCTCCGAGTGAGTTACGTGCTTATGCAAGCTACTGCAGCCTGCACGCTGTTGAACAAGATTTGGAACAATAAATCGACATTTCCAGAAGAATGGACAGTAATGGATAAAATGATTGACAAGGAGATGCCTGATCTTTCCTCATTTAATCAACTTACAGAAACCAGATTGCTTCAAGCTCGACGAAGCAGAATACTTGTTAAAAAAGAAAGGCCTGGTTCTTATTTATTTCAATGAAATAATGTCTTCCAAAATACAACCAGGATTGCTACCCGCACAAAGACGGCGAAGGCAAAAATCCTCGTTCAATGTGGAGGAGATTTATCGAAGAGGGACCATGGAAGGTTGATCCTTGCGGCGCACTGAGTCTACCTCAGTCATTGGCACCGGTGGGAATCAGACGGCCGCTATCAACCTTCACCGGACGGCAAGCGTCTTGCCGGCTTTTTTTCATATCATATTTTATATAAACTAAATTTCTTTCTGAAAATTTGAAGCGCAGCCATGCTATCTGCCGGTCCCCTAGCTCTGCCCTCGACTCACCTTGGTAAGAAGACCTCGCAACATCTGGTGGGTGTATACGGAGCAGTTCAGGTCTCATTTAGATGAATCGATCGACAGGAATGTTTAGAATAAAGGAGTTGGCCTGTTCTTGGCATCTCAGTGAGTTACTGGCCCATCTTTGGCGTATCTCAAATCTGTGTTGAAATCGTGTAGATTAAAAGGAAAACTCTTTATTAGAATCCTCAAGATGAAGCGAGATGGACAAGCATCAAAAGCAGACCTTGAAGTTGAATAGAAGTTTTGGCTTCCAGTGGACAGTGGATCTCTCCAACTCACATAAAATGAAAGTTGTATCCTTTTTAAGTTGTATTGGCCTTCTAACAACATTTATGTCATTTCTAATGACGATGATATTCGAAACAGCGCATTCGAGCAATGTTGGAAGGCAGGAGCAGACTCTGGAGATTTTTATACATCCGTTTTCTATATCTTCTTGTTTGTCTGCTGCAGAAGTTGCCGATGCACTTCTGTCTTGTTAATTCCTTTGTTTCTTGATTTTATTTCTAATGTATATTCTTTGGTTCTACTCTGGATTCTGAGTCAATAAAAGCAGGTCTAACCTCCAGTGGACTGGCTTTCAGTCAGTCTAATCGTTTGGCTTTAAATTTTCTTTGTTAATAAAAAGCATCTCAACTCTGGTGTGCTCCAAGAATTTGGAAATAGATTGGCAAGAAATTTAGGAATAAGCATGTGCCTGAGTATTGGAGACCATGTTCACGCATGATCATTTGGTTGAATTTGAAAATTCCGAATTCGGGAGCTGAAGAGCTGTATGCAATTCTTAAGTATTGAATATTCAAGATCGTGAAAAATGGAAGACATAACAATATTATGATACGAAATATTTTTCCAAATTCTTACAAGCGCCAGCGTGAAATCTTAAAATTTATTAACATGGAAACTTTATTTTATTTTTAAAAAAATTTGTGGGGTAGGTGGTTAAAAACTTAATTCTTTGATGCTTGTTATAATATAAACTTACGTATGTAAATTTCTTTTTCTATTTCTGTATAAAAGAGGTTTTTATTTTCTGGATTGTAAATGCCTCTAAGTTTTTGAAATAAAAGAAAAGGACCGATCCCTCAGCACATGATTTTCCAGACATTAATTAACATCTATAGACAAATTTTCAGAGACATTCTCCTGAAAAACTCTCCCCTCTAAATGAAACATCCTCATGTTAATGGCATAGATAATGGTATGCCTTAGATTGCATATATATGCAACCCTAAAAATCAAACATTATGTAAAACCAAGTTTAAAATTCAATTAGTTTCCGAAACCTCATTTGTATGTTTGAATAACGAGGCAAAAACCGACCACTTGGGACACTTTCAGGCCATGGAATATATATATATATATATATATATATATATATATATATATATATATGTTACACTTATATCAATATATTGCATACATATATACACACATAATTACATACATATAACTTATACTTCAGAATGATCATATATGCAGATTAAACAAATTAAATCCAAAAAAAGCGTAAATTGTTCATACATGTGCATAACTAAATTGGTGTCTGCTGCATCAAAATCCATGTGAGAGCTGAAAAGGAAAATATCAAAATCATGAAACAACCATTATTGCCTTTTGACAAATGATTTGATTAAATCAAAGTACTCCAATTGGTTGATTAGAAATGCATCTTTGCATTATTGGTATCGACAAATCTACCTTTGTCTTTCAGCTAAGTAAGTTATGGGCTTCATAATTAAATTGTTTTTTATTTCAAACAAAATGACAAAAGTACCATAAAATGAAACAGTGGAAAGAAATGATTCAATAGAAGGGACAAATAAGTTCTTGACATAGAAATGATTAACTTGTGTTAAAAGAGTTCGAATGTTAGGAACCAATTTGAGAGTCACAATAATGCAGGGATACACGCGTCTTCGGCACTGCAGTCAATATCGGCTCCGTTTCAGGTTAAAAATTAATTTAAATGTTTCATAAAAATTATATATATACATATATATATATATATATATATATATATATATATATATATATATATATATATATATATATATATATATATATATATATATATATATAT
>JAANDH010000260.1:66649-255400 GCA_011799765.1 Nymphaea thermarum | reverse complement strand
TTGAAACTTGTGGGCCAGTTTGAAGAAAGGAATAAAACTTAGATGACATCATACCAAGAAATTTTTATGACGCCAGCGATGGTGTTTAATTAATTGCAGGATCTCCTTCATATTGGAAAACGAATGTCTCCGAAGGAAACGGGCACAGATTGCAGGCGACGGTTCTTTCTCTTTCGTCATCTTTTCTACGTCAGAAGATTAAAAAAGAGGAGAAGTTAGATCTGTTGCAGATTTTCTTCACAGTAAGGGTCTTCGTTATCGGATTAATTTATCGTAACCTGTTCTAGCAGCTTTGATCAAAGCAAATCTGACAAGTTCAATTAGTTTAATCCTGAAAAAATTTAACTTGGGAAACCAGAAGAGAACTTCAAGTCTAGAAAAATTTGTATAAAATTAGAAAGACCTCACTTTCAACAGCCAGACCTGAATTTGACTATGATTTCAAAAAACGAGTCTCACATTTATGAACAGTAATATAGCGAGCATTTTCTATGAAAGATGCCTGACTGAGACAATATTCTTCCTTTTTCCATGATCACGGCATGTGACGTGAGAAGGCAAGCTAAGTTTCATGAGGTATGTAAGTTAACTAGCTGTACCAAACATTGATCAACTGAATTAGGAGGCCTTTGTTGAAAAGAACATGGAAATATTGGAAAGACATCGTGTTATTGGAATATGCCTTTGAAGAACACAGTGTTGATTTGATCTACTCACGAAATGTCCACTTAATTGCGTCAACATGCCTGATCTCATTTACAGGGATGCATTAATTGCTTGAAAAGCGTTGGCGTATTTTTAAAAAATGTTTTCAAATTTTTTAGTTGGATCTAGTTAGGGATGTCAACAGATCCGATTCAATCAGATGTATTCTCTGCCAACTTGGATTTGATGGATGCCCACATATTTGGATTTGAATTCAATGAAGAGAAGATGTCATGTCATATTTGAATCTGATTTTTACATTCATAATCCGAATTTGATTTGCACGTTACTTTTCTATTTACATCTGAATCCGAATCCGATTTTTACATAGCTAACCACATTTTAGCTGCATCATGATATGTTAAGGATCGACTTCCAAAATGTGTGCATGGTTATTCCTTAAATCTAAATATGATCTAGTTTCTTAATCAGATGTTAAGTTTTTCCCTAAATCTGTATGAAGCAGTTGGTTGAATATTCAATTCAAATCCAATCCCGTCAGAGGGGGGGGGGTAATATATATATATATATATATATATATATATATATATATATATATATATATATATATATATATATATATATATATATATATATATATATATATATATATATATATATATATATATATCATGTATAAAATTTTGGAAAGAGATATTTCGTTCCTTATCAAAATTTTGAAACTATAGTTTGGTCCCCTCATGAAAAATTTCTAGTTCTGTCCGTAACATCCGGGTGACATCCGTAACAACATGCCAAGAAAAACATGCAGAGGAGTCATAAATACAATGGCGTGTTAGGTTGAGCTTTGTACTGCCTAGATATGTTTTGAGCATTCCAGACAACAGATATGGGCAGTCAAATATGCTCTTAATTAAGGGGCCGGCCCCAAAACTGTCAGCTCATTATAAAGAAGAGACAAAGGAAGAGGAAGATACGAAAATGACCATTAAGAGTATGGTAGCGAGCTCTAGCTGCGCATCCGCGTTCACAACTGGTAGAATGAAAGAGTCAAGTTCATCTCAAAGAAAAAAAAATGAGAAAGATATCAACATGAACAGTAGTAGCTAGCTACAGCTTTGCTTATAGATATTAAAAAAATGATAAGAGTAATAACATTCACGTTTTTTCTATGTCTAGATCTGATTTTATCATGACTTGACAATACAAAGGCCGTTAATTATTAAAATTTTACAAATCGATCTGCTGGATCTTTCTTCAGTATTTTTCTAAATTATACAGTTCTTATTGTTATTTATTTTCTTTACTTATAGTTTTATGTCTTAATATACTTCCATTAGATTAAATTTGTAGAGAAAAACTTAAAAGTAATGGAAGGGTATACGGTCACTAGATTGTCGGTTAACTAATCTCCCTCCGCATGCGCGCGCGTACACACACATTTTAAGTAAAACATGAACATAGTACTAAACATGTTAACAAATACTAATTTAATTAGTAATATAAATTAACGATACTTTATTACAAATAGTTCTCGTGAAAAGTATTGCATTTTTTATCATTAGAAATTTGATGGTACCATAGCTGTTAACATTTTTATGAATAAAAATTACATTTCGACTTAATATATGGTTCCTCTAATTTTTAATTATTTTAGGTGGTTTGGTGTTTTGGCCTTTACGTAAGTGGTTTGATACACACTCTCTCACACACACCTATATATCTATAGGTGGCTTGGTTTTGGAACCTGATTTTACATTCCTCTTTTCCTCTTCAAGGTCTACCAATTTTAACGTGAAAGTTTCTTAATTTCAGACCTCATGATCTATTAACATCCAAGTCAAAATATAATGACCATGGTAAAAATGAAAAGAACATAAAAAGAAGAAGAAGAAGAGAGAAGGAAAAAAATATAGAATATATATATATATATATATATATATGAAATCTTTCAGCCATCTTGAGCTCTGTCCAATTACAAACACCTAATGCATGCCCGAAGAGTTCGCAGGATTTTTCCATCCAGACCTATATAAAGAAATCCATAGATCTCTCTCTCTCTCTCTCTCTCTCTCTCACACACACACACATATATATATATATATATATATATATAAAGAGAGAGAGAGAGAGAGAGAGAGAGAGTCTAGTCTATGGAGAAGTGAGTATAAGTTGTGACCAAAATGGCATATACTTTCTAATTAAGTTCTAGAAGAGGTCCAAAGTGTTCAAAAGTCATGTTCAAAACAGGTACATGTTTGAAAATGGTGTTGTAGAATAGACGAGGGACAAGGAACGGTAGCATGGTTTTACCGCTTTTCAAGAGAGTAATTTCAGTTTCACGTCCGAGCTTTTCTCTTCCAAGCTCCTAAAAACCATAATGAACAGTGTGTGAAACCTCAGAGCAGATGCTCGACTTTGTTTCTCAGCATGTGGCTTGACTTCAATGGAACGCAGCCTTGAGATTCATGTGAAGCATATGAAGTACGCTTTTTGTCCCCCCAATCTACGTGGAAACAGAGTTGGTACGTTATATATGTAATGAATTTTTCGTTTATTGTATTCAAAGTGAACAACTCTACTGCTTAAAACCAGTGTAAATCCAAAAATCCCTATTCCAAACACAATGACAATTGACAAACTCTTACAAGCATGCACATTTTATGCATTGGATAAAGGAATGTTAATTTTATATGTAGTTTGGTCCGTGATATGGTTTAAATTATTTTCTTAAGGTACCGAATTTTGATTTTCATGCCATCTTCCCCGGCGAAATGTTGCGTGTGGGCACCACATATGGCTGGACCACATTCAGTTTCATTGCAATGCCAAACCAGCACATATACCACACTTACGGGTGAACAACGAGTCGACCTACTCGAGCTCGACTCATTAAGCTAAGCTCGTGATGAGTTTGAGATGAGTCATTTGCATAAGGAGTCGAGCTCGAGTTCATGAGTCGACTCGTTCAAATAATCGAGTTGAGTTCGAGTTCAACACGTAACTGCCAAGTAGAGCTCGGCCCTTGATCTAGTTTGTTGAGCCTTAATCAAGTCGATATATTCAAATGAGTTTACTAGTTTGTCAAGCCTTAATCGAGTCGAGCTCGAGCTCAACACGTAGTGATGAATATCAATTCTATTCACATGAGTTTGTTGAGCCTTAATCGAGTCGAGCTCGAGCTCAACACGTAATTGTCGAGTCGAGCTCGAGCTGCTTCTGTCGAGATATTATCGAGCTCGAGCTGACTGAACTCGGGCTCGACTCGGCTCGTGTTCACCCCTAACCACACCAACAAACATGTAGCTCCGCTACTGGTGGGACAGGCCACTGGTGTCATGCGGGTGACGCTGGTTCAATGATCATGTTTGACCATCACTGCTACAAGCAAGCTCAAGCTGCATCTGCAACCTCGGTTCTAGAAGGTACACACAGAGGTCTAAGTCTTCTGGTCTCAGCATTGTGCCAAAGAAAAGTGTGGAGCCAAGTTTAGACTCGATCGAACGACCACACTGGGTAGGAAGGCATGGAGAACTTTCTAAATCAACTAGTCATGTTATGAAATCAATGTTCCAAGTCAATCTGTTTGGCGTCGCCTTGGGTAAGAAGCTTCAAAAACTTGTTAGTGGTTGTGTTGGAAATTTCTAGCTGAGGGTACAAATACTTCAAATTATAGACTTTAGAAGCCACCAATACGTACATAAAGTCAATAATTCTGAGATATGAATATAAAAATAAACAATTTCTGTGCCAGAAAGATCAGTTTCCCTACTTTTCTTCTCTTGTAGACGCCCTTTTATCAATATGAGAGAGTGTACAACTCCCCCACAAGGTCCCAATGTACACAGGCTGCTCGTAGTTCTCAAATCTTGCTGCTGCTAGAACCGTCTCTACCTGCTTTGTTCATATTGTCTCTTCAATTTGTGTCAGCCGTTTTGACCAGATTACATTTTGATCTAACTTTTGAAACAGTTCAGCCTTTGGAAGGTCAACATTCAAAGTGCAGGACTTGAAAGCTGCGAAGAATATGTTCTCCTGCCATTAGAAGAGGCGATGGCGGAAATATTTCATGCACATATGCATATATTATCAGCAATGTACGTGTACAGGATGCATTACCGGAGATGTAAGAACAATCATATATTGAAGCTTTTGATAATCCAAGAATAAACTACATATATATATATATATATATATATATATATATATATATATATATCGAATAACAGAATAGTTGAAGACCATCCCTAAAAGCATTATGCAAAGAAGTGCTACACTAGAAATAGTTTATGGTATAGAGACAGTTTATTATGTTTTTAACCATGGTTTATGTCACAATTTTAGCTATAATTTCTAAATATTTTGTCATCCGACAATATTTGTCAAATAAAAAATTTCAATATATATATTATATTATCTGAGTATATTAGCATTGAGAAGGGTTTATGATAATTTTAGTGACTATTTGTAGTCCTTTTATCAACAATCTTTTAAATATTGACCATGCATCAACTATTCAGATACATACATAAAAGCAAAAAGAAAAATTACGATATACACGGTTGGTTTATGTCAAATCAACTTGAATTGGGTCCCAAGGCACGGGGGTCAGATTTCAGTTTGGGAGCGACAACGACGATGGATGTGACGACGACAGGTCGAAATTAAGAAGTATGTGAACGTGAGGCCGCGCCGTGACGACCAACTGTTTGGTGAAACGACTCGGCACCTTCTTCCTGGCCCCTTTCTATTTGACACCGTAATATTATATTCTATGTACGTGCATGCATGCGGTGGTGAATACCAACAAGTTTGATGGAAGTAAAAGTCGCATATCTGGCCGGTCCATGTTCTGCACTCATGTATCCTTCCTTGTTTACTTTTAAACCAGTCCGAACAATGGAGTCAATCGGAGACAACTTTTACCAACATGTCTTTTCTTTGACAAAATTTTCTTGGAGTTTTCTTTTTCTAATTTTCGCCCCGACTTCGGCCGTTGTCTTCGTATGTCTCAACTCTTTGGACAAATTCTTTCTTTTCTTGCTTCATTTAATTATAATAGGTCTACAACGTAATGTGATTCAGAAGTACTCAGCTTATATGCGATTTTTCTATTCCATTCCTTGTTTCTTTGCCCATGTACATGTGTTAATTGGTAAAAGGAAAAAAAAAATTCAGGAACTAAGAACTTGAAAAACATAGCACACTTAACTTTTGGATTTTGCCAAAAATATACTCAAGTTTACACCATTCATAAAAAATCATTTAGGTTATTACTAACTTAGGGTAGTGTCATGTGAAAAGAAAAAAACTAAAATGCCATCAACAAAGATAATTTTCAAATTTCAGGTGCCAGCTTTATCTAAGTCTCAACTAATATCTTATTAATATTTAAAATTGTCATAGGAAACAAAACTTGCTATATTCTAGATGTTATGTTTTAGCTGGAGGATCAAAACACGCCATTTTTTATTAGTTTTAAATATTTAAAGAGCTTTTTTGTTTATATAAATTATTATACATTTCTCCATTTTTAAAAATTTAAGAATGTCCTAATATTTCCCCAATTCACAAGCGATTCAATTGATTGATTGCTCAATTAGTCGGTTTACCAAAATAAACAGCTCGGCCAATTTGAGCCAAAATGCGATTTCATATATATATATATATATATATATATATATATATATATATATATATATATGGGAAAACTTAGGTGTGTTCGTACTTCATTTGGATCGCTTAAACGAACAAAGGAATTCATGGCTTCTTTATCAGAAATAAATTCCAAGAAGAAACTTCTCCCTTTTTTTCGTTTTGAAAGAAAAGAGTCGCATATCGTCACAGCCGATTGCAGAACTTTTGTGCACTTGCGTTTTAAAGTTTACTTCTTCCACATACTTTCGCAGTTTTAACATTATATAAACTTGGTCGTCGTCACATTTCAAAACTTAGAAAACAAATTTTGATAGATCAACTTTTGCGAATATGTATAAAAAGAAATATTTAGACTTTTAGACTATAAATTGAATTCTTGATCCATAAAAAAATCCTTCCTACACATCTAGACAAATAATTCCTTCCAAAGCCGACTTCCACACCCTAAAAGGTAGAAGTCACAAAAGAAATGCTTGAAACCTTGAATCCATATGCCCTCACATTCAACATGATGCCGTCTTGCGTCTTCATCATCAGCTCCTCTCTCTCTCTCTCTCTACACACGCACACTATATATATATATATGCCTGATAAACTTGTAGCCTTTAATCTTGCATGCCTTGATGCACTTGTCGTGAGAGGCGAAAGGACTCCTCTAACTAAACTTGACCGGACATATATATATATATATATATATATATATATATATATATATATATATATATATATATATATATATATATATATATATATATAGAGAGAGAGAGAGAGAGAGAGAGAGAGATAGAGAGAGAGTGTGTAGAGAGAGAGAGAGGATCATTCTAGAAAGAAGCCAAGAACTGACTGGAGAACAGTGCGGCGCTTGGACTATAGCCACCTTCATTCCACGTGGCACAACCCAATACGTGTGAACTGTTGAAAGCAAACACGGCTGAAGATGATTGACCTTTCTTTTTTTTCTCTCTCTCTCTCTTCAAATTTCCCTCTATATATACATTCGAAGGCTCCCCACTTACTAGCACGAACAAAAAAGCCATGGCGAGGATGCAGCAGGAGACTGGTCACCCTCCTTCTCCCTTCTTGGCAAGGTTCCATGCAGACCTCTTCCGCGTCTCCATGGCCCTCGCTGGCCAAGCCCTCCTGTGGAGGACCCTCAGCTCCGGCTCCTTCTCCGATCCATGGCCTCCCCTCTTCAACTCCATCGTCGAGAAATGCTTCTGGCTGCTGGCCGCCCTCGTCCTCTCTTCCTCCTCCCTCGCCTACCTCTTCAAATCCATCTTCCACTTCCACGTCGTCAAGGCCGAGTTCCTCGACCGCTGGAGGGTCAACTACCTCTTCGCCCCATGGATCGCCGCCATCTTGCTCCTTCAGTGCCTGCTTCCTTTTAGATACGACCATGAGAGGAGCAGCAGCAGCGGCAGCGGCTTGGGAGGGAGCAAATTCTTCAACTGGGGCCACCTGGCGCTGCCCATTTCAAGGGCCCTCTGGTGCGCCTGCACGGCGGCGGTATTGCTGCTGGAGGTCAAGATATACGGCCAGTGGTTCACCAAGGGCAAGCGCTTCCTCTCCACCGTCGCCAACCCTTCCACCCACCTCTCCATCATCGGCAACTTCGCTTCCGCCCAGGCCGCCGCCCGGCTAAACTGGATGGAACCCGCCTTATTCTTGTTCTCCGTAGGCATCGTACATTACCTGGTGGTGTTCGTTACGTTGTACCAGCGGCTTCCGTGCAACGCTTCTTCGCCTGCACGGTTGCAGCCGGCGATCTTCCTGTCAATCGCGGCCCCCAGCATGGCTTCCGTGGCTTGGGCCTCCATCTCCGGCCACTTCGACACCGCCTGCAAGATGCTCTATTTCCTCTCCATCTTCCTATTCTTAATGCTGGTAAGTTCGATAAAAACCTTCAGACTGTACATCATCCGACTTTCATGATAGTAAACAAACTTTTCCCTTGATCACAGATTGTGAGGCCAACTCTTTTCGCAAAAGCAATGAAGAAATTCAATTCTGCGTGGTGGGCATACGTGTTCCCTGTCACGACGCTTGCACTCTCATCAGCTGAGTATTCGGTGGAAGTGGGTTCTGCGGTAGCCCATGGAATCCGAAGGGCCATGTCCTTGATCTCGCTGGCCATGACGCTCGCCTTGATTCTGCTCACACTCGTTTACAGGAAGGCCGTGTTTGTTGATGACACGTCTCTCTTTCCTAAGCAGACAAAAGTTCTGCCAATCTCTTCGCCAACAGCCAGTCCGGCCATGGAGGAGCATGTTCCCGACCAAACCACCCTGGAAGTCGGGAGATGATAAGAAAACAGAAGGTTGATATGAAGAAAAGAATCAAACAGTAGGCCACTGTTAGGTCTAGGGACCAACTTTTATCTCCTAATCTTCAGAAACATCTCACTTTTTCGTGAGCATTTTTTGACATCACCCATTCTTTCTTCCTGAAGTTCTAAAAATTGGCTGAGACTCAGGCTATTTAGAAACTGCGCCACCTTTCCCAGAGTTGATTTCTAACAGTTCCTCGTTGAAGGTTGAATCGTTTCTTCAACTTTACAGCAAAGGCAAGGTATTAGTAATGCCATTGAATTGAATATTACTCAGATTTAAACCTGAGTTCAGATGTAGCGGTAAACATAGGCATTGTCTAGCAGTGATCAAGAAGCCCGTGGACTAAAACTGAGAAAGATGAGATCTGTTCCTGTGATTAAGGAGAACCGTTGGTCCAAAAGCAGGAAAAATTTTTGGAAGGAGATGCAGTACGATTTTTTTATTAAATGAAAAAGTTAAGGAGAACTGTACAATTAGAAGTTCTCCTCTCAGATATCCTTGCATGTATTTTGCCAACATGGTGCACATGTATATAATATAGTCTGCAATTCAAGTATATCTACATATACCGTTCAGGTACAAGCACACTACTCTACTGATTTTTATAAAACACAAGAGTTCAGAGATTGGCTTATTTGTTGGTTCGTCAGTCAGCTTCTGTTTCTCAACAAGAAATTGCTACTTGAATAGTAAAGTTCAAACTGATGCAAGTAAAATATGAAACATTTGATCATCTACCAAAGTAAAGTATGCTTTCTTTTTTCTGTTTTCTACATTGATATTGGAGAAAGTTATTGCTTCACGTGAACAACCAACAGTGCTGCTGTTCTCAACAGAAAATATAACAAGAAAGTTTCGTAGAAACAAAACCAAAAATCCATGATCAACCAAGCGAATATGATGATGGAGGGAAACATCCATTTTGCTGTTCTCAGAATTAGTACATTGATGATGTTCACACTGAAGTCAATACCATGTGGAATATGAAAAGCATTTCAGGACAAGAAACACATAAAATGAACCATTATCGTTCTCCCAAACTGACATTAGAAGGCCAACTAAGAAAGACTTTCCACAATATCAAAAAATATAAGACGGACAAAGGCCGTATCATCTAATTAATGATCCAACCATCTATACTGGAGTATGGCTCTAATTGAAAATTGATCAAATAAGCATATAGTATTTAGGGCGATTCACCTGAACATTTCTGTATTGATATTAGAGGAATACTATATGGATGAGCGTGTGGGGGGTGTTGGTAGATTGGGTTGCGTGCACACCACCAAAGGAGTGATGGGGGTATTTTTAAAACTTTTTACAAAATAATGAATATTTTAGACTTTTTTTTTCTTTTATCATTGGAAATAAGTTTAATAATTTAGTATTCTGATTTCTGACTTGCCTCATTGGGAACTCACAACTTTGTTATAAGGTTACGGTTCATCATGCCTATATATGTTGCGAAAATGAGTAGTGGGTGGATGGTTTGTAAAAATGGGATACAGGTGGACGCCCCGTTATATTCATGGAGCTAGTTTATATTGTTACATTCAAATTAAACTTATAGTTTGGGTGTGCCATTTGGTATTTCAAATTTTTTTTTCAAACTGAAAAAGTATATCAAAATGTTTGAAAATGCAAGTAAAAAAAAAAGTGATGAACAAAATGTTTGGAATGGGACGATTGAACTAAGATTGTGAATATTAAAACCTGTATAGAATCTGATCTAAACGTCAATTTAATTTTTAGTCCTCCACATTTAGATATGGTATCTAATGTCTATATTTGTAAAGGAAAAAAAAAGTTGATAGAACCAAACAATTCTTAGGCCACAACGAACGGCATGTTATTTAAGTTTGTGGGGTGTGCCTCTGGAGAAATTAATCTTATAAACTTCTCATTAGATGACAATGTAGATAGCTGAGTCTTATCTGATTCTTCATTTAGTGTTCAATAGTGAACAATCCAACAATAAAAATGATAACTGATCAATAGCTAGAGTGTCATGATAATCTTAAATCAGCATCTGACCTTAATATATGTGCTTATCTATTTTGAAAAATCAATTAACAAGTCAGATTTTAAAAAACAATAATAGATCAATGTGAATATGATTCCATAAGCATAAAGAACTATAAAATCTATTCTTGAAATCGATCTTTATAAAATCTGTACATGCAAATCACACACAGACCTTCATACTTTTTACCATACAGTAGTTTTCAGGCAATCTTATCCATTTATGCAAAGTTGGATCTGTGGAAAGCGAGAAGAAGATGGGAAGAGAAACATAAAAAGTATCAAATGAACAGATGGTCGGACCCTTGCAGGCGATAATTATACCACAGCTGGAAGCGAATGTTATAAGGCATAAGGTTGGAAGAGGCGTCATCAAGGGGCCTTTCGTTTGTTAGTCATCCACAGAAGGCGACTTCTTTGGAAAGTTTGGCTCCTTACAACTTGATGTTGCGTGTGGTCTGCAACTGCAAGGAACAGTATCATTTATAGAGGGCATTTAGTGGACATCACAAGCAGACTTACTCATATCCTTTGCGATCTGGCTTCCTGTGAAAAACGTTGCCTTTAATTTGTCTGATGGTCGCAACCACTATGTTAAGACTTTATCATGATCATGTAATCACTGATTTCATTTCTTTCTCCTTGCCTTTTCCAACGTCTTGCAAGGTGGCTAGTTATGTTAACATTAGATATGTTTTTCTATATATATATATATATATATGTCCATCCAAATGTCTCACATACGCAACCCCGATTACATTGAACTGCATGAGAGCTAGATAACAGATGACAGAAGGATTTGAAACGATATCATTTTATTAGTCTTTTCCCCTTATTAAATATTCAATAATGGATTTATTAATATACATGTTAAGCGAGACTTCGTTCATTAAGTATTAGAAGAAAAAGCTTCAGTGAAGAGAAATAGACGCACACCCAGAATCTGGACTGCTATAGTTCTTATATACTTAAGCTATTTCTCCTCTCACATTTTTCATTAAATGTCAAAAAAAAAAAATCGGAGAGAGAGATGGTATTCAAAGGTCATCATGTATTTATAAGTAAATACGAGCAATCTAATCATCATAATGGACTGTTAAGAGAGAAAGAGCCCTCATGAGAGAGATCCTTATATTCAACGTACTAGATACAAAAATTAGCCGACCGAAATTATGTAAATCGATTATTCAACATGTTAATCATGCTTTGCACCAAATCTGCTGACTAATACAAGGCCGTGACAGCAGTAGTAGTTGTGCAATTCCAGGAAGGGGAACAGACGATGATGCATGAGAAACCATTTCAATAGACCGCGGTGAAGACCTTGTAGGCTGCAACCGATTGCATGTGGTTGACCTGTCCCCTTCATTCGCATACATAGCCCTCCGCATCGACTAGTTTATAGTTATGATGCTCTTCCATTGAATCTGTCCGCTGTGCTCCAAACAAAAATTTAGAACGGTGCATGTGAAAATACATCTAATTTCGTAGTCTCTGCTAGCCCAACTAAACAATATTTGATCAGGCTGGTTTTGATGAAGAAAAATGAGAATAAACAAAAGAGAAAAGATTTAACTTGGTTTACGCCACCAAAGACGTCTACCAACCTTAGATATCAATAGCACGCAAATAGCAGAGATATAGATTTCTTCGTTACAATGATGAGCAAGAGTAAAAAGGATCAGCAACAAGATGGATTAGTTTCCACTGAACTTTGGGAGAAATCAGCCTTAGCCATAGCTGTAACAGTTTCATCTATAACAACCTTATCTTGGGTACTGATTACATTTGAACGCAGGAATTTTGAAGGATGTTAAGAGTGCTACGTCTTCTTGCACCATCTTTTTCTCTGCATCAATTATGAAATATGTTTTATCTTTCAAACGCGCATGTCTGATCGAGAAAACTGAGCCTCTCATTGTTGGTTCAGCAGGTGATCAAATGTCTCCTTATGATCAATAATGAAGGTACTGTAGTTTGATCCAAGAGACGCATTAATTGTTTGAATTTGATCAACCTTCTTGGTAGGAGGCAAACAGCGGCGCTGGGCAAGCCAGTGGCCATCATTATGATTAACATGGCACCTGGAATAACCTGTGAACTGTCAATTACATGACCTGCCTGTGTAAATGGATATGATATTGCTATTACTGAACTTATTTTGAATCCATTCAGTGGGATCTTGTAAAGAAATTCATATCCCATTGCTAATCAAATACAGATTCAAATAGGGTATTCAATTTCATAACTCAATCTGAATCTGCTATCTGGCAGGATTCCAAGGAAAATATGTCCTGGTTTGGATACAAACATCGGACCTTATGCTAGTCAAATCTTTGATTTAAAAGGTAGCTAGCGTACAAATCTGGTTACACAGAATCCAATCAAGTTGAATTCAGTAAAGGATGAACCCAGGCCTAACAGAAAACGTACAGTTTGCCTCTCTACATGCACCAAGATACTGTTCTGCAACCTTTCTTTTTCAAAACCAACTAAATCGAAATTGACATAATTGGAAAGAAATTTCAACATTTGAATGCATTTATTTTCCGATGAAATTTGAGTGGGGGATTTAGAAACAAACAAAAAAAAAGACTAACAAAAGGACCGGCTGGCTTGTGTACACTGTACAATACAAGGAAATATTGTTGCACTTGTCGGCTTGTCGCGGACCGGCTGTATGTACAGCTAATCAGAAGGGGATGCAGCATGAGAAGTTAAAGCATGGCAAGGTGGGGCAATGTGTGGACAAATTGTGTGAGTAATGGGCAGCTTGAACATATTATGCAATTTGGAACGCTCTCTGGGTCAAATGGTGTGGGCAGAAAATGACATGTTTGGGATGTGCTCAACATGGTCATACCAACAAGGTACTACACTCCCAAGTCCAATGCAAAGTACGTGAACCTTTGGACCAAATATACAACCAATGAACTTGTCCATATGTACAAGTACATGTGAGTTAGTGCTAATTTTCCTTGTGAACGCATAGGCCGCATCCACAACTGCAGTACCAACACGCGGACAAGAGGACGAATGTTCAGGGCAAGCTATGGCTTTTGTGCCCGCTATGACTCTAACAGATGAGCACAAAGCCGTGATCTAGTTGGCAACTGACTTCGGCTGAGGACTTATTTGAGATATTAAAAACATGGCATGAGAAATTCCTAATTGGCATGCTTTCTTGGTGCCTTGAGTATGTTGCTATCTCACCATTCGTTAGTTTTTTCAAGTTGATGACTTGCTGAGTGATGCAATACTGCTACTCATGAGTGTGGACAAGGAAAGAAGCCCACGAAAACGGGATTCACTTGCTAACGACTTTAGTTTGATGATTGTCATGAGCTGCTAACTCTCCCAAGAGTCCAACCTTAAGAGTCTTTGGTCAATGAAACAATGTGTAATTGTTTTATAAATATGGCCCAAAAATCAAGGCAGATTCATGCAATATGTTAAAAAGTGTTACTATGAACCTGCCCCAACTTTTGTAGTAAATTCATGGAATAGTTACAAATAGTTTCATTTGCCAAATAGACCCTAAACGGGAACCGCCAAATTAGGTGTGACTCATCTGCTGCGTGAACTGCAAGGTTTTTTTTTTTTTTTTCAAATGAAACCGACATTAGTTGACTTACAAAGAAATAGTTAAAAGACATCAAGATGTCATTTGTAAAATGTTTGAAGAAGAATAATTTTGCAATAGGCAGATAGGAACAACCAGACTAACCTAACTATCAAATAATTTAGTTTGTTTCTTATGGAATGTTGACATATTCCAAAAGCAAATAAAACTCCTTTCTTTTTTTATGTTCTGCGGACATGATGCAGACCAGTTCAATTGCTTGGTTCAAGTACCCAAGTACTCCCCACTTACCCTCTGGGGTGACGAGTCCCTTACTCCTAGGACACTTAATGCCTAAATATTTGAAATGAAAGTCAAAGCCTCATCTTTCAACTCACCACTAAGTGAGCTTTTGGTGCTTGTCTCTGGTGCGCTTCAACTTGTATGTTCATGCTTCTTGCATTTAAATTAGGACTAACTGCTTACCAGCTCCCCACTTGAGCCTGATATCCTAATCAATATACTTAAAAGGGTGAGTGTCTTCTAGTCCAACTATCAATGCATTTCGATTATCAAATGCTCAAATGAGGGAAAAGGAGCAGGAGTAGGGAGGACCGGTCACTCATGCCCAAGTGCACACGATTGTGTGAGTGTGTAATGACTAAAATACCTTTAATAAAGTGACAAATTGATCTTTTAAAAAGACGAAAAAAATTATAAAAAATTAAAATGACAAATTGATCTTAAAAAGACAAAAAAAAAATATAAAAAATTAAAAGTCGAAAATGCATACACATTTATTTAAAAAAATCTAAAATACTCAAACCTCCTGTCTATGTTGTCTGCAGAGGAATGCACGCAACTCAATCACAACAAAATAGGACATCAAACTTCATCGGCCGTGCCCGTGCCCGACTTTCGAACATGTAGTCATTGTTGTAAAGAACTGAACATTTTTTATTTTTACTTTTCATTTTTGTTTTTATAAAAGAGCGTTTTGTCTTTGACCCACGAGTAAACAACCTGGGTAGAGGCTTGGGCCCCAAAAAATCAATCATTATTATCGGGCCTGCCCAGGTAGGGCTCAATTCGGCCCGGTTTTTTAATATTATTTTTATTTAATAATAATATGTATAATATATATTTTATATTTAAAAATATTTTATATTTTATGGCTGACCTCGAGCTTGGAAATCGGCTTCTTAAGAATAAAGACCGGTGGTATGTGTGGAGTCGATTCCTCATGCTCTTTACTGACCTACCTTAAACCGCTTGATTTTATGCTCTTTACTGACCTACCTTAAACCGCTTGATTTTATGCTCTTTACTGACCTACCTTAAACCGCTTGATTTTAAACACTGAAACTCTTTACTGACCCATCTTAAATTGCTTGAATTTAAACAGAAGAATACAAAGAGATGGGGAGTTTGAAAAGGGGGCCGCGGAAGATTGTAGTCTCTTTTTTCTGGGTATTGGAGAGGAGAGTGAGGTGCAAACACAGCATATATATACACCTGAAAAGGAAAAATAAAAAATAAATGAGAAGTTGAGGTATTTTAGAGATTTTTTGGAATTTTTTTTCTTTTATTTTAGATTTTTTCATTACATTTTTTTCTCCTTATAGGAGGCTCCTTTTTTACTTACCAGGGGTATTATGATCTTTATATCACCTGGTGCACAATTATTTATACACCAGCAGGGGCGGAGCCAAAATTAATATATATATTTTAAAATTTTATTTATCTTATATAAAAATTTTGAAAAATAATATTTCAGTCCTTATTAAAATTTAAAAATTATAATTCGAGTTTGTTTCGAAAAGCCATTAGAAGTTTGTTTTGAAAGTTACTACGCAATTGCATGTGCATCTTAGAAGTGATAACTGTTTAGGACAAATGAGGTGGGGTATCGAGTCGAGTTATCTCCTTGACCCCGATTATGCATTAGAGAGCATCATAGAATGATAATTGTATAGGACAACTACGAGTCAATCACAGATCGATACTACTCTCCGAGATTTGGCTAAGTTTTGAACATGTGATCGATGTCTTTGATAAATTTGAATGTTGTGAATTATTGCATATGCATTGCCGTGAGCAATAATACAATTGAATAAGATTGGAGAGTAGTTGCACATGTATTGATATGACGGCTAGTTAAGAACGTTAACGATATGTGTGGTCCTCGTGTGGAGGCAATTGGAGGTGTTGGTGCACTTGTAAAGCTACCCAATCATTTTGTGAATGTGTAATTATAATGATAAAAAAGAAATAATAAGAAATGAGAGGTCAGTGGGTTGTGACATTGTGTTGGGAGTTGTCCCGCTTCGCCATGGTCTCGCCTGTTCGGAGTGCAGACGGTGCAAAGCTCTTGGGTATTGTTGTGTGATGTGTTTGGAGCGTTGGGCTTCCGCCTTTTCAAACTGGGTGTCCTAACGAATGCTGAGTATCTCTCTTTGGAATTCACATATCCATGGACAAATGTTCTTCTGCTGCAGCGGGAATGAATCCATATTGTTTTTTCTAATTTGAACCCGACATATAACCAACTTTGATTGGAGAGAGTGAGACCATCTTAAATTTTATTTTATCTCAATCCTAAATAACAACATGATAAATGCAAAGGCAACTAAGAGCAATGCGGGCATAGCGAAGAATTTTTAGCTGAAGGGAAAGTGATCACAGCTTCAGGCTGGGACCAAGGCGCATCCATTAACAGGTTCGAGCTCGCCAATGCAAATGAGCGTCTAGAAACATGCCCACACCTAACTCGGCCACTTATTTAGACCTAATTGGTTTCCTTTGTGACTAATTTTTTAAATGATATAATCACTAGATGTGTGTTCATCACAATTCACTAGTCATTGTAATTGAGATGCCACCTTTTCTCTCCGTCTTTTCATTCCTAGTGTGAATATGTGCCTGTTTTTCCTCTTCAAAGTACACTTTATTGAAGTCAGGCCGTGTGAACGGACCATTAGAAATGTAGCTGGTGAAATCAGGCAAAATTTTTCTTTGATGACCATGATTAGGGAAGATGTTGAAACTAAAACGGGAGGAAAGCTGGTTGAAACTTACGGTTCTGGCGGCCTTATCCCATCAGTAGTCTATTGGTTTCAGCACTTAGGAATCTAGTTGAAATAATGTTCGCTTCATGTATAGAAGGACCAGGGAAAACGAAAGTGAAAGAGCCCACGTTATGTTTGATTTGAACGAGCAATAATTTAGAAGGAATTATTCTTCATCTTAGCCGCCGCTTCCAAGGACAGAAGAAACCCTTTCTCCAACCATGAACCACCGCTTCAATGTGGAGATTCGAATTTTCATATTCGATTAGTTTGTATAATTATATTCGATCCCGCAGTACGTAGAAATTGGTTTTCTTTGGATTAGTTTTCCCTAATTGAAATGTTTTTTTGGCAATGAATCGACTGGGTGAAGACGATGATTTTAAAGAGAGCAGTAAAAATTTCAATGGTACATATTGTATATTTTAAAGGTGAATAGGCCTGTGGGTTTTTAATAGAAGGCCCAATATATATATATATATATGAAATATAATAAAATGCATTCGTGTGATTTGGGTTGGATTGATGCAGCTAGAGCTTTTCTCTGCTACAGAAAATGACCGTGCTTTTCTGATAATGGTGCTTTTCAAGAGGTCTCTGGTTCTAAAGAAAAGGAAAAATGACGTCTTCTACCATGCAACAAACTTGAATTTTTAGGTCTGATATTCCAACAAAGAGCCAGGCTATTCCACAATGAAATTGAGTGAAACACAAGCAACAGAGAAGAAAAAGGTCCATAAACGAACAAGACGGATCATGGTGCTCTCCCTTGGGCAGAATTCAGAATTCGAGGCTCTGAAACAAACACTTATGTTGAGACTGCCACTAGAGATCCGTTATTTCCCTTAATTTCCTAGTGAAGCCAAGAGAAGGAAAGGGGCGCCAACAGGAATTCCCCGAGCCACCCTGCTCTTCTTGTTCAGACCTGTAGCTGGAGTTTCTTGGCGGCAAGGGCCTCTGCTTCCAAGGTCGGCTCCCATAAGATTGTTGTCTCGGCTAACAATGATGTGACCACATATGGGTCCATGTTTGATGCTGGGCGCCGGTCCTCCAAATAGCCTGTAGCATCATGTTTTAACTCTGGGTCTATATATTTCTTACGAACAGCAGTAGCAGCAGAGAAAAGCAAAAACAACAAAAATTATAGATTTCGCCTGTATCAAGTAAGAGCAAAAGCGGTAGTGTGGAAAATAAAGACTTACCACGACAGGGGAGAGGCCCTAGCCCTAGTTGACTGACACCTAGGTGTAAGTTGAAAGTTCAAACCTCATTGGGGCTACTTGCAGGAAATAACTTTGTTATACTTTGCCTAAGTAGAGGCTTCTAAGGATTAACAGGCCTACCGTAGAGTTTACATTGTTCGGTTTGAACATAAGTGGGCAGGTTAATCCAGAAAAACCCGGCCTTCCATTTCAAGAGTGGTTTCTCCTTTGTTATTAGGAAAACGATCACATGCTTGATTCAAGTAGTCGAACTCGTCGGAGTACAATGTCAAATGTACCTGCAACAGGCACAAGCACATACCTTTGCCCTGTTTCTCTGTCTCCCTGCCCACACGGATCGAGCAACCACGGTTGGCAACCCCCTGACAGAGAAGGAAAACAGTTGGTAAGTCTTCTCTGTTGATCAAGAATAAAGAGCACAAGAGTATACATGAGGGAGGAGGCATTACGTACTCAGCTTGAACGAAATTAATCACAAGCAACATTGTGTAGGTAACCTAGCTCTACCCTTTTACACTAATCATGCTATTGAAAGGCAAAGATTGTTTTGATCAAAAGTTGGGAGAGCTCCTCCCAAGCGCATCCTTCTATTGGAAGCTAATGAACGGGATAATTATTTTTCTAGCTAAGAGATGTTTATGGAGAAAATGTTAAAGAGGAAAGAACCTGAACTTACCCATGAAAACGTGTCGATGCTAGCAGTTTCATGTTTTCCAGTTAGACGTCGCTCATTACCTTCGCCATATGCGCTGATGTGCTCCTTGTGGCGTAGTGACAGATTGAGAATTGCCTTTTTGATCACCTCGAAACCTCCTTCCTCCCTCATACTCTTTGTGCTGAATAAACAAATTTGAAGAATTTGAGGTTAGTGAGTTTTAGACATGCTTTTTTTTTTTTTCAGAAACAATCAGCCTCTTATGTATACCAGAACTGAATTGCGTTAGAAGAAGACGACTTGTGTGATACAACATGCTGAAAGGGAACAATTTTCATGAATTGCATAATTTATTATAGTTTGGACACTACTTGTATTGAATTGGAGTTGATGAGTAATTAGCTAAGCTCGCTCCTTAAATATGAAGGAGTTTGTTAGATTGAAAATCACCGTAACGTACAAATGTATTACAACTTTGGCAATTTAACATGTCACAAAATGTGGAGCCTCACCTGTAGTTTGTGTGGCATCCTGCTCCATTCCAGTCACCCTGTATGTGGAATGTTTGATGACATAAGAAGCGTACATCACATATTTATTTATTTTATTTTGTTAAAAATGGATGCATGCATAAATTTGCAATCTTGTTCTTCATGTGATGCCAAGAGAACACACCTCAATTGGTTTTGGATCAAGGGACAGAACCACACCGGCCATTTCTGTAATTCTCTGCAAAAGGAAAGTTATCCTTTCTTATTAGGAGATGTTTGGACAAGCTAAAAATGCGAAGTCTATGAACTCGAGCATTTCCCCGGGTAAAACTACAAAACCTCGGTCAACATGAATTATCATCATGGGGTTTGCACCTTCATAAAATTACCTCAAGTAAGTATCTCGAACACCAAATATGATCTGCTGCGTCAATACCAACGCTCGGGCCCACTTGGTATTCCCACTGTCAAACAAAAGCCAAAGCACTTCGATGAGGTCTATCTTAAACTTACGTATGTGATGGATTTCCGCGTCTGTGGATGTGTGTGTGTGTGTGTGCGCGCGTGTGTGAGGGAGAGGGAGAGAGACAGGACCCAGAATTTTATCTGATCGCTGTAAGGCCTCGTAGTATCTGGACCATGATTTAGAAACGAAGCTCCTAATATTTTTTTTCTTGACTTGTGCATATTTGTGGAGATTCTAGGACTCGCCTATAAACTTTTCTCTCTAGAAACTTGACCTAAGAACCAACTGGCGGGGCAGTAGCTGTAGCATATAACGGGCAGTTGTTTATCAAGTCCATTTGTGGGCATATGTATCTTTAGTAGATCCGTATCGACATGCATCTACGCATGCGTGAAGAGAAGAGCAACTAACCTGACCAGGCATGACCTCTCCATTGGTGCCGCTGATATTAATACCTGAGTACAGGCAAGCCTTGTAGTGGGCATCTGAAATGTCACGCCCAAATGCCTTGTCCGCCCCTGTGCCACAATAGTAAGGTCCCTGGGGCCCAGGGTACCCTCCCGCGGGCCACCCTAGAGGCCACTTTACATTTGGCTGTAGCAGGGTGTACTCTTGCTCAATACCGTACCTAACACCAAACACAAGGCAGCAGCCTAAGCAATCATAATTGTCGCAGAGATATGAATGCAATATGTAATTTTAAATGGCACCTTGCTTTGTCCTCGAAAAGGTGTGAATATAAAAATTTTGATGATTTTGACCGTGGTCTCCTGCAAAAGACAAGAAACGGACGCTGCTCCTTGTCTTGACCAGGGCCGGACGTTTACCTTATCATTGCCTTTATTAAATGCTAAGTCCTGAGAGAAAATCACACCAACTTTTTCTTCTGCCTTTTTGGCTTGCAGCAGGCAGACACGCCGACTATAGTATTTTAAAACTACTTGACTTAGAATTACAAGCTAGTTAGGTATGCGGTTTTCCATTAGCTTCCTTGGCTTCTTGCTTGCCGATCATCGTTTTAAATTCGTTTAGCTTAGGAACAAAGTCTTAGATTTCATGGGATGAGACATCAGATCGGCAAACCAAAAACCCTTACGACGTAAAAAGTAAAAAGCCATTGAAGCGTTAGTAGATAAAGTAAATTATTGCTAAGTATCATGCAAGCGCACCCATACTGCTAAATGCGGAAAAATGTAACTGGCTCAATCACATGGATGGGTAGTCATGCAAAGAGCTCATGATAACTAACCAAGGGATTTCATCTATGACCTTCTTGCTACTGAATATCTGAGCAGCCCTGTGCCGTTTGTTTGTCGGAATGGGCTCCCCACTTGGCGTGTACGAATCACAGATCACCTGCAGGCAATCGTAGGTACGAAATAAGTGGCCAAAAACTCATCCGAATGAATATATATATATATATATATATATATATATATATATATATATATATATATATATATATAGAGAGAGAGAGAGAGAGAGAGAGAGAGAGCCGATAAAATGGGAATAGAGAGAGAGAGAGAGAGAGAGAGAGAGAGAGAATCCTACTCACCAGTATATTGTTGCCGCCTCTGAAGGGGTCCTTAAAGATGGCCTGGGGACTGAAGAGAGACAGATTATTGTTATTTGGCCTGGTGATAATGACATGAAGTGCATCCAAAGCCCTTAACCCGATCTAAAAACAAGGCTAAAAGAATCTAGCTTATCCCCCTCAGCTCTGGCCTATCCAGTTCGATTAGAAGGCCAAGAACTTACAATGATCGGTTCAGGCCTGTCTGGCTGCTTCTGAGAAAGATTATATTCGAGTCTTTGACAGTCTAATGAGCCAAACAAACAAATAATTCCGACCCACAGAAAGCCGTTTAGTAAGGAGCTTGAAAAAGGGAATTTTGACCTAATCATATTTGGTCCGATCACGGGACTGGATCGAAGCCTTGGTCTGAACCTGATCCAACTTGGTTTGAGTAGGATAGAGAGCTTACTAGAGAATGACTTCACTGTCCTCACCAGGCGCCTGGCCAGTACTAGATCCATCGTAGTTCCATTTCGGTAGTTCAGAAGGGTGTTCAACAGGCCGAGATATGGTCTGGCAAATTAAACAAGAGAACAAAATTAGTCAACCATTTTTTTATTATAGCATGAAAGGCAAACTTTCTACCGGTTGGCGGTTGGCCCAGAAGCATGCACCTTTCCCCTTGAAGCATGCACCTTTCCCCTTTCATTTCCAAGTCGAGAACTAAGACTGGACCCAAACAAAACCACTAACATGTAAAATGATTACTGGATCATACTGGGCTGAAGGCCCACCCGAACCTCAGTCCAAACTTGACTGGGTGACTGGGTCCAAACCGAGAGGTTTAGATCCAACCAGAGAGTCTATTCAAAAGGCCTCTGATTACTATGTCCAACATGATTAAAAAGCCTTTCGTTAATATGTCCAACCATCTTATGAGGTAAAAGTTCGATAAATGAAATAAAATAGCCTACAATGATGAAAAGGCCTCTGATTAATAATTTAATATGCCCAACATGATTAACGCGCAATTAGGTATGTCAGAATTTGTCAATACCAGACTCGAATGAGTGCGGGAGAGGTTGCAACGAAATTTTTAGATGGTCTACACAACTAAATTATTAACTTAACACGTATACTGGGGTGTACCGGCGTCTGAATTATATACTGAACTTGTACCGTAAGTCAGATAGCTACCTACCAATGTTGGATTTGTAATATTTTATTTGAAAAATAAACGGGAACATTTTAGGAATACAACACCACCGCCATTGAAATCGGATGGTGATTTAATTTTAGCACGAGTAAAACTGAAAGAGAGGGATGAAGAATGTTACCCTTGCTTTGCTGCGGAGATCAATACCGGACCCTCCAATCCTGGTTCATACCAAAATTAGGAAACAAACCATCGTCATCAGCAAGAAAACAGGAGACTAAGTGACAACACAATAAGTTTGAACCTTATTCATGGAGACGTCACCAGAAGGATGAACAAAAATATTGTCCGACTCATGAATTAATTCGAGACCGCGTTAAGAACAATTACGTTTAAACTGGACCACGACATTGCATGATTCGCATCCCAAACGATCACCCCTGGGTTGTGCATATAAAAACGGCATTCTAGCTTACTGGATCCAGCAGGATCCGGTTCGTGCTTTAATACTAACACCTTATCAGACTTACATCCACACAAACCAATTTGTTAGTGGAAGTCCAAGTGTCCAACCCGTTAACACGATTTAGGTGCCTAGCACTCCAAGTTACAGTACTGACTCCACCGCTAAGGTGGGACCAAACTTGGCCCGTAGAGGTATCCAATTGAGGCAAATGGAGCGTGGTGAGCCATCACCTGTGTCGTAAATATCAGTTTTCATTTTGTATCAGCAGATCCGAATGGTACATTCTAAAGGGCCGTAATAGTCAAAATGAATTACGAAAAATAAGTTTAATTTCTATTGCTGTTGTGTCAATCTATCAGCTGATGTAGGACTTTATCGGCCGATTCGCCCTTAACCGGCCGAATACCGGCCGATCTTCAAAGGAGCACTTCAGGCCCCTTTTATCAGTTTTGCATTGATACTAATTACGCTGATCATCACTGTTAAAATTAAAAAAATTTAAACTAACAATGTAATGTGCTGTGAAGAAGGGTCCTACCAAATATATTCTGCAATTATTTTGTCAGTGTATGGAGTGACGTCCAGGTTGAGGAGGTTCTCCAATCTGTTGACAGTGGAGTTATCGGAGGCCTTTGCGACCACGGTGAGACCTCGGAGCTTTGTGGCCCTCCTGGAGGGCTTCGCCCCTTTCACTCTCTGGCTTGTCAGCAGAGTCTTCCAGATGTTGGCCGTCACGGACTTCCCCCGGATCGAGCAGCCGTCCGGTACCACCATCCGTGCCTGCCACTGTGCAGATGGTGCCAATATATGCGCCATTTCTTTAGCTGCAGAACAATAGAAGCCAAGTTATATGAAATGAGAATTATCTGATCGGTGTTACTGATCATGACTATGACCATACGGGTTTTCTGCGTTTGTTTTTGTCTCCTTAATGACAAGCAATCCTCCAAAGCTCATATGTCGGTTCTTTGAACAGAGTAACTCAAGTGAGGTCCGACCAACGTGCCTTACCAGTAGATTAGAATGAAACAGTTAAAAATGAATTCAACTATTTCCGTCGTGCAGTCAAATGGGGAGAAAAGTTAAAATACTCGGCTCATAGTAATTGGAATATCTTTCTCTTCAACCACAAAAAGAATATTCAAGCACAAAATGCCAACCATGCCTATGCTTTTCCCTATGATAAGGATATCCAACTTTTGAGAACATGTCCAAATGCATATTGCATATCATGCCCCGGTTTCTTCTCACAACTCACCATATATGGCTGCAGCCTAACAATGCCAAGTTGCAACTCAGATATTATTTCTTTTACATTTGAAGGAATTAAGTCAAGTCACTCGGCTAAGCATGAAGAGGAAACCTTGTGAGCATTTGCAAATACTTTTCAGAACAGGATATGACGTCAGAATATCTAAAGATGATATTTACAGTCGGAAACTTCTTCATATGAAAATATTGGTATTCTCAAAATATAGCCGTGCCATTTATCGTTCTCAGAACATGAACTGTGGAATTCTATCCAAAGTGAAGCCCCCGGGACACTTACGTCCGCAAGTTAGTGAGTCAAGAGAGAAGCCAAAGTGGAGGGGACCAAAATGGACACCTTTTGTGGTGTTCTAAGGCATGCATGTACAACTCCACATCCATGTGATCCTTCGTGTCCCCTGGTAAAGCAGATCTGCCAAAATCGAACAGATCTGCCAAAATCGAATTTCTAAAGAGATTTGGAATCTCTACCGCCCATTTTTTGTGATTGAGGATCAACATCGTCAACATCAATTGTATATCTCTCTCGATAGACCATACCACGTAGAGAATGGTTGGAGAGACCAACCAACCGTAAGAACTTTAGCTGTCTATTTTAAATCTAGAAGCAAGTATAGTTTTATATGTTTGTAAAACTACAATTTTTTATTTTGTGGAATTGCGGAACCCACAAATTGTAGCGAAGCTCCTGTGGGGTAACTGGGTTTGAGGAGTGTCAGCCATACAGAAAAAGGGAGCTTGGTGGATATTCCTATTATGGTTTGAGTAGTTCCAGCCACTAAAAAAAAGGGAAAGAAAGGAGTTTGACGACCACTCCTGTATTGTTGGAAAATCAATGAAGCCACATAAAAATATTGTATTGTCATCATTGTAGCTAAAACGAACGACTCAGCTGACGAATCGTCCATCAATGGCAACGCATTCTGCAGCCGGCTAAACGACAGCGAGTTTTTCAGAAAAATCGCTAAATCATCATGTTGCCGATGATCGAGCTGTAACATACCGATTTGCCGATAATAATGAGCCACGGGAAAATTGCTAAGTAGGAGTTCTGATCATATGGTTCCAATATGAACTTCGTAAGTTCAAATTGAAATATTTCAAAAATTATATTGCATTACATTCTATGCCTTTCCACATTGGTAGTAAGCATTTAGGAGATCGGGCGTTTGATGTGAGGAACAGGACATCACGTCCAGAGAACAGAGCATTATGTCACTGTTCCATCAATTTGGAGGAATGGTGAGAAGTTCTCTTTTCGTAGCGTCTACTGAGGTTGTAACAGGCGCCCGAAACCCCTTGAAATGCATTAGCAGATAGGCTTTTCACAAAGCAAAACGGCTATGGACATGACAACCAAAGGTAATACACAAGCGTCAACTTCTCAACAATAGACTGCACTAGTTCTAAACAATAATTTTCCGTTATACTAAATTACTAATTAGGCATGTGGCTACGGTAGCTTTTAGAACCTATTTTGTCGGCAATTTTCTCAAGAACAAACAATTTGGGACCTTGTCCATGCCACAGTTTCATTGTCGGGGATCTTCTCAAATTTGATCACTGTAAATTAATGAAAAATTAGGTCATAAAAATATCCAGAATTTCAAAACGCTGTATTGAAGAAAAAAAACGACATTTTAGATCACCCTACTTTTCATCTTATGCATGTAATCATCAAAAAGTATATTATTTTCTGACAAAACAAAAAATGTTTCCCATATTTGTGCAGATCGGTATATATATATATATATATATAATCCTAGTCTCTCCTACAACATCTCATAGTTCGACTGTCTCCAATCCCAAAAGTCGGCATACGTTCTCCTTTGGCAAGCCAAGCAACAGACCCTCTTTAGAAAGAGAAAATTATCCACATCGGCAAAGCTAAGCAAAAACTTTTCCAAGTGCCAATGACCAATGCCATGGCTAGTGTAGGATATGAGAAGGATGATGATCTGTGTTGCGTCTGATTCAAATAATTCCTACTATCCAGAAAGTTCGCAAGTCCAGAAATCATGGATCTCTGTTGTCGGAAGCCCGCCAAGACCGAAAGCAATATGACTTGTTGCAACAAAATGGCTTCCCCAAAAATATCGGAAAGGAAAGGAAATAAAAGCAAGAAAAATTGGCATAGTCCGCAATAGCCATCAAACGCAAACAACGGCCCCCTTGTCAAACAAGACAAATGGCTTTCTGTGAATTAAGAAAAGTAGAGGACATTTTCGAATCTTAGTCGCCGTTAAGCGTGCAAACGTTTGCCTCACCGCTTGCGTCGAAAACACTGCCCCTACCAACAGTCGGCTGGAACGCCGCGCCTCAACGCGAACAATCCGCCTGATTCCGGCTGCTGAGCGCAAGCCGGGGAGCGGAACACATTCAGAGAGCGCGGCGGTTTCCCGTCGAGTTGGCAAAAAGGAAATTTTCGTGCTAAAAACTGCCTGGCCGCATATGACGTATAAACCAAGAGGAATCAACCAGAAAAGACTCAGTCTAGAGACGTACCTGCACTTCAAGGGCTCGGCCGGAATCTTCGTGGGGAAAATGGAAGTGGGTGGTCTCTGCCACTCACCCACCTGCCGAACAAGTAGAGGAAGTGGAGGGAATGTGTAACGACTGCAAGACGTGTTTAGGAGTGGATGGCAAGTGAGGTGTAGTTAAATGCCTATATTTGTATACGTTAGTTAGCGTGATATTGAAAACGATAAATAGCTAGATAGCAAGTGTAAGAGGGAGATGAAGGGTCGGGTAAGGTGGGAGTTTGGTCTTTCATCAGTAGATAGGGCTGCCTTTTGGGTGGATGGAAACGCCCCATGCTAACTCTCTCTCTCTCTCCCCCTCTCTCTCCACCGATCCACATTTAAGTAGATAAGGCACTGAACGGGACGTACTATAAGCGTGAGCTTTTCCGTAGTGACTCAGAGGTTAGATGTCGTCAAGGTCAGATTGGGAGGTCATAATACTTGAACCAAGCAATCCACTGCCATTTCCTCCTACCTGCTATATAGGTACCAGGGCCACTAAATGCAAAATGTTTATATAGAAAAACTAAAGGGTGCTTTTATGCTAGATGCCTCATTAAAGTTCTCCTCATCCGAAAAAAGGAAAAAATAGATTTTTGAATGAGCGCCTCTTCGAAAGTCTAACTATGGTCACAAATTCATAAATGGCTTCCAGTTATTCACTTTTCGACTACTGTTTCATATTTATGGGTATGGATTAATTATTCTAATGCGAATTCAGGTCCAGTTATTTTGGTTTGATAAAGGAAAATAAAATCAAAATGCTGATCGGATCCAGAATGTTATGGTGTTATTGCATTTGGATTAACCCCGAGTCCCAGTGAAAATGAAATTTCACAATAATTTAAATTTGGATGCATGATCAGGCCTTATTTTCACAAATTCGAAATTAAAGGAGGATTCTAGTAAACTTTTTTGTGTTCTGTTGCCAAAATGCAGATTCTAGTTAACTTTTTTTTTTTGTTCTGTTGCCAAAGTGCATTATAGAACATTTCTAGCAGATATCATATGTCAAAGACATCGTTTCTTATAATTTTGTTAAATTAATTAGCTCTGCTATTTTTTATATGATTAATAGAGCTCATAAAAACCCACCAGTTTCTAGATTTTCCTATACTTGAAGTCCATATCGAACTAAAAGCTACTTGAGTCAGCGAAGTCGAGTCACCATTTCTCAACCAGTTCTGCATATTACTTAATTGGGTCTCGGATGTGAATTGATCTGGATACGTCTTCTATTCTCATTCTTGATTTCTTGGCCATTTCATTTTGGCAGTTTGGTTTTATCTAATAAACCAGGTCTATTCAATAATATGAATTATGAAACAGCAAAGACCTCAAACAACAGGCAATGGATCGGTTCAAGCGTGTGTCAACCAGGCCCTGGCCTTAAGGGCGCATATTTGCCCGAGGAGAGACTGAATGCAATCTTACTATATAAATTTTTGTGCAATCACACATCAGTAATCAGTTTTGTAAGCAATTTCTCAAAATTTTACCAGGACAGGCCTACGGGGATGGATGTTTTCTACATGGTTTAAAACATCAATATCTAGGCTAAAATCAGTTTACGCGTAGATAGATTCTTGTAAGGATCAAGAAAAAGATCAATGGCTTATATTCTGAAACTTAGAAGCTGCAATATCTCATATTTGCATCAAGAAAACCAATCAAATCATGCATTTTTAGGTCTGGAACCATATGATTTGCTGACGGTTGAAATTGTTTTTCTTAAAGGATAAGTTTCTCATTATAATTTGCACTGCATGAGCAAACTAAATTTGTGCGAACATCTACAAGTAATTAGCTAAGAAAGGATTTATGAACCAAGGATTAGGAAGATTATGTGCTTCGAGGGTGGTCTGAGAAGATCCAGCCACAACTGAATCTCCAATACAAGGATCAGCCCCCTTTGACAGGATGAAGCATCAAGCAAGCTCAGGCTAATGACTTCAAACACAATAACTCATGTCCAGCAACATAGAATGACATCCAACGCAGATCTAGGCAATAAAAGCATCTTAGAAATTATCTAAACTCGAGAGAGAGTACCGTTCAATGTAATTCCACGAGAATTGCATGATGATACTTCCATCAATCGATTGTTAGACCATTGCGTTGCGATCCCTATAGTTAATTAAGCCACTCTTGGATGTGTTCAATTGAATGTGTAAGACGTTTCGACTTACGAGGATAGAGATCGGACGTTTCTGTGATTGGACGTTGTAAAGCTTCTAATATTTCATCGGCCATATAAATAATCTTATTCACATGTCCAACTCAACGATCTAAGGGTGGATCTGTAAAGTGTTGACTATGAAGATCGCATCCGACTAGTCAGAATTTTGATCAGAAATTCACTTTTAAAGCGTGATCGTGCGATTATATTCCGTTCCCGATCCTCGTTCCTAAACTAGAAAGCATGCAATTTGCTAACTAAGATCGGTTGTAAGAGTTAGTAACAATCAAGGCATCATTACGGGACTAGAAGATCGCCGTTTGCTAGAGGAAGCTGAGTTTGGGAAAATAGAGACTCACCGGCTTGGAATTCAGAGAAGAAGAGGCTGCATTCGCCTGAGCTGCCGCGAACAAGGCATTTCAAGCTTTGGGCTCGAGGATGTCAACAGCTCCAGCACGCAGGTAACGGATCAACAGGATTCGGCTCACCTACGCGAAATCCGACATGGGAAGATTGGAGGAGAAGAAAGAAGGAGAAGGACGAAGGACGGAGAAAGAGAGACTTGGAGGGAGAGTTGGGAGAAATTAGGGAGGGAATTTTGAAAATGTGGAGGGAAAGTAATTTCGGAGTTTCCGGCAGCCTCCAAAACGAACTCGTCAAGTCTTTCGAGTTAACCATGGGCCGGGCTAAGATTGGGCATCGGCCCGGCCCGTTACAAGCCTGCCCCGTTTTGACCCGAGCACTTACAACCTGTCAGGTTAAGACTTAAGAACCATGAGTAGATCCATATTTGCCTTGTCGTGGGAGAGAGAGAAAGAGAAGATGTACAAATATTAGATATAAGATATTCATTGAAAATTAAATTTGAATTCAGATCTGGTTATATATTTATTCAAAACCGAATCAGAATCATAATCCAGAAAAAAATCCAAAAAGGACACTCAAGTTTGGTAATATTAAAACAAAGAGAGCGACCAAAACTATGCGTGTAAGGGGAGGAGGGCTGCTCCTGGATCATGGACCACTTCAGTGATGTTATTCTGGATCTGGACCACCACTGACTCAGCTCACATGTCAAATGGGATCCTATTAGCAAAATGGGAGATCAGATCACATGCCCTACGTGAACCATGGCCTTAGAATTTATAGAGGAGAAATGGCGGTCTTAGTAGATAAAGTGGTCCATGGGACCTCCAGCCTCTCTATCTTAGGGTTGCAGTTGGATCCAAACTCAAATAAGCCACAATCTGGACTCTGCTAATCTGGATATGTAGGGACAAAAATGGTTCAGATTCGGTGTCGAATCCAACCTTTACCTGTTATACCTAACCAGGATCTATGTAATAGAATTTGGGTTGGGGGCCTTGATTCAGACATTAGCCACTTTTGAAGCAGAATTTGGACCCGACTGGCATAATATCCAACATTTATATGTGATGGGGCCAAATCTTTATTGCGCCTTATCTGAATCTGATCAGTTATTGGATCCAAATTTCTTTATCAGATCTGGCTAAATGAGCTTGATAGTGGTTTAATAACCACATATGTTGGATCCATTTTCATCCTTAAGAGGTTGTTTGGTAGTTGGAACCATGAATTTACCTCGAAGTTGGGGCAGATTTTTCGAACACTAAAACTACTTGTCTGTGAATATGCCTCATTCTTTAGGATAGATTCATGAAACACTCACAAAATAATTCCCAAGTCCTCAAGAAAAAACCACTGAGTGACTGAATGGATAATGGGAGAAGAGCTTCTTAGAGTTCTAATGGCGAAAACAGGACAGATCCAGAACAGCTAAATAGATTCAGAGATATATCCACATTGAATCCAAACACCTCAAAATAGAGAAGATGCCTTGAACATGCATATCCAAAGAAAAGAAAAGAAAAGAGGTTATTTGGCAACAATAATATTCAAATTATTGCAACGAATGGAGCAATATTGAAATTAAGCACAACAAAAATTTATACAATGAAAGACTGACAGCAGTAAAAAGACTACCCTTCTAAAATGGGCTCACAATTATTTCACAAAAAACTAACTAGGCAACCTAGAAGAAGATCTACCTAAAAAGAGCGCTAAGATCATATATTTTCGGTAAACAAACCAAAAAATTATTGTAACAGTATATTCGGTACGAGAGAGGGAGAGAGCAGGGGCGGAGGGAAGGGGGGGGGGGGGCGCCTAGGCCATGGCCCCAACGCAGCCAATGAATTTTCTTTTTTACATTGAAAAAAATAATATTTTTTAATTGCATAATGTATTTTTTGTATTATAATTCAGTTTGACCATCCGCCCCTGAGAGAGAGAGAGAGAAATAAGCACCCTTAGTCTCAAACTCAACATTCTTCAATACCATCAACATAACACCCTCTAAGATTTAAACTGAAGACGCGGCGATAACATGACAACCGGTTGTGCTACCCATCACTTGGTTATTGGTACGAAAGGGAGAGAGATAGAAAAAAATAAAAAATAATTAAGCATAAACGGGTGACAAGCCGTCACCACAATCAAAAGTTTTAAAGTAAGAGAGAGAAAAAAAAGGAGTCATTTATTCACATAGGCACCCATCAACCTAAACCAACATTCTTTTAATGAATCAAGCAAGGGATACAACTCACTATGTGCCACCTTCCTCAACTAATTTCATAGTCACCTTTTGGTTGAAAAAGGGATGCAACACAAGGACTTTTTAAGAGGTCAACCAAAGAGTATAATAAAAAGTAAAGTGAAGTCGAGAAAATGATTGACAGCTTAATTAATGGCTGTCGATTGGAGCCGCCAGCCGATACAAAGAGCAAGGTGCAAGTTGTTGTATAGCGCAATGTAACCGATGAATGCAGGAGGGGCCACCTCATCTCTCAACATCCAATTGTTCAAAGTCTTCCCAAACCCGCCACCAGCAACTAATTAGTTAGACCCTCAAGCGAAACGCCAAGCCTTGGACACAAGAGGTGAGAGGAGGGAGTAATTGGTGATGGGAAAGGTGGTCATGCAGGACTAGGGAGGCAGCTGACCAGGTTAGGTTAGATGGTGAAGGTGATGGAAGAGAGAGCAGGAGGTGATCAAGTGTACGGAGGATTCGGCCGTAGAATAGCCGTGGATATAACACGGAAGTTGGATGTCAAAGGCATTGAAGGTGGTCAAAGATGTTGACGTGGCAAAAAAAAGATGCAAAGTAAAGAGGAAAAGGATATGACCTGCAACTGGCTAAAGGAACAACAAGATGAAAACGATAGGACCTTGTTATCACCTAACTTGGGAAAAAAAAGGAGGGATGGGGTCAACTTGAATTGTGTTCTTATACAATTGCAATGAATCATAATATTCCTACAACGGGTTCGGACTCATGGTTCTGCGGATCTGAACTTACTCCTAGCAACTTCGCTTCCAGTCCCAAAGTAAATTAGAAACCATGACAACCAACTGCTTTAACAACCCCCTTCTATACACCATTACTGATTCATCATAATATTCAATATAGGACTCAACTCTCAAAATTATACCATATACACAACAGAAAGAACTTTATTAAAATAAAATCTACTTATACGGGGACATAGAATAACCAATAAACTTCCATTACAATATTGAGTATTATTAAAATAGGAAAAGGCAAATATTTTTGGGGGAAGACTTGATCATCATTAGGTATTCACATGGGGAAGCATGAAGACCTCTCTTGCAAGGAAAGCTTCCTCATCCCATTGGGTTCTAAACTTAAAAAAAAAAAATTGTGTAAAAAAATAGTAGATGGAGAGAAAGGAAGTCTGTGAAATGTTACTCTGTTGGTTCCAATGTTCCTTTCTTCTTTTCTTAGAAACCAAGAGTGGTTCACGAGGTGATGCCGTTTCTAATGCAATCAAGTTTTTTACCTTTCTCTCGACAAGAGAGCAACCCCTGACCAAACTGCTGACCCGCTTATAGTCCACACGCATGCGTACGTAGACGCACATACAAGAGCAAGCAGCCAAAAGCAATGAAGAATGACTACAAATTGGGTTACCTCATAACTATGGTCTCATCCCCCTTTTGTTTAGATCGAAGAACCTTATAGGAGCATTTTTCTAATAAATTTAAGAAAAAAATCACAAAAAATTTGATGAAATAAATAAATGTGGATATTTTAATATATATATATATATATATATATATATATATATATATATATATATATATATATATATATATATATATATATATATATATATATATATATATATATATATATATATATAACGTCAAGTGACATCTTTTTTTATAGTTGGACAAAGAATTGTCTTCAGTTTATCCTTTAGCTGGTGTGAGCATATTCAGGGGCGGAGCCAAGGTATTTGGGCCCTAACCCCACCTCATTTTTTTTTTTAAATTTACATGTAAATTTAAAAAAAAATCACTTGTTTTATATAAAATTTTTGATAAACGATATTTCGATACTAGTCAAAATTTAGAAACTTTAATTTGACCCACCTTATAATTTTTTTTTTTGGCTCTGCTCTGCAGCATGAATCCGTAGAATTAACCAATGACATTCTTTTTAGATACGAGCAAATTGAGAATGGTAGTAAAATATGGAAATCTTTTTTTATTACAGGTTGCTTGCTATCTCCGGGGGATTGGTGCAACTGCTTGATCCAATAATGATGGGCTATCAGTTTTTAATACCAACTTTTTACGCTGCAAAAAGAGGGCTAGTTTGTATATTGAAGTGGGTTGTGAGCGCCATCACAAACAGGGGCGGAGGGAAGAGGGGGCCGCCTAGGCCATGGCCCCACCCCAGCCAATGAATTTTTTTTTTTAATTGAAAAAAAAATATTTTTTAATTACTTAATGTATTTTTTGTATTAAAATTCAGTTTGGCCCTACCTGGATCTAGAGGTCGGATTGTCGGCCCACTCCTGAAGAAAATCCTGGATCCGCCCCTGATCACAAATTCTATAAAAATACGTGAAGGAGGAGGGTGCGTCGGTGGGATCCTCTCCCCCTCACTCAATTGCATGTTGTTTAAAAGCCCATCCACAAATATATACACATTAACCTTGTAGCTACTGTCCCACATATCTAATCAGACTTTGGTGGTTTTTGATAAAAATCAACCATTGAATAGTTAATATCTGCACGGACAGACGTACATAAACGTATGTCGTTTCAAAAGTCAATGCAAATGAAAATGCCAAAGCTCTATGATAAATTAAATGCGATAGTTATTTATTTCAAATAAGAACAATATACTATCTATCCTCAACCTAATTTGGTTTGCAATAATGGTCTGGTAAAATATAAAATTTCATGTCCTTTTGCGACTTTCTGAACATAAATCTACTCTAAAGATTGAGGCAGGTTCGTCAGATTTTAAACTATTGTTTTAACTTTTATGAATCTGCTTCAATTTTTATGGTAAAGTCATGAGATATTCACAAAGTCTTCTTGTTGCCAAACTACCCTTAAAAAAAAGGTTTTTAACATTAATAATATTCACTAAAGTGACTAATATGACGGCCTTTTTTTTTTCCATAAAAAGTTGTAAATTGTTTGAGTTCATAGACAGCGGCACTAAACCATGCGAAAATACAATACAGCTTCTTATTGATCTAAATGTATAAATTAAATGTTTAAAACCACATTTGTCTAGTCAAACTTGATGAAGCTTAGACCGAACCATATCAAATAGAAAGATTGTGAGGGTGTGCTTGATTATCCAAGACCTTAGACCCACATTAAATCCACGATTAATGAGAACCGACAAAAGGCGACATTTAATATGTCTCAAATTCAGGAGAAAAGGAAGCGCCTTCACATTCCATTAATTTAAAAAATTTCAAGATGCGATGATAACAACTCCATAATGTAATCAATACGTCCTTCCAACAAATGATTTTCGGATTTTATTATTTATGAAGGAGTTGAAATTTTGATACGTTAAGTTCCAAAGTTCATGAGTCCACAAACCCAACTAACTATGCTTCAGTCTTCGGTGCACCAAATGTATGAAAAAATAATTTACAATAATTGCTGGTAAAAAAAAAAAAAGCACAGCTCAACATGAGGCCCACACTGAAATTTGGTTCTTTTCTTTTGAGCTATGTTTCTTTACATTGAATATGATATCCTAGAGATATGAGAATCAGATGCCAACTTTGGAGGGCCTCTTGTAACAACTGCATTCTTTATAATAATAAAGTATTTCATAAATATGTCTTAAAGAATGAAATGATGACAACTCTATAGACAATAAAGAACATAAACTCAACTCGGCTCGCATGCGCCGAGTTGGGCTAATAAATAAATAAATAAATTAATTAATTCAAAATTAATTTTAAAAATTTAAAAACTATTTGTAAAGTTGATACGAGCCGGTGCATTTAATTTTGTTTTTTCCAAAATTTAATTCTCGAGAGAAACTAGTTTTACAAAACTGCCCCACCGCCTCTCCCCTTCCTCCCGCCAAAGTGGTGCACTTGCGGTTCGCTTGCGCGCGCGCGAAGCGAGAGAAGAGGAGGGGGGCCCGAAGGGCGGGGCCCACTTTGGAGAAACCGGATACAATAGATAAATATAAATTCGTATGGGGCACCCCGGAAAGAGCGACCGGATGATTTGCGGGTCCCACAGAGAGGGAGGGGAGAGGGGCTCCACGCCACTCCCTCGATTCACGCCGCTCATGTGATGGCACGAAGGAAAGAGCGCGGCACCACCGCACGTGCCTTGTGGTAGAATGCCTCGCTGGCTCGCACGAGCGGCCGGCTTCTTCCCCTTGCTCTTCCTCTTCCCCTCTCTCTCTCTCTTTCTCGGTCTTTACGTTCTTTTACAGGGTGGACGGAAGGAAGGAGGGACTCTGTATCTGATCTCTCTCTGCCTGCGTTCTGAACGGCTTTTCAGAGAGGACAGGAGAGGAGAGACAGATATAGAGGTTGGAATAACGGCTTCTTCTTCTTCAGTTCGTCTTTCTCTTCCTCCTATTGTTTTTCTCCGTTGAATGTTTGAGACGTTTCCTCGAAGGGAGAGCGGAGTTGAAGAATCCCTCCTCGGTTTTCTTAGTTTTATTCATCATCTTTTGTTTCCTTTGGCTTCCATTCGATCCGTCTGAGGAGGAGAGAGGCGAATTCCGAGGTTTTCGTTTGCTTGAGTTTACCTTTTCTGTTTCTCTCCAATTGTTCTGTGGTATAGGAGGGGACGAGGGAGAAAGATTCGAGTTTCTTCTTCTCCTTCTTCCCCTTCATCTCTTTGTGTCTCCTGTTACTATCTCTCCTTTATTGGGAAAAGGGAAGGGGAGGGGGAGGCGGAAGGGGGGAGAGAAGGCGTGGAAGGGACGAAATTCAAGGTTCTGATTCTTCTTCCTTTTCCGTCGACCGTGCTGATGGAGCAGCTTGTCAATTTCATCATTCGTCCCCCCAGGTAAATCTTTCTCTCCCATCGAATGAATGTTTGAATACTTTCTGATCTCTTCGTCGTTTTCATTTCTTTTGTCTTTCTCGAGATTCCTTTTGTCGCTTCGTCATTTTCATCTTTCTCTCCCCCCCTTCGGTATCGCGATCCTTGTAAATCGTTAGTCTGTAGGCTTAATTAGAGAATCCGTCGAATCTTTTAAATTTCTGCAATTTCTTTAGGACCTGATGATTCGGTATCACAAAAATGAATGCTTGATGCTTTTTTTTTAATTTTAAAATTTAAATTTGGCACCTGTGTTGGTATAGATATATTGTTCAATTTTTGTTCCTTTATTTATTCCATGGAGCCGATTCCGTATAATTTGAAGTTTGAAATGCTCTTGTATAACTATTTTTTGTTCGATGTATGTATGATGAATTGCCATTGCTAGACACTTGCCCCAACTATTTTATCTGTAAATTCAAAGGCCGGTGGATCTGTTGCTTTATTGGTCGAAGGTTGCTGATTTTGACTATTGCAGTTAGGAGCACTTGTTCGACTGTTACAAGAAATGTCTAAATTGGCTGTACCGCGTTAACTTGCAAATTTGTAACATTGTATCTATTCTTATGTATGTGGACATAGGGGGATGGGGGACAGGGGCCCCTGTCTGCAGATCTGAATATTCACATAATACAGCCTAGAATTTTTCTCTTTATTTTCTAATATTTTTTTTGGAAAACTAATTGCTTCTTCAAGAAATTTTTTGATTTGATAATTTATGTAGTCTTTTCTTGTATTTTTTGTAAGCAGAAACTAATATGTTTGATCTGACCTGCAGAGCTGAATATACCCCAGATAATGACCTTCTGGAACAGAAGTTTATGCTGAAGGGACGTTGGTATCAGAGAAAGGACATTAAGGTGTTAAAATTTGGCATTCCACACACATTTGCATGTGTACAGGCACACATATAGCATCACAAAAACTCATGTGGCCGTTCACAACCTCCACCTTTGGCAATCGTTTGAGGCTGTTTAATTTAGGAATTAGGGTGCAGCAAGGATGGTGTAGTTTGTATCAGGCTGACAACAATTATTGCTCGTGACAAGCTCTTGGTGTCATAGACTCATATGTGATCCTTTGTGTTTTAGTATGGAATAAGTAGTCATTGTGAGTTTCTTGATATTAATTGCCAATATGAAAAAATCAATAGGTTTTTCCTTTGCCATTTGCCAAATATTAGGTGTGGCTTCCAAATCATTCGTGTGCTTGGACATTTTTGCCTAGCTTTCTGGATGTTGTCATGCATTGAATTTTCTTTCCAGATGGTTCAGTGTTGAATTATTTGGAACAAGGAGTTGTGGTGGTCAAGTCTCATTAATCTTGGGTGTTTTCAATACAACCACAGGTTAAGAATAGCAGAGGACTTGAACTTCATTGCAGCCACTACATGCCACTTGAAATTCGGGAGGGAAAAGCACTGCCATGTGTAATATACTGCCATGGAAATAGGTGTGGTTTGAAATTCTTCATTCAAATTCTATGGATTTATGTGATGTCATCAACTACATGAATAAGCAAGATAACGTCTGTAACATGCCTTATTTGATAATTTTGGCTTCAGTTTCAGTCATGTATATTGTCTTCATGCTTATGTTGTCATCCAGTTTTAAATTATATGATTATGCAGTTCTGCTTGATGCATTAGTCTTTCATGTAATTATGTGTCACATCAGATTTTGATAAAAATAATTCAGCAGTGTGAAATTCGAAGGGTGAAATTTTTGCCATTTTAACTTTAAGTGCTGAAACCAAGCAATTCAAATTGTTAATATATTTTAAGCAAAATAATTGAAGCAACAGGTGGACTGGTGGCGCTTATGTGATGGTGGCTTATGTTCATCTCTTAATCGTTTAAAATTTTAAGAGCTTGAGGCTCCATGAGTTAGAAAGTGTAAGTCCTAGACAAATTGTTTAGGCACTAGTGAATGTCAAAATATAGGTGCCAAATAATGCATTTTATGCACATGGTGTTTTGTGACTACAACTGAATCTGCAGTACATCTACAGTCTAGTGTAGTGTCTTTGACCTGATTTTTTTTTTCAAGGAATTCAGAGCCAAGCTTGGCTATTATATTTCAGCATTTGGTTATGTCAGGTCCTCTAAATATGGTTGCCTGTTCCTTCCCTTGGTTACACTTTCAAGCATATTCATTTTTTCTTGCCTTGTTTCGGTCTTTTTTCTTTGTCCTTTCTTTAAAAAGTCTATCTTTTCCTGATTAAATGGAAGCTTTGATCTCAAGCCAAGCATACCAAATCTATTTCAAACCGTTCTTTCATAAGTTGAATTTACTGAGATGTCTTTAATGATGCATGTTATACATTTTGGTCAATCTATGGAAAACCAAGAACTTCTGACCATTTGTCTTGGTAGGAACTTAGTCTCACAGCTACCTACCGTATCTTGTGCCTTGTGTAACCTTATGCCTTTTTGGTTTAGACAAACCCTATTACTGAACATAATCAATAATATTTTTAAGTATATGTTTAAACACTTTAAGGCATTTTGTCGTTTCCTTTTTGTTGCCTTATTTAAAGAATCTGTTGCAAAGAACCGTTGAATGAACTGAATATGCTTGCATGACTCGGTTTTGTCATACATTTGCAGTGGCTCTAGGGTGGATGCCAGTGAAGCTGCCATCATTTTGTTGCCATCATATATCACAGTTTTCACTCTGGATTTTTCTGGTTCTGGACTTTCAGAAGGAGAACATGTTACTTTAGGGTGGAATGAGGTAAACTTCTGAGGATATCAGGATCTCAATTAAATAAATGAGATTGATTTGAATATTATGATTTGGGATTATAATTTTTCTCCAATTTCTACTGTTTATTGTTTATGCTTTATGGAGCTTTTCCTTTTCAACCTTTTCTAAGATATATGTAGAATGTTAGAGAATGTCATTGTAGAAAATGTGTATGATTGAACTGCGTTTAGTCTCACTAAATTTATTGATAACTGATAACTCTCTGGAATTCTTCACTATGCTAAAATGGGCTTTCATGCCTTGGTGTTTCTACTTTCTACATGCATATGCACACAAACATATATATGTGTCATTGCATCTACATGCAAGCAACACACAAATGCAAGTACATACATAGGTTCACTGCTCACCTAGTTACGAGTGATAAAGTATTTTCTAAATATCAAGATATTACTTCATATTTCTGTGCAGTTTCATTTTTGTGACACCTGCTGAATTATGGAAACAATTTTCGTGCCCTTTGTGTGCATGATCTAAAGATTTATGTTTTTATTTAGAAAATGAAACATTGATTTCTCTGGTAAATTTTCCACTAATATGTGCTTTTAGTAATTTTCAGAAGGATGATCTCAAGGCTGTTGTCAATTATCTGCGAACTGAAGGCAATGTTTCTTTAATTGGTTTGTGGGGTCGCTCAATGGGTGCTGTAACCAGGTTTTTTTTTATTTACTGTATTTCGTTTTTTAATTGTAGCAAATTATACCTTGTCTTTCTTTCATTGTATTATATGAGTTAACTGTGTCATCTCACAGTTTGCAATCAGGGAATATCTTAATCATGCATGCTAAGTCTCCCTGGAATTTTACCTCAATGAATCTAATTGAGGAGAAAAATTTTAGGGAACTGTTACTGACTTTTTAAGTCATTGAATTTCTAGCTGGTCTACTTGACCAAATTTTAGCTTTTTTTTTTTTACTGTAAAATGTTGTTGCAATATACAGTAGCTTCATCTTGAGCAAATATTAAGCAGTACTTAAACCATATTTTATATTTTACTGAAAGTGATCCCAGTCTATGTTTTAAGTATTGATGCTGAATTAATTATATGCCCTTTCCTGGAGAGTGCATATTACTTTATTATTTTCTGGCTAGTGGTATTTGGTACCCCTGCCTTATATAAGGTTCTCCAACTGTCCTTTTTCTTGACAGTTTGCTATATGGTGCTGAAGATCCTTCTATCGCTGGAATGGTTCTGGACAGTCCATTTGCCAATTTGATTGACTTGATGATGGAACTTGTTGACACTTACAAAATCCGCCTACCAAAATTTACTGTAAGTGCTTCTTTTTTTCCTTCCTCCCCGTCTTTTAGTTGATGCTTGATTAACTGAACTTTTAAGCTTTTAATCTTTCACTTCCTTTCAGGTGAAGGTTGCAATTCACTATATGCGCAGGGTTGTCCAGAAGAAGGCAAACTTTGATATAGGAAATCTAAATGCTGTTGAGGTAATCAACAGGATACCATTATTGGATGATCTGATTCTTTGTCTTAGGCTTTAACTTTGTGATGGACTCCTGAAAAGGCATAATGGTTTAATAGTAATTACCGATTAGCATACCAATGGATTATTGCTCTGTACATGTAGATGATTTTAAACTGGAGAAATTTCATACCCTTTAAAATTCCCGTCACTTGTTATCACATTATGGCATATATGTGTGAAGTCCCTATCACTGACCAATGCAAATTCAAGAGCTTTTCATGCTAGCAAATAACTTGTCTTGTTTGCATTGGCTTTTAATTCTTTTTCCCTTTATAGTTCATGTTGTCCTCTCAACTCTGCCTAAATTACTGCATGAATTTATTCCTTCTGCCTGAGCGCATGCCTAATAATTTTAGTTTTTGTAGGTAGCAAAATCTTGCTTTGTTCCAGCTTTATTTGGGCATGCCACTGAAGATGATTTTATTCAACCTCATCATTCAGATCGAATATATGATACCTATGCAGTAAGTCATTTCTCTATGTTGCTTGTTTACTCACTGGCCTCATTGTTACATGGTGACAATTGACAAACATTAATTTCTTCGTAATTTTCAAATTTCAACCTTATGTACTAAGCCACCTGTAATATATTTTAAGGCTGTATACTCTGAGAGATTTGGTGTGCTTAGCGAAGTAATCTGTTACGAAAAGGAAAGGAAGCTGGGTACCTGTGTACATGAGGGTGCAGTATTCTTTGAAAAGACGGGTGTGGGAGTGTGGGTAGGCAAAGATATATATACAAAAAGGTACACAAAAATGAAAGGTAGCTCTATGTACATGAATATGGATGCAGTATCCTCCATAAAGGCATGGGTGTTGGGTGGGCAAAGAGATACGTATCGTATATATTTATAAAATATGTAAACTATATTTGTGAAATATGTAAACTATGTAAGTACTATGAATCAAGAAAAACTTGGTGGACTAAGTAAATTTGTTTCTTTCCTTTAAATCATAAAGCTGTTATCTACCTTTTTGAAAGAGTAATCTTGCACATGGCACCTTGAGAACTATCAGTAAGTTAATCAAACTCCTCATAGTTGGACATAATTCCATAAACTCTCTCTCTCTCTCTATATACACATATATGTGTTATCTGCTGTCGAGGGACTGTCTGGATGGTTACCTATTTGCAACCTGTTTCCATGGATCCAGCCATGCAAATGCACGCAACATGATTAAACTTTTATCTTCAAAGAAGAAAATATTGAAAATCTGATGTATAGACCAGTTTCTCTAGTGGTTTTAAATTTATATGGACTAGGTTCTTAGCTTTCTAGGGTCATAAAACGTGATCTAGACATCAAATTTTCATGGCTTTTCAACTACAGTCACTTCAAATATTGTCCATATATCTATGTGATTAAGTTTCTGAAAAACTGCATAAGATACTGGGCAATGTTATACACACTCACACACACACACACGTATATATGTACTTAAATTAGAGTACAAGATCAAAATTGCTGCAACTAAATAGCTCACACATATATAAACAATATGGCATAAAAGTTATCTTTCAGGAGATACTTAATATTGTTTCTAATTCCGTGGAGTTCGCACTTCGCTTATCTAATATTGTTGATGTCTTATGGCCTTGCAGGGGGACAAAAATATTATCAAATTTGATGGAGACCACAACTCACAACGCCCACAATTTTACTTTGATTCGATAACTATTTTTTTCCACAATGTACTGCATCCTCCAACTGATGCGGCTGACGGGATCTCTTTTCCATTAGCACATGAATATTACTTTGATCAGGTACTAAGAAACTCTAATGCATACTTCTTGGTCTTGCTGATGTTAAAAATTTTAGATGTTGTTGCATGATTATTGACTGATTTTTTTTCTTTCTGTAGAATAGCTGGGATAGTGTGGATGGAGTTGGGCTTCAAGATAATGATTCTCACACACCTTTTTCAACAGGCATGGCTCTGATGTGACAAACACCTGTTTGCCAATTATCTCAATCAGATGTTGCACATTTTTTTACCTGAGTTATGAGACTTCTAAGTTCTAATTATGTTCAGGTGATGTCACTGATCAATTGCCTCCTAGAAGACCTATGAGTAGAACAGAGGTATGAACACCATATGAGAAATTTGAATTTTCATCAAATAGTGTTATGTACTTTGTTTTGAGGAGGTGCTTTTTGATTGGGGTTGTGAATCAGGTGGTTGCTGAATTATGTCCACATCCTTATTAATGGTTGAAGGTTGAAAGCCTGAAATGTATTGAGGATACTGTGAGTCTTGCATGATTTAGCCAATAGCTTATGGTTAATAATTGCTGGATGTGCCTTTGTATATTCCTGTGTCAGGAAGAGAAGAAGAGAGAAACTTTGCAGCTATATCTAAGATTTCCTTTCAGAGGTTTACAATGTCAAGGATGCGCTAGGGCCTAAATTATTTTGTAGAGAAGAGAGGAGCATTTTTTATTCAAAATTTTCATTGCATTGGGCCAGCATGAATCAGCTTTAATTGAAAGAATGGATATGCAGTTGTGTACATGCAGTAGGGCATATAATATATACTGCCGTTAATGATAAGCAGGTTCAGATAAACCCCAAAAGATTGTAATCTACATGGGTTACGAAGGTGAACTTTGTAGAACACAATAAAGCTAACTAGAAAAGGTTAACCTTTTTGTCCTACTCTCCTGAAAGGTTCGGCTTACCAAGTGCCCATTGTTTTGTGATTCTAACTTGCTTTAGGTCCTTCCTGAAGGTGTCCTCTAGCACGCTTACACATGCTTGGTCTCTATTCATCAATCTGTTTGAACCTCTTTTTTTCTTGAAAAGCTTTGTTCTATTCACCTCTTGCTTTTGTTGAACCACCTTTCAGCATGTGCTGTGAAGAGATTTGAAAATTTGCTGTTTGAAGCCCTCATTTTTGCATCATTTACCAACAAAATAGATATCTTGTTTAAAATAAAAATGGCTTCATACTCTGTGTTCTTAAGCTAGACATTCTCAAAGGAAACATTCTTTGTCCTTATTAACCACTATTATTTGGCATTCTAATTTTTCAGGTCCCTCTTGATATTCGTGGACAGGAGGAACATCTGGTACAGTATACTCTTCCCACATCTTTTGCCTGTTGAGAAAGTGTTGACAATATGCTACGCTTGGGTTGGCTGTGGTTTTTGATCCAGAGGGTCCTTTGGGTTTTTTTTTTGTGTGTGTGTGTGTTTATGAGCTGATTTTGAACTAAAGTATGGGTTTCTAAATACTATGTTGTTAAAAATTTGTTTAAGCCATTGGCTGATAGGCGAGGTTGGCCAAGCATAGGTTACCTACCATGTGGAAACACATGGCGCCCCTGCACTCTACAACTATCTTTTTTTTTGTCTTCTTCTATCAGTGGCTAATGTTTTTCTTTTTCTCCTGCAATCTAAAGCAGGTTTTTATTTTATTTTATACACACACACACACACACACACACACACACACACACACACACACACACACACACACACATATATATATATATATATATATATATATATATATATATATATATATATATATATTATGCTAAAGACAGTTCTATAACAATAACATGGTAAGCTGAGGGCTTGTGTTCCTCTGTCTTGTAAAACTTTTATTTAATAATTCTGGGTTTTAGTATAAATTTTCTTATTTTAGAAGAAATAGGGATTGAAATGGTTGGTATTTAGGAAATTAAGAGATTTTGCTCTCTATAATGTTGCAAAGCAGTGAAGTCAAATTGGAAATTTTTCATTCTTCATGCTATAACCTTTAAAATTTAACTGTTCAACTTGTTGAATTTTTTGTCACATGGGTAGTGCTGTAAAGGCAGCGTACCCATAGCGGTCAGGTACGACTCCAGTACTGGTTCTGTCCTGGGTATTTCTTGGGTACCAGTCAAACAGTACCGGATGTGGTCAACTTAATGGAACTGTATCCGTTCGATTTAGGACTCAGACAAAGTTGACTCAGATCTTTCCTATCCAAAATTTAGGATTTCAGTTTTCTTCTTACACCATTTATGCGCGGTAAATGCATACGTAGTTGTTCGCTTTCATATTTTGTTCAATACTTTCTTCTTTAGAATCTATAAATTTTGAATCATGAATGTGCTATTTTGTTTGTTTGAATTCTTATACACCCAAACACACACACACACACACACACACCCCACAACCCTATACCCAAGTTCTTTTGAAAATAGTCCGAACCCATACCCGTACCTTTGTAACATAGGTTGAATTGCTCTCTCAAACTTTTGATTGTGTTTATTATTATGTTATGGAATGTTTAATTGATAATTGTATATTTTTTCAACTAAAATGCTTCGGTTTTGCTGTTGCTTCTAGAAATTAATTTGCCACTTAAGGGGGACATCGGGCCGGGTCCGGCCCCAAGCCCGGGCCCGGCCTGATATCCCGGGTCCTGGCCCGGCCCGTTTGACAATAAGAAAAAGTTGAGGGGCTATGTTGAAGGGGGGGCTCCGGTTGAGCCAAGCCCCTTCGCTGGCCGGATGGCGAACCTCTGCTGCTGGGGAGCGATGCTGGTGACCTGGTAGGAGGAGCCGTTGGGGGTGGGGAAGAAAAGGGAGCCGGTGGTGGCAAAGAAGAAGGGGAGGAGGAGGTACGTGCGAGGGAAGAGGGTGAGGATTACGGCAAAGAAGAAGGGGAGGAGGAGGTTCGTGCGAGGGAAGAGGGTGAGGAGGAGGATGGGAGACGGGAGGAGGAGGAGGAGGATGAAGGTTGAGGAGGAGGAGGAAGAGGAGGATGAAGGTTTGAGGAGGTGGTGGAGGACGACCAGGAGGAGGAGGAGGAGGAGGAGGATGAAGGTTTGAGGAGGTGGTGGAGGACGACCAGGAGGAGGAGGAGGACGATGAAGAGGATGGGGGACGGGAGGAGGAGGAGGAGGACGATGAAGATGACTTAACGGGCCGGATTGGGCTGACCCGGGCCGCACCATCGGGCCCGAGACCGGCCCTGGACCTGGTTTTCTCGGCCCGGACCCGGGCCCGACCGGGCCGGGTACTGGGTGGCGGCCCGGACCCAGGCCCGCCCGGGCCGGGTACCCGGTGGCGGCCCGGCCCGGTGCCCAGGCCTGATGCCACTTTTTTCTATTGATTGCTTAATGTGCCTTGTCATGCCTAGGGTCTAGACTTTATCCTAGGCTGCACCTAGTGCTTTTAGCAACATAAATTGTTATCCTATTTTTATTCTGCCATTTATTGCTTCAAATGGTTCCTTCTTTTTTCTCCATTTAGATATATTTTTTAATTTCTTTAATAATATTAAAAAATAGTTTGGCAGTGTTATTGACTTGTTGCATGTTTCTCTTCCCTAAGCTACTGAGATATTTATAATGTTTGTCGGATGAACAAGGGGGTTATGACATGGGCATTTCCAATTATATTGGACTTTGAAGTTTGTTTTTGAGAAAAATGTTCTGTCTCTGTCTCTGCATGTGTGTGTGTGTGTGCATTGATATAGTCTAGCTTGGTTATTTTGTGTCAACTGAAGTTTTATGTGTCAAAACAATTGATGTCTATAAAATGCTGCAGGAGGATGCAAGTCAGGGTGTTAACTGTTCATCTTTAGACGAATCTGATTCATACACTATTCCCTTCAGTCACTCTGCTTTGGGTGGCCATTCTGTTGGATCTTCGTATGGTAGTGTAGCTGATTTCCCCTACAGTGTTGAAGATGAAGAAAGAGTAAGTTGCTCAACCTTTTCCATTGATATCCATTGTCAATTTTCGTGCATGTTGATTAGCTTTTCTAGGCTTTCTTCATTTGTCAATGTCAATCTCACATTCTGCTTGAAAGGATGCCTTTTGCTACTTCTCGTTTTTCCTATTTCGTAGTTCTGGGGCTATCATCATCATTGGATAGCTAGGAAAATAGCTATCCTGTAATGTTAGTTCCTGTACTTAGTTCTGAAACAGGTTAGTTTGGGTACTACTTCATTTGGAAGCATAGTATAAGGATTCATTTATGTGTAGTTTCTATCTCTTTTCCTTATTTCTTAGTTGGAGTTTTCTTCTTGGAGCAAGTGTATTCAGTGTATCCAATGCTGCTGTGTCTTCATGGCCTCCTTGTACCAAACAATTGTTTATATCGGCTGCACTTGTATTTTACCATTTCACTGTATTTTTTTCTTCCGCTGCTATCAATATTAATAATTAGACCCTGTGAGATCATTGTTTTTACTTTTGACCCTTCATTTGGTCTTTTTGTTTGGGTTTGCTATCATAGTTTCTTTCCTTGTCACAAATCTCACATCTTTTTCAAAAAAAGACACAATATTTTTGTTAAAAAAAGATCCAAACAAAACAAAAAAAGACACTATCTTTTTAAATGCCAAATTAATTTACATGTTTTTATCTTGTTTTTTTATATCATTTTTACATTTATTTTCCTTTAAAAATTTAGTTAAATTATTGATCTTCATTTCTATCATTACTAAAACACTGTTTTATCATTTTAACTAGTTAATTTTTATGCTGTGTTTAGTTTCTCATTTATTTCATTTTTGTCCAATTTTTTGGATTTGTTGGATTTCAAAATAAATTACCAAAATTTTTTCGAGTGAAAATTTTGCCAAAATGTACCCGAGAAAAACCTTGCCATTGAAATCCCAAGAGCAATATTTGCGACAATTTTCTCTACAACCTTCTCTTTTTCATTAATCAGACCACCATCATTAACTCTTCATTGAATTCTTCTAGACAAAATTACTGGATTCTAAACTAGAGCCAGAAGAAGTGCTATACTTCTTACTGATGGTTGAACGCCTGCTTCACATGTTCCAAACCCTTGGAATGGTGAAACCTTCCATTCAGTCATGTCTAGGTATAGTAGTAGAAGCTGTCTCAGTAGCCTGTAGCTTCCAACACCATCATCCATGATCCAAGGCATGATTACCTGACAAATAATCCTAAGTCTCTTCAACAATCAGCTTCTGCATCAGTAATGATTCAATGAATGGGTGAGTCACATGCATTAAGAGTAACATGCATCTTACCTTCAAGATTATTGTCGGGTGCAGCTGCACGTATATTCTTCATTTGCATTTGCAGTATTTGATTCAAGAAAGATGCAGTTACAGCAAAAAGTCTGGTTTATGCTGGGATACGTGCATCTGAAATAAATGTCTGGTCGGTCCATATTACTTCATTCACTTCCCACAGAGTAATCCGATGATCCATTTTTAGGGTGCCTTGCAGTTTTATAATGGAGAACGTGTAGGCACAGGAGGCATCTTTTGCTTCTCTATTTCTTTACATGAAATTTGATCTATTCTCTCGTTGCAGATGCTATCAGAAGCGATCATGCTCTCGCTCAAGGAGATGAACATTGGGTCCACAAGTGAGGATCCAATGTCGGGGAGTTCAGAAGATCCATGTCAAACGGATGACTCGGTTTCAGCTGGAAGGAGTACTTCACCTACAGAAGGACCTTCCTTTGAGGGAACAGCTGGAGGCGTTCATTCTCTGGTTGTTTGCGAATCTGAGTTGAAAACACTTTCTGACCCAAAAAATTCAGTAACAACGGTACATGCTGAGCCACCTTCAGTCACCGACTGTCAGACACGTGACCCTGTCTTGTCCAAGTCGTCTTTGCCAGCTTCAGAAAGTCATGCAGAACAGCTTAAGTCTTCATCTACTGGATGTTTGTGCAATGGGGATCTCTCAGCACAGCAGCAGCACTTGGATCGGCCTGCAGATGCAAATGCTTTGCTGCCAAAGAACATGTGAATGCACATAATGGATAGTTTGGTCCACCGTTTTCAGGCTCAACTTGTTTAGGAACAAGGGTTGAGCATGATCCTGCGGAATTGGATTGTTTAGTCACAAAGGTGGGAGCTTGATCTGTGGGAATGGATGGACTGATTCTCTTTGATGAGTCTGAGTCAGTAGATACGATACGCATGTAAAGAATCTTTCCGGCTTCCCTTGATTTATAACCATGTGTGCAACTTCTCAATGTAAGAGAAACAGCTATAAAACGGCGAAGATAGCAGTAGTGCATCCGTCAGGCACGATTACATGCTGTGGTGGAAACTGCCAAACAAAGTGCCAGTTATGCCCGAAGACCAGCAGGGTCGGGTTCACCAATGCGGCAATGCCTGGACAGGAGCCTCAGCCTCCGTGACAAGTGTGTGGCAGATCTACAATTCACTGCGGGCAAAGGGGCCTGGTTTTGCTGCTGCTGGTTCCCTTGGTTTGTGTAAAACGCTATTCACTTGCAATTGGTAGGTTTTTTCTGCTTGCCTCGCAGGCAAAAATGTACGATACACGTCTGTGCTGTTTCTCCAATGCATGTGTATGTATAATGATTTCATAACTTACCTAAAGCATATATTCTTAATATTTTCCATGTATTTCAAAGTACCTTTGCTTCTTTCACTGACTACTTATGTTTAGGCGGAACCTATCTAGTTAACAAATTTAATCTCGGTGATTCATGAGCTCACCAAGGCCACTCAATCAGTGCACACGAATAAATTTGTCAATGGCCATAATTGCATGAATGAAGATGTAAGTTTGAAGGGGAAAAAAAGTTTCCCTGAAAAAGAAAGTGTTCCAGCAGGTTAGGGTCCGAACAGAGCGTACCAGATCCAGAACTGTACTGGACACTATATTCAAGCCGCACTTGTACCCATGTAGTTGGGTGGTCAGAGATAGACTCACGAATCCAGGAAGAAAAGTTGCACTTGGATCCAGTGAAGCAAGAGCTGAACTTGGATCTGAATCAGGGAATTCTGAGAATGTGGGAAACACGAACGACCGACAAGTATGCGAAGGCAAATAGCCAGATCCTAAAACCGATTCTTTGAATCTGGTTCGGGCTTCAGGTCTCTCCTAACTATCGATCCATACCATCTATCACATTCCTATCCTTTTTTGTCCAAATATCTTCGTCTGTGAGCCTGATGGTATGAAATGGATCTGATACTGCTGGTGTAATTGAATCCAAGTCTAAAGGACCAGCAGTATCATCCAAACATGAACCAAATAGGTTTCAGGAAGTAAGTTCGAACCAAATAACAGGATCTGATTGATAAAATTAGCGTTAAACCTTGTAAAACTATATGACGTTATAGTATAAACATATAACGGTTGATCCATATTCATTTGCAGATATCTAAGATCCCAGCCTACATCCGGAAAAAGTGCATCAATATGAGCTTAAATCCAGTTGAAAAACATATTGGGCGGTACTTTTAGATCCGGGTCAAAAACCTACACAACGAGTTGGATCCATTCCCAATCCTACTCATGGAATGGTGCGCATGCCCGCACCACATTTCTCCACGGTGAGGTCCCGCCACCGACTCTCTATATAAGCTCAGCGAAGATCTCACTTGTGAACCTTCGGAATTCCTTCGTCAGTTGTCCACCGAACGAAAATCAACCGAGCGGAGTTGCAAGCCGAGACGCTTTAATTTCTCGGTAATCTTCTTTCTTCTCGCATTTAATCGGAGAGATCTCCCTTTCTTTTCTCAGTTTGGCATTATTTTCAGGTCCAGATCTACGTTTCCCGGACAATTTTCTGCGAAATCTTTCATGGTACGCATCTGAATCGTGCCCTGCTTTTTGATCTGCTTCTTTATATGGATTACTTCCTGAAGTGTAGGGCTTTTTCTTGATCTTTTCTGTATTTACTGCTGTGAGATCCATGCAATGCTTGAGATTTAACTAGTGTGAGATCAAGCGGATGGTGACTGACAGAGGAACCTGGTTGTTCTTGGAGGCCGTACTCAGTTTGAAACAGAAAAAGATTCCTGCCAGGAGCACAATAATCATTTTCTGTTTCAATTGCATATTGGGAAATTTTCATGAACCTTCTTGTGGTTGATCCGGTTTTGCGGTTTTCGGTAACTTGCTTTCTTCTTTTGATGAGATGAGCCTTTTGTGACTGTTTTGGTAGGTTTAAATGAATGTTGATTATTTTAAATGTGATTGTTCTCGAGAACTAAATGGTTGTATCTCTTGATCTTCGCCGGTTAGTCCGTGTATCAAAATTTTGTTATACAGATTCGTTTTCCAATGGTTAGTGTGCTGTTACGATTGAAATGTTAAAGATTTTCGTGGAGAGCATACAGTCCACTCATGTATGTTGGCAGAACCTTCTTGAATGATATTGATGCAGATGAAGACCGTTAAAAAAAATGACGAACTAAGATCTTGTTTAAAGGTACTTAGCAGTATGGAATTGCCAGTAATAGTTTTCCATGCTCCATTCTGTGTAATTTACTTTTTCGCTTATGCTGTTTTTCTCGACAGTTCTAACGTTGCCTGTTTTGTCTTCACAACCTTTCAGTATTGTATTCCCTTTCTCGTGGCAGTAACTATGCAATGGAAACGCTTAAACTAAATATTTTTATCATTGTAATCTCTTTTGCGCTCTGCATGCCTCCATTTCTATTATTTTGAATTGAGTGTTCCATGCTGTTGAAATGCAGGATTCTTTTCCTTCAATAAAAAATATTCTTCTTCTCGACTCAGAAGGAAAGCGTGTTGCTGTGAAGTATTATTCAGATGACTGGCCAACGCTTAATGCAAAGTTGGCTTATGAGAAATCAGTTTTCACTAAGACTCAGAAATCAAATGCACGGACAGAAGGTGTCCATTTTTTGCTGGATGTTTCATGACTTTTCATGGTCTTTTGTGATGCATAAACTTCAGCCTTATTTTCCCCTTTATTCTGTTCTCCAGCGGAGATAACCATGTTTGATGGTTATATTGTAATCTACAAATTCATCGCTGATCTGCATTTCTTTGTGACTGGTGGTGATGATGAAAACGAGCTTATAATTTCCACAGTCCTTCAAGCTTTCTTTGATGCAGTCGGCATCCTTCTGAGGTGCTGCTATTTCATTTCTATTTCATGATTTCAAGTAGTTCTTTGAATATCATATAAAAATGAGAGCTCTTTCTGTCCAACTTCGCATGAACTTTTAGCATTCAGTATAATGTCTTGGTTGCTTGCTCATATATTAACTAGTGTATGCAATCTTGTCTCAGGAACAATGTTGAGAAAAGGTCTGCACTTGAGAATTTGGATCTCATTCTTCTATGCTTAGACGAGATTGTTGATGGAGGGTATGAATATAGTTGTTTCACTTTATATTCTCAGTACTGTTTCTTGCATTTCTGATGTTACATTATGTGGTAGGTTGGTATGCTTCATCAATTTGATCATGTTGAATGGTTTAATGCAATAGGGTTCTCTGTAAAGCATTAGCATATGGGCTTTCTTTTTTCAGCTGCAAACGACAAGTTAATTTCTTTTAGTTGAATGTGAGATTTTTCATGGTGTACACTAGCTTTCTTATTATCTTGGATGTATTTGCACTTCTAGCTGAAATTCCTTGCTTTTAAAAAAGAAGGTTTTAAAGTAATTTTGCAGAGAATGCTTCATCCATCAAAGTTGTTAGTCATGTCTTGTGTTATGAAAAGGAGTTATTTTTGCCCATGGAAGTTAATGAACAGCCTGAGATAGAAACATATACATAGATGAGCCGAATGAAACTTACACAAACAAGATTCCTTGCACAAGTACTTTTAACAATTGTAATAACATGCATGTTCAGCAGAAAAAATGCCCATATTTATGGATTCAATGCTGGAAATGGAAGTTCGCAAATAATTTCTTCTTAGAAACTAATGTTAGAACTAAAGTTAAAAAAGATATGCTGTGGGTACTTCTTTTGGATGCTTTCTGTGTTCATATTTGTGAAATGAAATGGTTTAGTGGTAGTACGCAAAAGTAATAATGAAATAATGCTTTGAGGACGCTGAGCGATACTAATACGTAAGGTGATTGATTTTAATGATGTATGTGATCTATGTTGGTGATATGCAACGAATGTTGTCCTTATACGTTTGACCTATCGATTAAATTTTTTGTTACACCCTTAGCTCCATGGGTCTAGTTGGTTGGTGATGTTTTTATGTTGAAGAATCGACTCTTCTGATGCTTATGTCGTACTTATACTCTTATGGTACATCCAAATCCTTTCAGCATTATCCTTGAGACAGATGCAAATGTTATTTCGGGAAATGTGGCTAGCCAAGGTTTAGAGGGAGGAGCCATACTCTCTGAACAGGTACCTCTTTCTTGATCATCTACTAGACTGTTTTTGGTTGTCATTCTCGTGCAAGTGTATTCCATCCTGTCATTCTCGTGCAAGTGTATTCCATCCATTAGAGTTAGTCTTCTTGTGGTTATCCATTAGAGTTAGTCTCTCTTGTGATTCCACTTTTGTGGAAGAGGGTATTCATCTAGTATCTGTGCTTATTAAGTGCATGCTACTTGTTTTGCAGACAATAACTCAAGCCTTGGCCACTGCAAGGGAGCATTTAGCTCGGTCGCTTCTTAGTTCATAATTGTGTGACTTGTCGATGAGGTGGTATAGAAGGGATGCCAAACTCACTTGTGCTAAATTTTGGGTTTATTGCCCCCATTGTTTCCTTTTTATACATTTTGAGGCTTTTTTTTTTTTCCTGTCATCCCGGTCGTTTTTTTCTTCCCTGTCCCTCAATATAAAATGAATTTTTGGGGAAACTCTCCTCTCTCTCTCTCTCTCTCTCCCCACACAGCTGTAGCGCAATTAGTAACTTTAATTGAGCTGGATGATGTTCACAAGTTAGCCTGTACCAAATAAATGCAATGACCATATGCTACTTAGATGTTTCTCATTTTCCACTAATATATTCTAGACATTCATATGAGTGCATGTGGCCCAGTGTCTGGCAAACGTCGTTGATTTTTCTTGTAAAACTGTTTTTCTAATGGTAAGGAACCCTCTAAGTGAGGATATCCATTTTGCATTTCAAAAAATTGATCTTAGTGCTTGTGATCCGGTGCCTCAAACAATCATCGATCTTTTCTTCTCAAGCTGCCAAGTGCCACTTAATCTTTCTCTTCTTTAAAGCCCGTTGACTTGATCCAATGTTTCCTTCAACTCCTTACACAAGGACATTACTAGGAGCACATGGGGTGCACCCTGCATCGGCTTTGTGGCATCGCCAGGGTATTCGTGAGATCCTGTAAGGTTTCTTTGATGTCAAACACTCGTGCATCACGCTTGCCGTTGGTTATTCTATACGGAATTTGTTTGAAAAGGTGTATAATAGATGGTATCTGAGTTTTTGGTGCACTATGCACAAATCAGCAGCAAGAGTTCGGTCACATGACGAAAGAGGCGGATTTATGACATTCGAATTGAAGAAAGCCAATAGTTCATTTATGGTGAAATCCAAGTTTAAAGTTAATAATGAGAATACTGTTCTCCAATTATTGTTGAAGTAATGACATATTGTTACGAAGGTAGTGTCTCGCAGTACCTACTTCTGAGTGGTTTTACCTGTGTATTCAACCTGTCAAAAAACTTTAGAAATTAACAATTTGATAATTAAGGACAATGAATGCACATTTAAAAGCATAGCTAAGCAAATCGAAACCAGGAATTGCATAATGATGCAACAAATTGCTAAGCAAATCGAAACCAGGAATAACATAATGATACAACAGAGTGGGATGTGTATAGGGTCTGGCAGTCTAAAGTTTTTCACCCTTCAGCAAACTATCCGAATTTCTGCACCGTGCATTTTGCACGCTGAGAGCTAAGCAGCATTTAGCAATTCATGTGCCGCATCTAGGAGTGAATGGAGAGAGGTTCCATGGCGGCTCAGGCCAACAGTTCCTGAGAAAACATTGAAGCATTCAAGTTCAGTAGTAGTCGCCGCAACACAGTTGAGCTCATTTGCCAGCTGAAATTTCTTGAATATTGTTCTTGTTTCTTTTCCTGCTCTCATCATCGTTATCATCAATTCAACAACAAACCTTCTGATCCTTGGAACCATGACTGAGGGTCTTGGATAGTTCCGCAAAATTTGCACCAATTTTGCTGGCAGCTCTGTTTTCCCTATGCTTGCATGTGAGAGTGCTCTGTGAAACTGCAAGGCATCTGTGAATCTGAAAACTTGGGCTGCAAGTCCTATTGCAACTTCCTGAGTTTTTGCTTCTTCCGACATGATAGCCCTCAGAACCTGCGAGAATAAAAAGCAAGAAAGGTTAAATTTCTCATTTCAAAATGAAAGGGACACGAATATTTATGCAATCAAAAGAATCTGTTTTAGTGAATGTGTGTGTGCTTTCACCTAGTTGTGACTGCAATAGGATGTGCGTATCTTCTACTCTGGCTCTAAGCGCTGTTGCCTTACAAAGTGACGGCTAAACATGTGGTGATGAGGAACTTACAAAGTCTGCAGCTTCTGTAACCTGTGTCATCCTGTGTTGACAGTCTGATCCTATATATGCACACAAGTTGCGCAAAATTCTGGCTGAGTTTATGGACAGAGACTTGTCGTTGAGCCCTCTAACTAGTTTTCCGATCACATCCAATTTCAGCATCCTCTCACAATTCTGCTGATTCTCCAGTGCCAGCATTGCCAGTGCTCCTCCTGCACTGACCCTTAGATTCCCATCATTTTCAAGTATTTCTCCATTAAGGAAAATACCAAACAGTAGGCTTATCATCCCCCCTGTGCTCCCAATTTTCTCTTTTGCATCTTTATCTAGAGCCATGCTTGTTAGAATGTCTATTGCTAAAAGCTGAAGGTCATTATGGCGCTCCCCATACTGCAGAATATCTCTCAGGTAGCTGATACTGAAAACTATGCATGAAATTTCCTGCCGCAAAACAACTCCAGTGCTACCTGTTGTGGCTGCCAACCTCCTAACTAGTTTCAGCGATCGTCTCACTCTCATTAGCTGTGACTCCACGACATTGCTGTTCCTGAGCATCCTCTCTCCAGTGTGAGTGAAATCAACAATTTTTGTTAGTAAGCCTCTGACACTGCCGATTTTTCCACAGTTGTCATGCTCGTTTGCAAGTTTTTTCAGTATCAGCAGTCCTATGAGATTAAATGGATAATGGTCATAGTTTGTCTCATCCACGGCTACCTGTTTCTGCTGGACCCCATCATCTGAAAGGCTGGTGCTGGTTGAGTGCAGTAGGGATGATATGGATTCAATGGCACCAGGAATTCCAGCAACACGCAGCGAGTTCTGTTTTTTCCCGGTGATTTTTGATACAATTATGGCTGCCAACATCCTGATTTCCACCTCTCTGTGGCTCCTCCAACTCAGCATCTCAACGAGTCTCTCTATTACTTCCGCCGAAGTGCCGATTCTACGGAAGGCGTCTGCAGCAAATCGGTCACTAACAGTAAACGCCATGAGCATGCGAGCACCAGTTAACTGCTCTAAAACTGAATCAGACTGCAGGAGCTCTGCAGCAAAGGACAGCAAGTCCATTTTCAGACCATCGAATATGCTACCATTCAGACATCTGGAATACGAGTCATAGAAGAACCGACGGATCCATGCAATGCCGGCGTCATCGAAGCCACACTCTCTGTTTACTTGCTCGATGGATTTCATGAACCTGACCTTCCACTCCCAATAGGCTTTCTCCAACAGGAATACAAAAGCTTCGGCTAGTGCAAGAGCATAGAATATAATCAACGCTGCATTCTCATTTGGAATTTCTTCGTGTTCCCTAACGAAATTTGCGTTGTGTAGCCTCGATGCTGAAAGCGCCACAGATGAAGCAGCTGCAGCTAGCTGGAACCAGTAAAGCAATTTACTTATATTTCTAGAAGCAAGAAACCACCCTGCATATGGCACCAGAGGGACCTCAGAAGTTGACCATGTCCTTTCAGGATTTTGGTCATCAGGCATTGCTGCTGTATTAGAGCGGGTGATCTTTGGCTTTCTGCCGTAGGACGGCAGAGAAGAAGTCACCGATTGTAGCCCTTTGATCTTGTGAATCAAGTTCTTGGACCTTGATCTGAGGGCTCTGAAACTCCGTTTCCCAGCTTCAGAAAGAGACCATTTAGATTCATGCTGCCATTCTAGCTCATGGCTCCTGCTGTAAAGCCGACCACCTTCAATCAAGAGAATTATGGTCACGAACCAGAAGTCTGTGGATTCAATTGTGGATGCGAAGCCACCAAGGAGGACGACAGTGGCCCAGATGAAACCAAGAGCACCAAGCCCGCTAGCCGTTTTCTCAAATAAAGCTAGCCGGAGTGCAAGAAGAGTAACCTTCTTTTCCGGTGCCTCCTGCAGCTCCTGGTGCCTCGAGGTGTTGCTGCGGACCAGGTAACCTGTGCTGTCCAATGGTCCAGTTATATCTACTTGGGGCTCAAACATGGAACCCTGCCTCTTTTCTGACACCGGTGTAATCAGATCGGGTATTCGCCAGATGAAGTTGTCATTTGGTGACACTGGGCTTCCAAAATCCATCTTTCTTGGAACGTTGAATTCCTTGAATTTGAAGTGATCTTTTTCTTCACCTGGAAAACCTGAACTTTCAGGTCCAGCGTTCCAGTTGCTCGAACTTTTAATTTATAGTTTTCAGCAGACAAACTTCATATAGGTTATCAGCAAAGTTGAACGAAACATTCATGTAGAGCTTGCTGCAAGTCTGCTCCTGCTACCTAGAATCAAGCTTGCCTGAAGCTTCACTTGATTAAGGACAGTTGTTGGCAACTATGTATATCGGCTCCATACTGCGTCTGCATCTGATTGAACTCCCAATGCTTGCATTGGACAGAACAGCTTAAGGCCAAAAACAGTCATTGATGGCTTCCCCTTAACATGAGGTTTCTTTCTCTTAGCTGCAAACTTTATGTGTTTCTTCGGGAAACTTATAGCCCTGATAAACTTTTGACCATCTTTAATTTCATAAAAGCTGTCATAAATCAAAATTCAAAACACCAACTTGCAGAGGCGGATGTCGGAAAGGTAATTGTATTAAGGTAGAAAATGGCGGCACCCAACCAAAGGTCGGCTCCTCCCCTCTCTCTCTCTCTCTCTCCCCTCTACAGTGCAAGAGTCTCAACTGCCATTCATCGGAGACGACTGATATGAGGAGTTTGGTATGACATGGATTCTTAGAGACGCGTGTATCGATCAGCCTACTGTTTCTTGTATCACAACTTGCATCAGAAGAAAATGTCAGCTTCCATTGATTGGATAGATGTAGCCTGGTGCATTATTTTTTGCGGTTCCTGAATGATGCCCATTTGGAATCGGAAGTTGACATATGGGCCCATTAGGATTGTTTTCTGTGCAAGGCCCCTTTTGTCTGATCCAGATCTCCCTCAGCAGAGACGAATGATGCCATGTATGTTTATGACCTCTCTCTCTCTCTCTCTCGCATGCACGTATACACGCACATAAACACAGAGAACAAAGTTACAGATGACTGTATACCAGGTTAATGCAGATTCAAATGAATCTGGATCTTTCAACAATTTCAAGTCCACGTGGTATTTAGTTCTTCAACAAAGCAAACCCTGGTTAGAAGATCAAGTTTGAATATGATAATCAAGGTTTGGTAGTGTTTGTGTGTCTGTGTATACATGTCCAAACTGAACCTGTACATGCTTATATAAATTCCTGGTATGCATATATAGATTCAAAAAGTGTTGGTAGAGAGATAGAACCCAAGGGAATTTATCACTGCACCTAGGGCAGGTTAGACCTGGTTTTCATTTTAGGATTATATGGAAGAGGGAGAACATGCTACACAATATTATAAATTATCTTTCCTGCTCCCACCTACGTCCCCAAGCAGCCCTGGACCATAAAGGTGGGGGAAATGGGTGCTTCGGCCACTTGCAAGTATCTCAGTCAAAATTTTAAAGTGATTTCATTCTTGATGAGTTGATGGTTTCCCTACCACTCGCCCAGAACCATGATGTGTAAATGTAATGAATCCGAGCCGTCATTTTGGGTCGGGTCGCGGAAGTGGTATTTGAGTTTTTAGATACCGAACTCAGGTCAAACCATGACCGGAAAGTTGGACAAACCGAGCCTGGGTCCCAACCGGGTAATGCAAAGCCCTAATCACTTCTATTGTCCACACTGAACAGGACGCTCCATTAATTGCAGCTTTCCGTCGGCAATATTTAATGTGTTCATCCATGCAGGGTTCCTAGTTGAATGGAAAAAAAGGCATCTGTGTTTGTTGGTTGGTCTTTGCCCCATTTCATTTATTGTAATTGCACCACCGTGAAAACTTCAGTTTTCAGGCTCCACATTTTGTCAATGCGCCATTGTGTCTACCTGTGAGAGAGAGAGAGCCGATAAAATAAGAATATATACCAAAATTTGGGGACAAGAAGTCCTCTAGTTACAATAACAAACACAAAACAAAAGCAAAAAGATGAAATATACAATACAACACACAGTAAAACAAAATAAGAGGTGGGGAGAGAGTGGGAAGATGAAACGACACAATCACCCAGTCGCAGACGGATGGCAACTTGAGAGAGAGACACACGTAAATTGTTAGATGTCAATCTATTGTAAGGAACAACGCCCTCTCTCTCTCTCTCTCTCTCTCTTACAATATCAAGAGGAAATGACGACGAAGAAGAAAAAGAACATAGGACTTTTATGCGGCTCCAAGACCAAAATTCTCAGAAGATGAAACGACACAATCACCCAGTCGGAGACGGATGACTACTTGAGAGAGAGACAACGCCCTCTCTCTCTATCTCTTACAATATCAAGAGAAAATGACGACGAAGAAGAAAAAGAACATAGGACTTTTGTGCGGCTCGAAGACCAAAATTCTCATACATCGATGGTTTCACTCTCGCAGAATCAAGAATACAAGAGATAACAGACCCCGCCTAAATGAAATTAGAGAATACCACAAAATGACAAAATCATAATAAAACCTTCATAAAATTTCAGAAATTAAGGAAGCTTAATAAGTAGAGATCAGGCTCCGCACTCTAACATTTATCTCAAAATTCAAAAAAGAATATTGCCCAAGGAAATCGAACAAGAGATGCGTCTCATCATGTTCTCCCACCCAATCAACTCCGCTATGCCTTTTGAGGCATGAGAGTGAGAGAGAGAAAGAGAAGTATATCCCAAACAGAGAGGAAAACTCAAGCTTTGGGCATCAAAAAACAATTGGAAAACCTCTTAAATCATGTAGTTTCTTGCACGTATAATTGTGCACCAAAGAATAAAACTAATATTCAACAGTCAATAAACTATGGTTTCATTAATGATTCAACAAAACGGCCCACAGTTTTTTTGAAGAGTCGGTGTCTCTTACATAGAATATCTAATTTGATATAATGCTGAGTTGGGTGGTGGAGCTTGTGGGCCAAGTTTATGTGATCATGCTGCCATCTGGTAAACATCACAGCCACCATGTGAGAGATCGAGTGCAAGCAACAATAACCAAGTACATAGAATGATAAAATTTAAAGGCAAAAGAATGAATTGCTCGCTATCTGTTAGGTCTTGATATTAATAACCGGCACTGTGAAGAAACAACCTGTACAGGGTGGCAGCAGTCAATTCTAGAGAATGAAACGCAATCTACTTTTTAAGAAGAGTTTGTTTACATTCTTATATGAGAAACGAATAAAACCAATCACTTAATATTATTTTCTGACTCTCTTCTCTTCTTAGAATCCACTAATCCTGAAGACAGCAGGATGGTCGTGGAGAGGAAAAAGAATGGCAAAATAACAGAAAGAAAGAAAAAAATTGAGATAAAAAAATGAAAAAAAAGATGTGACATGCCTTCAACAAAGACTGTTGAGGAAGAGATGGCTTTTCCCCGATGAAATGAAACATTTGATTCATGCAGCCGGAGAAAGATTTTCCATTCCTTATCTAGAAAGGCATGTGGCCATGAAAGAGGGTTTATGTAGAATAGCAAAGTTGTGGAAACACTTGTTTATTTCATATTTTGAACCTTTGTCTCCATGGAGCAATATTATGCTCCAATATTATGCTACTATGTATACATATAACACGTACACATGAGATCTTTAGTCTAATTTTTCCCTTTGGTCTCATGAGATCGAGCGATTATGAAGGCCGCTAGTTGAAGCTATATGTTCTTCATTTTTGTCAAATAGAATTAAGTCGCTTATTAAAAATTAAACGGCATGTCGTTATGATATTCTACATGGCATTTTGTGTTGTACGTGATAAATTATAGATGATTAGATTATCTATGGTATTCAGATGACTCACGGTCATATTTGCTATACGTACATTTCAAGAGTCTTGAACATGATTTATTTTCTTCTGACTTGACATTCAAATGAAAAGATAAAACGGCGACATTTAATAGTCTGCCACTACTTTTCTTCGTTATGGCATACGTCGTGCCAGCAACGACTTGGTCTGCATTCGTCTCGTAGCTGTAAATGAATAAGCATTTTATGTGATGATTCAACTGGTCTTTTCCATTGAATTAATTTTACACTTGGGTAGAAAAATGTGGCATGTGTTTGCTGTCCTTGGATTTCATATGGTATACTTTTATAGATGTGGCAAAAGATCTTATGTCAAATTCATGGTTCATAAAAATAAGAATTTTAGGCGATTCATTTTTATTTTACTTCTTTGCATTCATGAAAAGTCTGATCTAAGATTGTTTAATGTTAAGTCCATGGATCTTAAATCTTAAGGATCTTATGATCTTAAGTGAAAGAGTTCAAGGGCAATCAAATGCTCCCTAGCCATCAAAGGATAAATCTAGCACTACTTATATCTCAACAATCATGTATGATCCATCGTCCCAAAAAAAGGTAAAATAAAATTTGGCGCTATAAGCGTAGGGCATACTTTTCTTCAAGAAGAGCAAACAATTTGCATACGCCAACGTACTGCAGTCGCTAAAGATTATGCAACATTTTGCAAAATGAGTTGAACTTTCACATGTAGCTCAATAAATCTCATCTAAAAATCTTTGCAAAAGCAAAATCAACTATGGCAATAAAGCTAGCCACTTCAAAGCATTTAATACCACCAGTCGTCCGAAATATCAAAATTTGAAGCTATAAACTGAGGCCATACTTTTTTTTTCTGGCAAAAAGTGGCGTACAACGACACTTCTGGAGTCGCTAAAGATTATTCCAACATTTTGCAAAGAATGGTAGTTATGACCATTGGTACAAAGAAGGTTAGATTCGCAGCGTGGCTAGATAGACAAGATGATTGAGAAGGAAATTATTCCTCAACTACTTTTTACTTATCTCGGCTAATAATTGGTGTCATTAAAAAAAAAAGCATTTGGGTATGGTTGGCATAGTAACAAATTATAAACCATGCTGCACATATATTTATGGGTAAGTGAGAGAGACCCACCACCCGTCAAGAGCTAAAGTGTTCACCTAACTTCTTGTTTCTCTATGATATATAGTTTCATGGTGCTGCTTTTATTGCTCAACTTATACATCGGTGACCTCCTTATCATCATAAAAGTATTGATGCAGCAACTATTTATGGTCCTTTTAGCAATAATTTAAGGTACTTTCAATAAAGATTTTTCATTTTTAGTCATCTGACAACGTATTTGAACCCTATCAAGTTTATATGTAAAATGTGTGTCAAAATAGACCACCCTTACAACATAGAAAGTCACAAGCAAGATGCGGCACGGCTATAAACTTGAGGAGCACAGAGTTAATGCATGAGGTTTGGATATATACACAATATTGCCAGTACCATTTAGCTTGGCCTTTCAGAGATATGTGACAACTTTTTTCCTTTAACCTTTTTTTGGGAATAAAGCTGATGACACCGAGTCTGGACAGAATGAGTTTAACATCTTGCATTCAACAAGCAATATCTTCTATCATCGTTATCGGCTTTCCTGGTCAACAATCAAGCATGGCGGCTACGTTTACGTAGGCATGCATGCAACTATGCAAGCGCAAGCTGGACGTCCATGATAGATTCACTATCGGGATATCAATGAACCTGGTTATATGCACAGGCTCCTGTGTCTTAAAGGCTGTGCACTGACCGTGTACGTAATCATTTCTCGGATATAAATGGTTCCGATTAGGATCAGATAGTCTTTCCTGGAATTTAATGTGATGAAGTTAATCTTATCTGTAGTGATAACAGGATTGGTGTTTGGAATAATTGGATTTGAGTCATGTTATAAAGACTAATTTGAAACCAACTAGCATGAGATTAGGTTCTTGTGACTATTCCCATGGGGACTATTTCTAGGGGTGGAGAAAGGAATTTTCTATTGTAAGAGCCGGATTATAATTTCAAAATTTTAATGACCAAAATATAATTTTTCAACATTTTTATAAAGGTTAAACTAAATTTTTTAAAATTTATAAGATTTTGATTTTCTAAAAAACTGAGGGGGGGCCATGGACCCTAGCTCTGCCCTTCACTCACTCTCTCTCTCTTATTGTTTTTTTCTCTACTGCTTTTTGTACTCTGGTGACCACTTGCTAGTTTCTTTTGATAATGAATTTTCATTCTCAGTATGTGTGTGTGTTGATTGATGTCGGGCACTCAGATGCTGTACCAATGAGAAACGATTTTTCTTTTCAAATCAGTTATTGAGAGAAAAATAAGGAAGAAAAATGGTGTGAGCTAATATTAGATAGCAAAGACTTTCATTACTTTTTTTTCTTTGTTCGTTTTTCTCTCAACTGCTAATATGAAAAAAAAAAAAAACTAATGGCTGAAATTGTTCTTTATCTATCTAGCATCTAAGAATGTGTTTGTTTTACCATACGTCTGAGATCCACTGTACTGATCTCAGATCACCAGTTTTGCATATGTGTGGATTAATTAATGTAGCACTCCGCCTATGGTTTTTGACACATAACATGGATTTAAGATCCAGGCTTTTATGATCTTCAATTTGTTTAAATGAAAGATTTTACAGCGCACACTTTTTAATACAGGCTCAAATCAATTAGGTGCAAGACATTCATGTTGGCTTCGACACACACTTGTGTCGTGAAAGGAAGTTTGGTGTTCCAACTCAGTGGACTACTAAAAGCACTAGTTTTCAGACCTGTACTTAAATTAATTACTTAATATAAAGATAAAGCTACAAACTTTTAATTTTATTTATTTTTTTCATTTTATAAGTAGTGAAAAGGAGGTATACATTGCTTTTATGCTGGTATCATTGTTCTTGTCATTATTATTGTGATTTATTGTTTCCAATATTATTTCCGCATAGACGAATCTCAACTACATACATTTTGAGTGTCGAGAAGCTTCAACGATCTATGCACGCTTATACCTAACGTTCTCGACACGTTGAAGGGCCGCAAAGCCATTTGCTTTATATTTTTGAAATGGTGAGAAACAACCGTTTTGTCTTCATTGGCAGGCCATTGTTTTGAAAAGAAAAAAAAAATATGTATTTCTCGAGAAAAGCCCAAAACTCTCACCCTTCTTTATTTTCTAAGGAAATCAGTCTTGCTTTCAGTGTTTCTGGGCAGCACCTTTGCACCTTTTTTAGGAAATAGAGAAATCTAGATAAGAAATCAGGCTATACTGGTTTAACCTGCAGTCACCTCCTCAACAAAATGACAATATCAACCAACAGAATTTTTTGAAGAATTTAGTTTTGTGGTTGATGTTACTATTCTTGAAATTGATACTACCAATTGTCTATCGCCTATTGGTCCCATTGCCATCAGAATAACTACAGGAATGATGATAAAAGATAGACAAGAACACTGACCAGAGTCTAGTCTCAATGATTTTATTATATGAGGTGACATGACGAAAATGACCACCTTTAGGGCTGTTAATGGGTTGGTTTATGTCAAGATCAATGTTTCCAATACAAAGTTGAATCCTGTCGAAGTACATTGGTAAGGCCATGTGATAGCATTGATAAGCCATTCATATGGAAGCATCGATCACAAGAGGGCAGAATTAACATGTCAAAGGCTTCATTTGAAATTAAAACGCAATTTGAAACTTTGGTGTGCATACCGTTAAGGTAAGTCCTTGGGATTCTTTTTTCTGGCTATGCCAAATTCCAATGAATCTGACTTTTGATGTAATGTAGATTACCCCAATGTCAACTGCTGATAACCCCTTATGAGCAGTTGATATTAGGAATGGTACACCGAGAAACTTGAAGAAAGATAACGTTCGTAAGTTATGATGACTATAGTGGCTTCATTTGATGAAGGACCTTTGCTTTTACTGTACTGCATTGTCTTCTTCTCACAGCTTGCTCAGATCCCCGATGCCATCTGAAAATGCCTTTTTAAAAAAAAAAAAATTGAGTTTGCCAAGTTTGTTGGCATTTTGAGTCATGCTGGAACTGATATATCCAAGTCTTCTCAAAGGTTCAATTGGTGTAGTTGAGCAGCCTGTGGCTGACATGCAGATGCCCTGGTTCGATTTCCACAGGTATCATTCTTTAGGCAAGTGAAAGCAGCAACCTGCAGGCGCATTAACTTGGGGTCCATGAGGTTATCTTGAGAGTGGGAAAATCTACTTAAACTTAATGACATTAAATTTGAACATGCCACTCCATTGTTGCATTATTTTTTGGCAAGTTTATGAATTCATGATCATGGATTGTTTTAGTGTTGCCATAACTCAGATGTACCAAACCATCTTGCCGTTTTTTCATCCTCTTTTGGTGGCTTTCTGAAGCCTTGATATAAAGTAAGCCAAGTACTTGCGGGAGAACCAGACTCTATAACATATTGCTAGAATTTCCTTCATACAGTTTGCTTTTTTACTCCCAAGACAATAAAATTCCTGTCAGATCTATAATGCTCCAAACCGCGATGACTAGTTTATGCGGAACTCAATTACAAGGTAATTAGTCGGACTCTACAGCATCCTCTACCACGATGTGCTCCACTGTGCACACTTGCCCCCAGCAGCCTGAGCTTGTTTATGTCTAATCTCCAACTCTACATCATTCATGAAAATGCTGATGCAAACCACAGGTCACCTTCATGCAAAGCCTTGGTCCTTGCAAAACCGATCATCCTTTCTGTACATCAACCTGTTCAGAGTCAGAGAGTTGGTCTCCTATGAGAACAAAGTACGTACATTGCAGACGTAGTGCAGGATAATATATGTGCTTAAACAAACATGCAGTTTCACAAAAAACAGGATAAAGCTGAAACCATGAGAGTTAATTCAACAACTTACCTTGAGGTTTTGCCAAAGTTACCAGTGGATATGCCGATCCCTTAGAAAATTCCGCAGACTCGGAATATCACCATGCATGATGACTCTTCCACCTTCCATGTAGATTGCACCATCTGCATAGTTTAGCTCTTCCAAGCGATGGGTAACCCATAGAACAGTCACTTCATCAGGGCCACCTTTGGAGCTCCGAACTGCATTTATGACTCCCATCTGGAAAGAAAAGTCAGCAAAAAGCAGTAACTTTATCCTTAATAATATAAAAATTGCTCCAAGCCAAATCATCAAATCAATTTGCCATTAGAACAAGCACCTGATCATGTCTATCAAGAAAAGTTGTAAGCTCATCAAGCAGCAGTACTTGGCTTGCTTCAGCCAAAGCACCAGCAATTGCAACCCTTTGCTTCTGTCCACCACTGAGAGTCTGAATTGGCCTCTGAAATACATAAGAGGGAAATGTTAAAAGAATGTCCAAAGAAAGTCGTAGTATTCACTTCTGACTTCTCAATCTCCTATAAAAAGGAGTCAAATTTTTGGAACATCAAATAGCATGCCTGCAAATACTCCAACATGCCCACGGCTGCTAATGATCTTTCTACTCTAGTCCTTACTTCATCTGGTGTTAGGTCAAAGCTACCAAGACCGAATGCACAATCTGTTTCAACAGTGGGCATTACTACCTGCATAGGAAAAGATAGAGGTTGATCGAAGAATGATACTCCAGTTGGATAAAATGTTTGAAACTCTCAATTTCTTTAAACAGTCACTTTAATGCTACAGAAATCAGTAAATTGTGATTAAGCTACCTAATAATCTGGACCCTGGAAGGTGTGGCAGGACAAACCTGATGATCTGGATTCTGGAAAACGAAGCCTGTAGGGCCTTGTACATTTAGGGTTCCATGGTTTGGCTTTATTAGACCTGCCAAAATCTGAAAATAAACCAGTAAGAAATCTTCCACTACAACACAAATCCTACTAACTCCAATGACATGGTACCATCCTAAAGTACTAGCATACATCTTCATAAACTGAAACAAACGCACTCTAGTAAACGAGCAAATACAAATTACTTTTACAATCATAATGTTCCTGGAAGTCCAAGAATTGATTAGTCCAGGTAAAGTAGAAAGAAAATGAATTTTTCATGCTTGACCTGAAATTGATTATCAATTAAATTAAATCTTTTAATGATATTAAAAGCTGGTAACCACATCAATCTTCTTCTTCCTAGCCTCAATTTCTGCCTGGAAACGTCACCTTAATTGCATAAAAATTTCTTTTACTTTCTTTTTTTTATGCAGCATGCTGATACTGTCAATGTCAACAGGACCAACCAAATGACGAGCAGAGTCAGTGTCATATTCCAATCTTACAATGTTCACAAGGTCTACATTGTAAGTCATGTTTTTTCATTTTTTTCATCTTAATGCTCAAAAATGAATCCCTTCCACGCATTACATGTCTTGTCAATCTTTCCCATATATTAGTTTAATTCATTATTTTCATGTTATCCCTTCAACAGATTCTGTTTATTCCTATTCTAATTGGAGGCATAGTCAATGGAAATTCCTTGAAGCTATATATCATGAGATAGCAAACTTGAAGCCGATGACACTGGCAACAATAACAGAGGAAAATGTAACTGGCAATTCAATAATATAAGAAATAAGCATACAGCATAGACAGATTACTTATGATTTCTCTTGTTGATATGAAGAAACTTGAGAAATAGTACTGCAAGAATAAACTACTACTTTTATTCCTTCCATTTAGGGCAAGGAGATGATTTTCAATGACCTCCGTCTTATTCCTGCAAACTAGAGCAGAATCAGAATCATCTTTTTCTTCCTGACACACAAAATTATTACACTGCCAATTTTGGGGTCCCCTGAAAAAGGATACAGGAAGACTACAGTTTTCCTTTTTTATATGGGTACGGTGAAATCATGGGGGTAGGCATCAGGTTGGACACCTATTTGGTTTTTGGGTAGCCAAGAACAAAGTAGGAGAGTGCCTTGACTGATAACTTATTACAGCCCGGTAGGCCTGCTTCCAAGTGAAGAATGGATTTCTTTAAGGCATGTTAGGCCCCTATTAGCTGCATTTAAACTGGACCAACTCAGCCGAATGTCAAATCCAACAGTTCAAACTTAAGAACTAAGAACAGTGTCCGCAACTTCTCATTGTACACAATTTGGAGAGCATTCACAACTGCTAGGACATTATGGATGCATAAGACTTTAAAACAGCACGTTAAATAATTAAATGAAAACCTAGACCTTTGGATTAAACCCACAGATATAAATAGCACTTCAATATTAAAAAGGGAAACTGAGGAAACTTTAGAATTAGGACAGAAAGCATAGGCAAAGCGATACCTTTAGAAGGGTTGATTTGCCACAGCCATTTGGACCAAGCAGCATCCAGAACTGTCCCCTAGGAATGTAGAGGGAGCAATCATTGAGGATAGGCACAAGCCTCCCTTGTTTCATGATAGAAAAGTTCAAATTTATCCCTTGGATGGCAAAATCTGTTCTGCTGTTGATCCCTTGTGTAGCCTTAGGCCCTTACAGTTCCAAATCAAAATAATGGATCAAGGAAGCTTATAAAAATTTCCCAAAGGATAAGCCAGTCAAATGTGTTCAGTTTCTGTAAATTCGCAGAGACTGCGTAACCTACTTGCTAGCTCAAATTTGGAGAATGGAATAAGGTCGATAACCAGTATACGTCAAGATTAAAATACAGTAGATTTATTGATGCAAATATATTATACACAGTCACTTATATTCGTACTTGAGTAAATTGTAAGAGAGGATCAGGAAAAGGGAGTACTTACAGAAGCTTTTGCATGGTAGCACCATAGATGGTAAGCTAAGGGATTGCATTTTTTGCTTGTTTCACCGGGTAGCTACAGCCCAGACCAAGAGGCTATCGTACCATCCTGAAGCATGTCAATCTTATTATCCACCTTACACTTAGTTAAGCTGTTAAAAGTACGTAACAGAAACTTATAAAAAAAAAACAGTTAAAATGCTAATTATAGAACGGCGGAGGTATGAATTCGTTTGATATAAATAGGTGGCAATGAAGTAGCAAAAGGACTAAATGAATGTATCAAATTAGAATCTATAAGTGGACTTTGGAAGTTCAACTTCAGCAACCAGGGTAAGTCACTCAATTGAAAATTTTCGGATCTGGGAGTTGAGTCTGGAGGAAAAAGACACCAAAATGTTGTATCCCAAATGCAAATGGGCAATTAAGCGCTAACGGAGGAACAGAAGCTTGGCGGGAACCAGTTAATAAATTTATCATCAGAGGCCACAGTTGGTAGATACCACAAAATAAGAAGCTGCAGAAAGTTTACACGGCGAAAAGGCAGACAACAACGACAAAGGAGAAAACCAAATTAGAGAAGCAAAGGGTTGCGAGTATAGAAAATACAACCAGACAACGAAAATACTTCTTGCTAAATAAAATTGCAGTCCTCGCCAGAAGTATTAGTTTCTGACCTGAAGTTGTGCCAAGGAAACTTGAAAGATGCGCCGAATATGACAAACAAATTTTATAGAGAGAAAAAAAACGCACAAAAGCAGCAAGATTCAGAAGTAGATGAAGAGAAGAAATCGCCTTCTGTTCGAGCTAACGGTTTATGTGGAGAATGGAAGAACGATGAAGCTTCAGAGAATCACCTCCGAGAATGGCAGCTCCATTTTCGAGGATCGGGCCCCAAACTCGGTCCGATAAGGGAACGTTAACCTTCTTCCCAAGTTTCTCAGGTGAGTTCAGGCCCCAAACTCGGTCCAATAAGGGAATGTAAACCTTCTTCCCAAGTTTCCCAGGTGACTCTCTCCACGTTAGAAACTCACATGGATACTGGATCTAAGCTGACTATGTGTGAGGCCCAAATGACAAAAACAAGATAAACAAAAGGTACCGGTTTTGGATGATCACCAACATCGCTTAAAATTATGGACCTTAGTCATTAGCTAGATCAGGCTGAATCAGAATGACTGGGTATTTATTTGCTCTAAACCGTAAAATTTTGGGTAAAGAAGTAACTAATATCTAAACTTCCAGTAGCTCTTGTAACAATATCTATTAAGGACATTTGGTGGTGGTGCTACTTGGAATCAGTTTTGAAGTAGGTTAGTTCTAGGATGAGCTAGGCATATAAATGAGTCAAGTATGAAGCATTTGGTACATACTGGGCTTCATAATGAGTCGGATATGAATGGGATTTATAGGTTAAATGAGTATGTAATGATTTTTGAGTATATAAGGTTATGCGACTTTGGTTATCAATTCCGACACTCATCTGGGTCCCAGAACAGGTCAAGTTCAATCTGGTTTAGGTCCAATATACACAAAACTGGACCCAGGTATAAATCTTGGACCTGGTCATACACAATTTGTGAGGTCGATCTCCGACTTGCGGATTCTGATTGAGTGGACCCAATCCAGTAATACTTTAGTGTTTACAAATTTAATCTCAACATATAAATGCGTTTGTCATCGCCTTATGAACCATAATTTTGATTTTGACAAACATAGCTTCAATCTTTAATACTAAAAGTATTATATGAACAATCCCATACTATAATTTTCCTTTTCTCAAATAGCCCTCAAAAAGGCTAGCTGGGCTTTCTCGATACTAATTTACTAGGCCAGAGTATCCCAGACTAGCTGGGCCTTGTTACGTTGCAGGCGTCTTCCACAATTACCTGGTACAAGAGGAGCAGCTCAAGGTTCATGCGCTTATACCCATCGTCAGGTAGGTTCTACCTGATGACAGGTCGATTTTTCGACCAATGCCGTTAGTAAAAGTCAGTTGATTCGGCTAAGTCTTGGCTCTGAAGAGAGTGCTCGGTCCTAATCAACTCGAGCAACGCATCTGTCCATTATATTATGGACGGGGAAAAATCTTTTTCGACAGCGAGTTACACACCACAAAATTTGAAATTTTCTCGTCAAATGCCTAAACTATTAACTCCTACAGGCTCCTACAGGGTGGGGGCGGGAAAGGGAGAGAGAGAGAGAGAGGAAAAAGCATATACAATTTAATATAATGAATGAAGTTGGATTTTACAGGGTCATTGAAGAAACCAACCAGAAAGAGTTCCTCCCGAGGAGCTAGACAGGAGAAACAAAACTGGACTAAATTACTCAGCCACTCTCACTTCTATGTATTCCTTGATCATGCAAACCTCAGCGCGACCACCACCATCATAGTTGCGGCCCTGAACACAATTTGATTGATGTTTTTCTTCAACCTCCTACCAATCTTCTCATCCCTCACTCTTACCTTGCCGGAAGGACCACCAACAGATTCAATGGTGTCTCTCAAACTGTTCACAGCCCAAGAAACCCAGACCAGGCCAAAGCCACATCCCACATTTAGAAGCCTATTGGCACTCAAGAAGAATCTGCCATTGATGGCCTTGGTGAACATAAAGAGCATCACAGCAAGGCCAGTTCCAGCAATTGCCACGGAGAAATTAGTAAGCATCTGTGCCAGCCGTGGGCTGGATCGCTTCAGGGACAGGACCAACTTCTTATCAGAACGCTTGTCAACAAGCATTGTCAACAGGTTCTCGCATGCATGAAAATAGCTCTTACTGAAAATGTCCCTCTCCTTGATTGTTTTTCTTGCACTTCTCTTCTTTGGTAATGATTTCGGTCTCGCCTCCATGGGACTGCAAAACAGAAATTTTTCAATAGAAATATTCCATCTGAGAGATGAAGTATAAACAAAATAAATTCTCTCCCAAGAGACTTAAATATGGTCATGATGTTCATATAAACATCATCCTACCGTAGTTTTCTGAGTAACAACCTTTGAATAACCATAAACTCCATAGTGTTTGATATGACGTGGGACAGTAAGTATTTATTTAAGATATCCTGCTGCCCTTGGCAAACCCAGAGAAACAATAGCCACATTTGGACAGAAGTTAGGTAACCCGTGCAAACAACTTACCCAAGTCAAGGAACCCCATGCTCAGCTAAATCTCGCTTGGCATTGACATCCCAGTCGAACAATCAGGTATACAAACATAATCCTCCAATAGAAGTTTAGAAGAACCAACACATACCTTGCAACTAGAGTGGCATCCATAGTTTTCTGATTTGTCGAATATACAAAGGCTGTCGAGATAGCTTCAATTTCATTCACTCTGAACCAAAAGGCGAATACAATTCCAAGTTACAGTGTGCAGAAAGCTGCCCCCTTGAACATGTTTAAGCTAAAAAATTGGACCATAAAGGTGCAATACATGCATGAGTTTGCAGCCAAAGAGAATATAAGGCTAACACACATATCAGCAGCTTACAAACAACTACAGTCCGATGTTTGAAATTCAGAAAGTGGTATTCGTAACACACATATGCACATGGTGTCAGGATATGCACATTTTCAATTAGTGGTAATGTACTAATGTGAGAGACACCTAGATACATGCTTCTCTCTAGGATCATTCACATCTTCGAACTTAATTGCCGACACTTTTTAAGACCATAACTACCACTGCTTTTCACCCATGTACACCATGTCCTTGGAAGACACTTGAGAAACCAGGCTTCAAATGATTTCATCATTCCTGAAGAATGAAGCTCCTGAAGAACTATTAAACAACTAATACAAGAAACTGTGCTCCCATTTCCTCGCCTAAAATTATAATGGGACTGACCAACCTGCGCCAAAGTAATGGCACGGCCTGCTGTACAATTAACATGGGGGTGATCTGTTTGGACCAGATCTAGCAGTCGCTCCATTTTTGTTTATTCATTTAGCTTGTTGATCTTTGAACCTTTCATTTAGTTGGTTTCTAGCTTGGATCTAAACATCCAAATTGTTTAGAAAGCCCTGTTTAAGAGCACGAGCACCTCTTTTGACATTATTATTAAAGTTGAATAACAATTAAGCCATAATTTTCCTTGTTGATTTCTGTTCATTCCCTTTTCTTTCTTGTTCCACTATTCCTTAATTCTCTCTTTCATTGCAACACTGCAGGGTTTAGTGTGAGAAATCCCTAAACACTGTGTCAATAATTAATATATTCACATAAAGGGGCATACAAGTTTTGTTTCATGCAAATAAATCTGGAATCAAGTCCATCAACCTTTTCCCTTGAAACCAAAGTTCAAATTTCAAATCAACTTGCAAACTAAGGTAGCATCTCCTTTGCAAGTGCATTTTTTCAGTGGATTCCGATTGGTGAAAATTCTAGTTAATAATGCCACAGTACTCTGAGATCTTAACTTTATTCTGATCAATTTTCATTTTCCACGAGCTGGTTTTGATTAATTTCATTTACCCAAGTTCAATAACAGGTTGACTAACAACAATTAATGATAACAATGGTTGATAGAAGAGGTGAAGGAATACTCATACCTAGCAAAATGTGGAACAAGCAACTGGCTTTTATGGTAACTGGCATTCTTTGGATAGTAAAACTCAGATATAAGAGAAAGCATGTCTTTCATCTGATCCGTTGTTTCTGTAAACAATATTTGCCCATCCTGATGCACAGAGACCAGGGTTCCTCCGTCTGTTTCACGTAAAGAAATCATGCATGGTTTCTGGCTATATGGCATCCCCATGGAATAAATTAGTGAGGATTGTATTTCACTGACTTCAAACTTGTAACTTGCAACATTTTCAGGAAATGTGACTTGCGGTTGGTACATGCTAACAGCAAATTGATGAACATCAGTTGGCTTGGAGAATAAGGAATGAAGACGGCTTTCATCTGCTTCGTCACTAGGCATGACAAACTGTAGGGAGTTTTCATGCCTAATTGACTGCTGGGTGATGCCAATGTTGAGAAGAAGAGAACCAGGATTACCATCTGGCAACAAGGAAAAGCTTGTGAGATAAGACAAAAGTGAACTTCAGGAGAAAAATTTCTTAACATACAACAATCACAAGACCGAAATAATATGATATAGACACTCATAATAGGCATCTTCACAGGACCAGAACAGCACAGCAACCACTGAGAAAAGCATCAGCAATTCCTTTCTCATGAAAATGTCTTCACTTTGGGCTTTTAACATACTTTTTCTTTTCACGAGGAAGCCTCCAAAGACTAGACCGCTTGGTGGGCCTTCTCCTTGAGAGGAAACCCCAGGCAAAGCCCCAATCGCCATGCCTTATGTAGAAAACACCATAGGAGAGCTCAGGTTGGGACTTTATCCAGGCTTCAACTAAACAACCATCATTTAGAACCATCACCATACAAACACAAATTATCTACCAAAATACTGAACACCAATCTTCCGTCATAAAGGCCAAAAAGATTATCTGTGCTTATGAAATTCACAACAATTTGAAAACAGTTCAATAGCTTTCAACTGATAAGAAGCTTTAAGAAAGTCAGAAATTACAGTCACTACTCTTCTTACAACTTCAACGTTGACACTGAATACCTTGAGAATGAACAATGACAGATTTCCCTACAACTTCAGCCAATCCAAAAGATTTCTCCTGTTCTGAGTGCAGATGCATAGACCTCCATGAGTACTCAATATCAGATAGTTTGAGAAGCGCAGATCTTGACCTCAGATTCTCCTGCTTTATACTATTACATTGTAATAGTGGTTGGAATTCCTACATGACCAAAAGGACCAGCACAGAAATAAGTAAAAGCCAGGTGTAATGAGGAAGGCAAAAGAAGGATAATATGATAACAAAAGACATGTACATGTGCTTCCGTGTGATCTGCATATCAGATTTTTCTCATATTTCTACAAAAATGTTGCTCATGTCCACTCATCAATAACCAGAAAAGGGCAAAAAAGAAAAAGAGGAAGTAAATGAAACCTTGAGAAACAACTTTTAATTTTCATGTCATCCATTTTGTCAAAGGTTATTGCTTCACAAGAATTGATGAGATTTTCAATATTTATAGGTAGAATCCAATTTCATTTATCTAGTTCGAAACATTAGCGGAAGAAAGACCCCTTTAATCGGCGGTTCTACTCTATTACCTGCAAAAACATCTAGCCTGTCGAACCCAGACCAGGCTTTTAGAAAAAGCAAAATTGTCAGATACATAGTGCATTAAGTACATAGTGCAACATAGTATCCGGCCAAACAAGCAGCCAGATGATGTGAAAATGGTCCATGCTGGAACTCCACAGATGGAAAGGAAATCGACTAACCGGCCAACCATTTATGTGTAAACACAACTCAGTTAAACTCACTACAATAACTTTCATAACCTCTATTATGTGAAAAATCTCCAGTTGGGAGAAAAAAAAAAGAAAAAGATATAGACCTAAACTTATTACGTAGACGGGCATAAGAACCATAAAGACTAAGGAGAACGTCCAGAGTGACAAATCAAAACAAGGCACTGTTCTAAGTTGGTTAGAAATAAACTAAACAAAATAAACAAGAAGTCTAACTGGTACGAGATGTATAGCGCGCAAGATACAAACACAGTCAAATTTTCTAAACCAATTTCAATTTCAACTATCTGTTCTCAAGTACTACTCCCGACATAAACAGCCCACCGAATACATAAAAGGGAAAAATAAATCGAAATATTCATTTACCAGACAGAGACATATTATCTTGGAAAAGAAGCCCAAACTAATAAACTGAATCTCCAACGACGACATGAACCATAGTCTTTCGTAAAAGAAAACTCATGAAGGAAAAACAATTAAAGAAAGCCGAAAACACACGCAGCCAAATCAATTATGAAACAGAAATTATAGCTCCAAATTGGCGCTCAACAGAAAGGACCAAAAACCAAGAGAATAACAAGCGAGCAAAACAAAACCCGACCAGTCAGAAGCCAAACATAAACAGCGAAAGCTAGAAGATAACAACTCCTGGACACCAGCATCCATGAAAGCAACCAGAGCACCAGAATTCAACAAATCCAGCAGGATGTTACCACAAAACCAAAGCACACAACCATAAAAGACCACTAACACCTTTGATATCAACCCCTCACTAGCAAAATCATAAACACTAGGAAAAAAAACTATCATCTTCATACCTTTGGGACCCTGGGAAGGCCTTGCTGAGGGCAGGAGACCCCAACAGGAAGAGACCCGGGTGCTGTGAGGCAGATGTCGAGCATGGCCCCCGACCTAGGAGATTCTATGACGCTCAACGAGGTTTCTCTACATTCCCAAAGATGAGACGCGAGAGGGATAAGCACAAGATCTACATACTTTGTTGGGGAGATTCAGATGGGTGGCAAAGAAATTTGTTGGAACTCCTCACCAAATAATTGTGGTTTGAACGGCGTCAGGCATCCAAGGGTGGAGAATCAATTAGAGCTGTGGCTTCAGACTCGAACCTTGACTGCCCACCTAGTCTTGTTTTCTCGTGAAATCGTACCATAAGTTGGTGTTGTGGGAAGGGAAGATACGACAAGTACCATGAGACTGACATATATGAAAATCCAACCTGCCACCAATTTTATAAAATTGTTTTTTTATGCAGCCTGGCCGAGTACCTGGCTGAAAGACGAGAACGAGGAAAATGGAAGAGGTTAAATCAATTATCAACTTCACATTCCCTTGTTGAGCTTGGTCTTGCAGCATCTTGCACGGCCTGGCATGGTGTCTTCCTAAATGCTCGTATAGCAATAGAAGCAGTGTCTTGAAAGATACGAAACACAATAACATAGTGTCTCGTAAATCTTTCTTAATTTTTGGAGCAAATTTGTGAATAGTTTGTTACTGTTTTCCTAAAGTTCGGTTGTCTTAATTCGTTAGATTTTTCCCTCCGGTGGGCAGTTCAGTGTAAAAAACAGCACTTGTACCATCTACCAATTTTGATACAAAAACTTGAGTCAAAGCACTGATCAGGACGCCCAGTTTTTTAAATTTAAAAACCATTAAATGAACTATTATATTACCTAGTGGGCAGGTCAGGCCAATATCTTATTTGTATAACGATAGTGGCTGCATGTATATCTAAACCATTGGAACATTAAATTTCATTTGAATTGTAGGAATGATATGGTGGGTCAGGCCAGATCTAATCCAGAACAACTTTGCTGATGAGGAGGCCTACCTAAAAAATTGAGTAAAATCATTGAGAAATTGAAAAATTGTCATTCATATTTTGAACTTGTTAAGAGAATATGGAATCTAATATCATATTGAAAAACTTTTATGTTTGGGCCGTAATTTAAAGAAGACATGAAACATCTTTGCTGATTTCTTGCAAGCCGCACTTACAAAAGCTATCAAACAAGGACCCACAGAAAGTTTTAGTTGTAATTTTTTTATTGCTTACCCAAGTTTATGTTTTTACTCTTGTCTCTAATTTTAATTTTTTGTTAGTGTGACACTTAAAAGGGTGACAGTATGATTTATTGATAAGCGATAATATTGAGAACATATTGCAGCTAATGTTTTAGGTTTCCTGGTTACTTGAAGTTCGTTTCAAGCACTTATTAGAACATTTTTATTATGAGCTTATGTGTGAAAGTCGGCAACCCCCTCCCAGGTGTCAGGCCCTTCTAAGTCCTGTGTTTAATCCGCAGTCTTAGATAGGAGCAGTTGACAATGGAATCCGATTTTTCTCATTATCTCTGTATGCGTAAAATAGTGCGAAAAGAAGGCCTTACTCTGAGTTGTTCAGGAATAATGGCGTTGAGTTTCTCGACTCTTTGACTTAGGATTAGTCCGTTCTATTTCTCCTTAGGAGTAAGGAACAGATACAACTCAGGGTAGAGCGTCACCTTGACATGGTGGAAGTCATCACTTGGAGCCTAATTATCCCTAAACACAATAAGAGCTTTTCTGTTTCCCTCCTGAATCAGTTTATGTTCAGCTCTTTCATCACTTAGTTTGGAATGATCCAAAATAATTTGAATCAATTTCAATGTTGCAGCCTTAATCGAACGTTGATGAGTTCTTTGTCTTTCCTTCCTATCATGCAATTGAGAAAATGTTCTCTTAACACCAAAAAACAAAAAGGGAATGTAAAATATTATAATTCTCGATCTGTTGAACACTAACACGAGTTGGCACTTTGTAGAACGGCACGCGCGTTTTGAAAATTCTCCGCACGCGAGTGTCGCTTGCAATCAAGGGGCAAAGCTCAGCTCCTAATGAAGTTTTCTTTAATTACTTGATCCTCAGTGCGACCATTTTCCATGACTGCAAATCAGTTTGAGTTTGTCTGAATCAAGAGAAGTTGAATTCTTTTAATCTCTCTCTTACGAAAGTCCATGCATATAAATATTGTTTGGAAGGAAAATAATGTAAACAATTATCTGAAATCATATCTTGCTAAAACTTATGAGCAAAATAGTAGCATGTTCCATTTTTTGTTTCAGAAAAGCTACGATTTTAAACTTATCTTCTCTCTCTAAAGCATACATACACACAAATTAACAACAAGAGACTTTCTTATTTTAATTTTTATTACATAATTATTAGGTTGTGTTTGGAAGACATATTTAAAAAAAGGATGTTTTGTCAAAACTAGGCTATTCATGCCTTTCAAAAATGCCGTTTGGTTTGAATAAGGTTTTTCACATTTCAACTGTCATCCAAATAGATCTTGAACGTTTCATCATCCAACACACACTTTTAACAGTCCATCTATCTCATTTCGTATTTCATGAATCTGCTACAATTTCGGGTTGTGTTCATAATGCCAAACTACCCCCATTGGTATCTTTTTATTTTTTTTATAAACCCAAATTCCATTTATGAAAATTACATCATGAAAGAAAATGTGTACCAGAATAACAGGATAGAGACTTGTTCAGGTTTTTTACCTGACACTCTCTATTATCAGCAGTTGCTCACCTACATGTGGTAAATGAATGAATCACTTAAAGAAATATACATTTCTAACATTGCAGATAATTTGTTCAATTTTTTTAGCGTTCGCAATGGCTTTCATCAAACATACATGGATTATTGTTTGATTAGCATTTTATGGTTAATATATGCTTTTAGCCATGTCAAACATGACAGGTCTGAGACTCATGTAATTTGAATGACATGCTGCCCGGCTTTAATGTGAAATTAACTACCAAATTTTATATGTAAAAAAAGAATAGAGAAATTAAATATTCATTTCCACCAGACATGACACGTTTATTCATTAAATGGTTTATAATAAATATTTTAAATAATAAAATAGATTCAAAAGTATCTGTTATTAAAGTTGATAAAATGTTGGATCTATATTGTTAAAGTAATTACGATTATATGGCTGGCTATTAGTCGTCCAATTACGAGAGAAAGATGCACATAGATACCTTGCATTTTAACTTTGATGACAAAGAATAGCTTATGAAATATCAGTGAAATAATCAAATGACTCACAAAATAGTCGACATAATTCATACATAAATACTTATATATATATATATATATATATATATATATATATATATATATATATATATATATATATATATATATATATATATATATATATATATATAAGTGAGCTAAAAAAAATTAAGAGAGAGATTAGGTACTAAAAAGTGGGATGGAAGAAGGAAAACTGCAGCGTGCCCTTAAAACGGTTCAGAACCCACACCGACCTCTCCTATTCCAGGTTGACTGTAAGGCTGGTAGCCTGGCTTGACTTCCTCTCTCTTTAAAAATGTACAAACATCCTTCCGTTTCTTTTCCTCCTGAGTAATTCTCTCCCCACTTTTCCATCTTTCCCCTTCTTGCGTGCGTGGTGTACCCCCACCCACCAAACCCTAGAAAACCAGAGCACCAAGGCAAGCAGGCCCAAAAGGGGGAAGAAAGTCTTAGCGTCCCAGCAATCTAATTGCTTCCACCAGATTATCAAGGAGATAATTTTTGATATGGGTATTGGCCAAAACTGCAAGGGATCCATCACCAAGATCTCCTCCTCCCCTCCAGTAACCACCTCCACATCCCTCACCCACACCGTCAATGGCTCTCACCACTTCAAGATCAATGGTTACTCTTTGTCGAAGGGCATGGGGGTCGGCAAATACGTAGCCTCCGACACGTTTATGGTTGGTGGGTATTCATGGGCGATCTACTTTTACCCGGACGGAAAGAGTCCCGAGGACAATTCGGCGTACGTTTCCCTCTTCATTGCCCTCGCCAGCGAGGGGACCGACGTCCGGGCGCTGTTCGAATTAACCCTTTTGGATCAGAGCGGGAAGGACAAGCACAAGGTTCATAGCCACTTCGGAAGGGCGCTGGAAAGCGGACCGTACACGCTTAAATACCGCGGAAGCATGTGGCAAGTTTTTTTTTCCTAATCTACTTCTGTTATCGTTTATTTTTTCTCGGTCAGCAACAGTTCATGATTTGATGGTGGTGTTTCTAAATTTGGAGCTATAGATATGTCCTGCGTTCCTTGATCTTTATTATCGATTAAGATTTTGTTTCTTGTGTCGTAATTCGTGCTTTGATTGATTGAGATGGTATCTTCTGGAAATCTTTCTTAGGATACGATGAATTTTAGATCCCTTCTTTGGCGTTCTTTTTCTTTCGTGGTTGATAATTGGATTTAAAGAAGAACCATTTTAACGTGATCTTTTGGAGGTACCAAACTAGGAAGGGATAGATGCAAATGATCTTCCGTCCCTTTTGAGTATGTTTATCATCTCATTGCTACAAAATTGCGAATTTTGTGATAAATTTATGTTGTTATTTTCTTGTTGGACTTGATTCATTATGGTGGAACACATACCTGTTCGCATACAAGGATTGGAAGTGATATGTAGTTTAACATTTTCTGATCGGGGCATTCCGTTATAGAAGTTTCTTCAGCAGAAGTAATCTACTTTTCTGACTCCTAATAGTTTCATATTTTTATTCGACTATAGAAGAGGCCTAAGGAATTAGGATATTCTCTCATGGTCTTCAATGTATTTTGTCAATGATTGTACAGTAGATGATGAAGTTTGTAATAGACATGTCCATTTTTCCTTCACTGTGCCCTTACCGTGGAGGCAGGAAATTGGGTGAAGTACCACTTTTCCATTTAATTCAGTTCCTCTGACAACCCAGTTGATATTGATGTTTTTCGCACTTGTATCACGACTGGTATCAATCCTACAAGCTAAGTCACACGGGTGCACCAACTGTGGTGGCGCACACACATCGGTGTGGGTGCTGGTGCGGCCCGACACGGCGTCAAATGAGTTTTGGCCGTTCTGAAAAATGTTTGGCCGAGTTTTCATTAATATATTGATTCAAGATAACCTTGATAAAAAAATTAAAAATATAGACAAATAAAATTACTTATATAACAAATAACATATATATGTATATATATGTGTGTGTGTGTGTGTGTGTGTGTCTGCGCGCGCGCTTGCTTCGCACCTGTACCTATTTTTTTTTTTTTTTTTTAACTTGCCGCATCCCGTACCGGCACCAGCACCCGCACGTCTCACCCATGTGACATAGCCTACAAGACAACAAAAAGTATGAGATTACATCTTTTATAAATCAGACACACAGCGTGCTAATGTGGGAGTTGTGATATTGTAGTAATAGTTATGTGTATCAATATGTAGGTAACGAATGCCATTTTGAACCTCTTTGTTTTCGTTATTCCGATATGTGAACTCTACAAGTTGCACAGGTTTCTATGCAGATTAGAAGTATGTAGAGGTGCAAGCTGATGTATGTATGGGCTGTTTGTTCTTTCCCTTTTCTTATGGGTCCTTATTGCTAAATACTGGGTGGATGTAAGTAATCCTGATAAGTATAATTTATACTCCTAATCAAGACTGTGGGAGAACTAGGCTTAGTTAGCATTTTTTTGCCCCGTTTATATAACAACAACTTATTTGCTGTTAGGCTACTTTGGTGAATTAAGACGTTCTATTATTCTGTTTCCCGGATTTTTCTATGACGTTTATGTGAATTGATATCTTAAATCGTGCATGAGAAAAACAACCTTTCCAGACCTATTCTGTAACTAGTAATGATGAGTTTTTTTGGGTGATTAACAGGGGCTATAAGCGTTTCTTTAAGAGATCTATTTTAGAAGTGTCAGACTATCTTAAAGATGATTGCCTTTCAGTTCACTGTAGCGTTGGTGTTGTGCGATCACACACTGAGGGACCAAAGATTTGTACTATTCCTGTGCCACCCTCTGATATCGGTCAACATTTTGGACAGCTGTTAGAAAGTGGAAAGGGGTCAGATGTGAGCTTCATAGTTGATGGGGAGATATTTGCCGCCCACAAATTGGTCCTTGCTGCTCGTTCACCTGTATTCCGGGCCCAGCTTTTTGGACCAATGAAAGATCAAAAAACACATAATATAGAGGTTGAAGACATGCAATCACCAGTTTTCAAGGTTGTCAGCTATCCTCTTTATTGTCCTTTATATGTTGGTAGAGAATTTTTTACATTATATATTATGGTGACTTTTGTTAGAGTTACTTGTATACTTTATATATGTGTTTGTGCCTATGTGGCATTGAAGTAATATTTTAGGTTTTAGCATCTTACCTGATAATGAAGAAGCCCAATATGTCTGTCCAGGTTCTCAATTTTTGTTAGAGAGAAAATGGGTTGTCATTTGTTGGTTGATATTCTTTTCATGCTTCATAAGGTGGTCAACTCTACTCATCTCGAGTCTTGACCTGATAATCCACTTGAAACAAATTCTAAGAGTCTACAGTGAACTTGACCTAACCTGATCCCTAAGGGCCCATTTGGCAACAGTAACAAGTTGTTACTGTTATATGAAGTTAAACCTGCCACAAACATTAGGGCATATTTATGAAACATTGTAACACATATTCATGGAACAATAACATCTTGTTACTGATGCCAAGCCCTAATATTTGGTTGACTTGCGATCGATTTTCAGTCATGAATTCCTTATAGACTGTTGTTCTTACGTGATGGGGCTTTAAATGATGATACAAAAGATTGCATGTTATTTTTATTTGACCTAATTGTGTGCATAGCATCGGCATTGGTAAAACAGCATCTAAGGGGCAGCTGTTTATATGAAGGCATGCTTTCTTACATTTTAAGGCTGTGCGAGAACTCTTCTTCTTTCTGTTGTCATTTGTCAATTGCTGATGGTTTTGGAAGTTATGGTGTTGACTTATGATTCAATGCTGTTTACCTTTTTTTTTTTTCAATCTTTGCTCCTGTTATATGCTTTCAAATTTTTATCTAAGTTTGAAAAGCACCTTTCAAAGACTACTTCCAATTCTTCTTCCCGCTTCAGGTAACTATGAGTGGAATACTTTGGTGGCCCTCGTGGGAACAGAAACAGTTCTGGTAACCACCCGTTTTCATTGTATCTTAGAACTTTAAATTAAGAAATCAATATGGTTTCTTCTTGTTTTGCCTTTGCAGGCTTTGCTTCATTTTCTGTACTGGGATTCGCTTCCTGATATGCAAGAACTTGCGGGTATAGAGTCAAAGAGTGCCTCTACTCTAATGGCACAACATCTGCTAGCTGCTGCTGACCGATATGGCATAGAGAGACTAAGGATGCTTTGTGAAGTGAAGCTTTGTGAAGAAGTCAGTATAAATACAGTTGCGACAACGTTAGCCCTTGCAGAGCAGCACAACTGTGTTCAACTTAAGACAGTTTGTCTGAAATTTATTGCAATGCCCACAAACCTGAGAGGTAATTAGCCTTCCAACTTATTTTTTCCACTTGCATTTAGTAATATGGAACAGATGAATGCTGATGACTGGGACAGTTGTGAATATTTCCATGCGCATTTTGATATTTTTTTTTAGTTAGTGAGATTTGCTATTTTAAGTTACATGGCTTTTAAGTGAGGTGGTCCGTTTGGCTTCGAGAAAGTAGGATTTAGAAAAAGTAAACAACATCGTAATTTCATTTTTTATAAAAGTTCTGGTCTTTGGATGACTCTGGAGCACCATGACCTTAACAAAATTTTTGTCATATTGTGCAGCTGTTATGCAGACTGAAGGGTATGAGTATTTGAGGGAGAGTTGCCCGTCCGTCCTGACTGAGCTCTTGGAGTATGTTGCAAAGATTGGCGAGCACTCCATCATCAGCAGCTGTAGGCATGCAAGTGAAGCATTAGATGGTAGTGACAACAACGGGAGACGGGTGAAGCAACGAACATAGCTGGTACCTGTTTGTTATCTTTTTCTTTTCCAATTTGTAAAATTTTCACGTAAACAATGTAGTGAGACATGTTCATGAAAAATGCAAAATTCATGGAGCCTCTCGCTGTCTCTGTTGTATGCATTTTGTGGAATGGTAGTAGAATATTTGTTCATCATCATTTATTGACTAAAGAAGTGCTTGTATATGGTTGACAATCTTTTAAAGGTTTATTTCAGAATGATCATAGGTCCTTATCTGGCTTTCTGACAAATCTAGTTGTGCCCCTTTTCGATCTCCTATGGCAACTTTGGCTATTAGTTGGTACTATGTTGACACATGATCAGATGAGAATCTTTATTCATGCTCGGTTGATTCCAATAACTCTAATTTTTTTGGGTGTAAATTTTTATGTTGGACAACATCCGCATTCCGTTTCCTCATGATATGCTTGAGTGATGAGAGTCCACTGTCGCGTTTCCTGCTGGGTCTTCTGCATTGGTGCTAAGTAAGAGCTCGCAGATGCAGCCGTTTGAGCAATTGAAATGAATGTAAAACAGGCGTACCAATGCAAGCGTTTCCTGCTGGGCCTTCTGCATTGGTGCTAAGGGCTTGAAGATGCCAGCCATTTGAGCGAATGAAATAAAAACTATACTGAAAAAAAAGGGGACTTCGCCGTTTGTTTAAAATGATGGCGTCTCTTGTATTTGTTTTTGCATCGTTGTTTGTTTATCTTTCGAGGCACTTCTCGGGCTTCATACTGTTGATTCTCATGTCCATCTCGGGCTTCGGATCTGAGAATTCTGTGTTTTCTCCAACACGTTGGGCATTTAAGGGCCAATTTATATCTTAGATCATTTAGAAGAAAAGAAAAAACATAGACTCCTTGATTTGCATCACCAGTAACTGGATGGGGTCCAAGATCATAAGGCACATGCAGCAGTCTTTGTCTGCAGATTCAAGGGCAGTTAAACACAAAAGGTACCAGAAACACACAAACATCATTGCCACGAAAGTCTCCAAGCTGGTAAGAGGGAATATTCAAGGCTGCGCCGCATCCCTTGTCATAATCCGTTATAGTCTGCCCAAACGCAATCGGATCAGACGAAAGGTAAGATCCCCTCTGGGCAGGTTGGTTTGATGAACGAGCCATTTTAGTTGCCGAGTCGAAGATTGTGTAACAGCATCTATGTTTTGATCTTTACTTGGAATTAAAATAAACCATATAATAGAAGATGCGTTAAACAAACACATAGATGCTTGTTAAATTTGATTAGGTACGGTTAAAATACCCGGACGTTCCATATGTGTTGGTAAAAGAAAGCACGAAGGCTGCTTCCGTCCGACGGGGATGCCGATGCCGATCGTCTTTCCAGACGTCTCATATACTATTTGCCATCTTGGACGGTTGGAAATCTTATATACACGGAAAGAGAGAGTCTTGGTTTGCTCCGGCAAGACGGTTGATTTTGGAAGATTCACCACCAACCTGAAGTAGCAAGGCGTAAGATTGGTAGTTTCAGAGTTGGGAGTTGGGGCGCGTTTGTGAATAAACGAAGCTTGGGATGAAGGCTTGTTTCGTCGCCGATTAAACAACACATTACAAACTTGGAAACAACTGGAAACCTTGACACGCAAACACGTAGCACACATTTAACGGACACGCATGTTGTTAGGCAGAACAGTTTGCAACGCAGTAGTACCATTCAAATCAGTATAGACTGCATCTTGACAAGGTAATAGGCAACTCCCTTGCAGAGCAATTCCGGCTACGATTAGATGGAAAAAATATCAATCAACCTGCCTTCTTACGAGTTACGATACCCACATCTGAGTATCAATTGGAATGTCTCGTCTGATACAACATAATAAAATATAAAAAACTCATTTCCCGTTGTTCGACCGTTACAGAAGAATATTTATTCACAGAGCAGAAGTGATCAAGAGAGAAATCGATAAATAAAAATGCTTAGTTAGTAGCATCAATCATAAATTTTCATTGTCTGGAACGGAAACAATCATGACAAGCGAAGCCGTCCTTGTAACCCATTTTGACCACCCGACTTTTCCGATTTGCCCCAGCAGCACAGGCCGACGGACATCACATGGCTATTATTGTGCACCGTCATAATTGTCCACAGACAGAACTGACGAACACAAGCAGGTTTGGAACCATGACTTAACATCTCCTGGCACTGTTGGCAGGAGAGCGGCGATCACAGAGAACCATGGGATTCTGCTGCTTATGTGGCATCACTTACCAGAAACCCACCAAATTAAGACTAATAGCATCAGTACCAACTGCCACCACTCTGGGCTGCAGCAGCCACTTTTCTTGCAAGATATTGAGGCTTTGGCTGAACTACGTTGACGCCACCATTTCCTTCATCCTCTTCTCTCTCACTTCTGTTGCCTGTGCTTCTTCGTGGATAGGAACACCCAGTTGGACCATATTGTGCAGGAATGGCCGGATTCCTAGTCCCTCTTCTTTGCTCGTATACATCGACAGCTGTTGTTGAGCAGTTGTAACGTGAAAGTGGACCAACAGCTTTACCAGGTTTTGCTACACCACCTGTCACACCACAAGCTTAGTTGAGTTCAAAGGAAAGACTGGATATACTAATCCAAATGTTTCCTCCCCCCGTCCTCTCTTTGATAACCCCAAAGCCTCATGGTATTTTGACCAGACACATGTGCTATCATAGTACGACCACATCCAGCTGCCTCATCACAAAGTTACCAAACATGACACCCAAAGGATTGAGCTTCCCCATGGTCTACCCAAAGCTCCATGCGGATATCATATTTGATGCCCATAAAAGAACCCAGTTCAGAAATGAGTCCCCACACACAACACGGGAATTTCTTAACGGTCCTCATGGTATCATTTTATAAAGCATTTTCTACCTTCCAATTGTGAGAAGGGCATAACAAGATAATGGAGCAACCTTTTATACTTTGGCTTGAAAACAGAAGGCATTCATATGGTAAGCTAGCGGTAAACACTAAACAGTATGTTGACTCTTTGACAGAACCACAACTCAAAAGCTACTCATTTTTTCTATCCACAACTATACACAAATAATCTTAAGCTTCCAATATTGCACACATGGATTTACCAAGTCACTAATTTCTCCCCAAAATTAGAATACGGTGATTCTGACTTCCATATAAGCATTTGAGAAGACTGGATATCCACTCGTCGAAACAGGAAGGATATAGTGCACATTATACAACTAGAAAAATTTGTTTAGAACCTCACAGATCCTACAAACATGCAAGGACTTGTACATACCTTGAAGGACTCTCTGAGGGGCTTGAATTGGTTCTTTAGTTGGTGTGGGCCCAGAGCTCCTTTCTTGTGGTTTTCCAGCATCGGAAGAATTCTGTGTTGTCTTATTTGAGTATAAGACGCATGGCCTGCATTTGCAGAAATTTACAAAGTATGCTTGTTGACTAATGTTCCAATTAATAAGATGTGGGCAATGAAGCAAACAGTATGAGATCTACCTTGGCAATGATGCGTGTTGCCTCTCAGGTGGAGCAACAACCGAACCATTCCCATAGTGCTCTTCAAGATAGGCGAATTGTTTCTTAAATTGATCGACTGCACTGTGAAAAGAAAAAAAGAAACATACAAAGCATTAATATGCAAATTTGGAATATAAACCGACAGGGTACTCAAGATTATATGATGCTTCATTTACAGGTTGCATTTGGGAAGCAGGAAATAGTTTTGGACTTCAATTGCTTTGGTGTGCAAGTTTCAGATAGAAGATGAATCAACCAAGGACTTGAAAAGCACTGTATTGGGAAAGGTAATATCAGCATTCAGATGGAAATAGCATTGTGGAAACATAATTAAGCCAGTTCATTCACATCATTTATTTTTTATTTGCTTTCACATGAATTAGGCTGATCCATAGCTGAAGTAGTAAACGTGATAAATGAAGGAAACTCGGCCCAGAAGAAATAACAGTTGATACCTAATTCAGTTTAAGACACATTAAGTTTTGGACTTATTAACCTTAAATGTTTAAGCAGATCGACTTTTCTTTTAATCTTGTTAACTTTCCAGAGTCCGAGTGTATAAAATAATCATATTCCAAGACAAGATGTAAGTACCTTGGATACATATAGCCTGCACTTTCAGTACCGTCTAAGAACTCCCTTAGCATCTTCGGGTGATACTCAAGGATTTCTCTGTATATGAGCTCCCTTACGTCTTCCTTTGTTATTCTTCTCCTTTCAAATTCGAACTCCAATTTCGTAACAGGCTGAGCTGAAGGCTCCCTCTCAACCTTGGCCAAACCCCTGAAATATGGATCTGCCAGAGCCTGACACCTTGTGACAACATCTTTCTTTGTTAGAATGTTAATAAGAAATTGCATCAACTAAGTACAACCCAAAAGATGAATGAATTCTTGAAGATATTGAATGTCTGGCGGACGGGACTTCAGGCAATGAATGAGTTGATCAAAAGTATCATTTTTTAGCACAAATTTTCATGAATTATATGTGAAACTTAATTGCCAGATCAACTTCAACCTTTTACACTTCTCAAGTCCAATTACTCTGCATCCCTTTAGTGACAGGCAACATACACACAATTTGGAAGTGTACCAGAAGGCTTTTAACAGTAGGCTTTTAACAACATTCTACATACTTAATGCACATATTAACAGTACCTCCTCGGCAGTCGGCCGGTCCTTTGGCTCAAACGCGAGCATTCTTTCCAACAAATGCAGTGCAAGAGGATCCACATTTGGAAATTTCTGTGTAAAAGGAATCAGTTTCTTCCTGCGCATGCTGCCTAAGTAGCGCCTAGCTTTTTCATTTCGAACCTGCACTAATTGGATCAACTAGCTTTTCATTTGACTACTCAATTAAAACAGAAAGAAGGAAGATAAATTTGTAATATCATTAATATGGAATAGAACCATACCCTGGCAATGGCATCCGCAGAAGGTGTCCCTAACAAATCTGTCATCAGATCTAACTGGTGGACCACATTTTTTCCAGGAAAGAGTGGCTTGCCAGTCAAAACTTCAGCAAAAATGCAACCAATGCTCCAGATATCTATTGCAGGAGTGTACTGCAGACGAAAAAAGATAATAAGATAAACTAAGCGGCAGATCCACCACATGATAGAAAATCGTCTTGTTAAATGCAATACTCAAGCGTTAATTAATAAATAGAATGAACGTGCCAACACATATGCATTAAACATCATAAAGATGCTAGGAAGCGCCTGTATTGGTTTGATAATTCAGAATTCACTCAAGGATTTTCAATGCCTCAGAGAAAGAATGGCCATAAGCTTGGCACAGGAGAAGGAGACATGATAAACTTTAGTTAAAGAAGCTTGGTTGTTTCACTAGTTCATTTTACAGGTGAATTTGCTGTATTTGTATTATTTATGTTTCAAACACATAAGCAAAAGGCTATCCTAGTATCTAACACCAGGAGTATTACCTGTGGCATGCTTTTTACAAATAATGGCACCAATATGAGAACTAAAATAGGTTCAGTATTGTTACTGCAAGTTTTAGACAGTCACAAGCCTGAAATGCAACAATTCTATCCAACCTTCAATTTATTTAAGAGCACATTCATCCACTTGGCATATAATACATAGGAGACACAATAACTTTTCCAAACATATAAATGAAATCTGACCTTGGAAAAGAAGGAACCACATAATTCAGGAGCTCTATACCATCTTGTTGCCACATAATCCTAAAATCAGAGAAAAAAAAGTGAAGGTAGAAACAATGAATAGTTACAGGCACAACTTTAGACATTTTGAAGCGAATTACTAGTGCATAATACATACTGTCCAGAAAATTGCTGTAGGAGTATCATTAAATGCAACCCTTGCAAGACCAAAGTCACAGATCTTGAGTTTGCAGTCTGCATTTGCTAAAATATTTTTCGGCTTGAGATCTCGGTGGAAAACATTAGCTGCAGGGTACAGCAAATGAATTTCAGAACGCTATAAAACCAACCAAGGAAACAAGTACATATATAATATATCCGTGGATAAACTATTTCACACTAACGACAGTTAACCAAATGATCATGAATACATGTCTAAGCAGTCCTCAGACACACCGTGAAAATCATATATAACATCTGCTAAATATATAAACCATCCCAATGAGCAAAAAAGTATTCAAACCCAATACCCTGGTCAGGTACACATGCATCAAGTCCACATCCAATGCTAGTGTCCAGAGATACAAAGACATTCTTGCAGCAAAGACATTTTGAAGTTTTAAAGTACAGGATTTCATTAGATGAATTCACATGGTTATAGGTCAAATGGTCAATGGTGAAGTACAAACTGATTTACACCACAAATTCATGCCTCTATACTGCACAATTAAGATAAAAAAAAGGTTTCACAGAAAGATATTAAAGCAAGTATGAAAATATTATTCAACTTTCTTCTTGCCGTATCTGAATTAACTATTTAGAAAGGAGTCAAAAGACCTTCTTAGACTTCAGTGCAGAATGTTCACACCCTAAAGAATTATTGAAATTAGATCCATCTTACAACCATTTCCCTTAATCAGGAAAAACAAATGAACATTTTTCAGCGTTTTAACTACAAGTCAGAAAATACTGAATTCCAATAAAAGAGACAACTACTCTTCTGCAGAAGTTAACTGCAAGCACTTACTCAAAGCATAGACTGAAGAAACAAAACAACTATTTAATCTGTAGATTCCATCTACCTGAATGTATGTACTTCAATCCTCGAAGAAGCTGATAAAGGAAAAAACGATAATGTTCTGGAGTTAAGTCATCATTAGCTTTAATAACCTGGTGAAGGTCTGATTCCATGAGTTCAAACACCACATAAATGTCCTTAAATTCTCTTCCAGAAGGAGGCAAAAGAATGTGTTTGATTTCTACAATATCAGGGTGTCGCAAAAGTCTCAACAGCTTAATTTCACGCAAAATCCTGGTAGCATCAGAGACATGTTCAAAAATATCATTGATCTTCTTAATGGCAACTTTTTCTCCCGTATGGGTATCATAAGCTGAGCAGACAACTCCATAACTCCCTTTACCAATAACCTCTTCGATCTTGTACCGGTTGCCTTCTCCATATTCAGTGAAGAAATCCACTTCTGATGTCTGCATGAGCAATAGATTTTATGAGTTATCATTTCCAAACATACATTTTTAAAGAGCAGACAAAGAAAAATGTGACCGCTTTGTTGCAACTTTGGAGCCACATTCCCAGGAACATGCAGACACATGCGCAAGTACATAAAACTTTTTCAGATTATCCCTTTGGTATCTCCAGATATATGGGAAGATAAACACCGGATGGAAAATTATAGAAAGGAAATAGAGAATGCGACAGGTGCCGGGAACAAGTTCCCGTTACCGGAAAAACAACTTATGTGTTAGCATAAACTATAAACTATAAACAGTGGAAAAATGCAAAAAGGATGCGAATCTAATGTAGGTTATCACAGTAGCAAATGCTAAAACCGTAGAAGCCACTCTCTTGAACAAGTAACAGCTTAGAACTATAACACAGCAGCGAAGAACTATAACAGTAAAAAGAAGTGAACCAGGACAAAATAGATAAAAAAGAAAGGATCTTTACAAAACAAAGGAACAACAGAGAAGTGAAAAAACTAATGATTCAAGACAAGCTTGAGAAAACATAATTTGAAGAACAAAAAAAAGGTAGAAATTAAAAGAATAAGATGGAAACTGTAATCCAAAGAATAGAAAAAAAAAGTACTAAACAGTGACGATCATCAGACTATGAAAAGAAAAGCACAAAGAAGCTTATGCGCAAAATGCAAATTCACCTAAAAAAAAGAACAAAAATTTAATATAACAAGATCCTAAGAATCACCATATCCTCGATAAAAGCGAAGATTGAGAAATTCTGTTCGAGGAAGCAAGTAAAAAACATGCGTCAAAGTAATAGGTGAATGAAGAAAACTGATGAAGAAAAGTTGAAAAAAATCAAGTGCATGAACAACAACGTAACTAAAGACCAAACAAAGACATAAGATCCACCAAGGAACAGAAAACAGAAAAATTGTTACTGAGAAAAACCTGAACAGGGCAGAGAGAGGAGTAACCACGACCTAGACTCGCCGTTACAAAACTCTAGCGAAGAGAAGTAGAAGAAACAAGCATCAAATTCATCACAGGCGATTCCCGCTGTCCTTCTTCAATTAAAAAGAGCCGATTCGTAAAAGAAAGAAAAAAAAACTCAACGCAACGAAATTTTACACCATCGCCGACGGACAAAATTCATCTTTCCTCGGAGAAAAAGCAAACTAAGAAGACGAAAAAAGAAAGCAGAGGAACATAAAGATCACCTTCCGTCTCTGATCCGCCTGCATCTTCCCGCGAAATTCCTCAACTCCCCGCCGCGAATTCAAGTGAAGAACCAGAAAGATCACCGGAATATGGACTCGGACGACGCCAAAAAATAACGGGAAAAATGATTAAAAAAGCGCGAATTCGCAGCTAAAAATAGCTCGAGAAATGGAATAGGAGATCGAATTCCGAGTGAACTCGCAGTTCGAGGGAAGAATTTCAGTGGGATTTTCGTCGTCGAGCGAGGTTTTCCTCTACGCGAGAGAGAGAGAGAGAGAGTCGACGGAATTATTTTTGTAGACCAAGCAATAAATCATTTATGAAATAATCAGAAAACGATGGAAGAAAAAAAACTTTCTTTCTTAATTAAAAAACAGTGGGAAAAAAAAAAAGTGGTAAACAATCGATACACTGACAGATAGCAGCGGAGTTCCAAAATAAAAACGCCCACCATCCGGCCATAAATCACAATAACGCCACTGAACGCGGCCTCCTGCAAATTCCAATGACAAAAACACCCTAAGCGTGTTGACAAATTTGTTCAGATAATCATTTAATACGCCAGGGCAGATCACCGCCGTTCATCTGTAAGATGAGCGGTCCGTGTGGCTTGTCGGAGTTTCTAGAGGACACGAATACCGTACCGGAGATGGCTACAGTCAGAGGGCATGTGACCACATATCATACATGAGACTGGAACCCTTGACATGGCTGGGCGGGACCCACTTGCCCCAAACAAGAGATTCAAACGTCGTCCGAGGTCCAATGTCCAGTTATCCACATCCAGGTGTTATATATATATATATATATATATATATATATATATATATATATATATATATATATATATATATATATATATATATATATATATATATTTATTTATTTATATTTATATCTTACTTTGGTCCGATTTATTTAACAAGATGAATGGTTAAAAAATATATATGGATAAAAAAATGATAAACATTTTCATCATCTAATATTAGTTTATACTTTTTTTATATTGATAATTGTGAGGAGAAAAGAACCTTTTGAATATATATATCTAAAGGTTTCGAGTTGTGAGATTTTGACATTTTTTAGGCCAATGTAACGCGACTATTTGTTATTTATACCAACAAAATAAACGTTTTCTCATTCTGTCTGCCCCACCACAACAATTTAATTAGTGCAAACAATTGTTGGTTGTTATTACCTTTGGCTGGCTACTCTGATTTCACATTGAAGGGACCTCAGCTTCCTATTCATCTGAAAACACAATTATCTCCCTTGATTTGGAGAACCAATCAGCTGTCATGAAAAGTTTTTGAAACCTCATTGCAAGAATCTTTTAAGTGAACTTTTTCCTATCTCAATTACAGTTGTGTATTGCTACAAGTCAAATCATAATTGCATAACGAGCCGAGTAACCCGAGATCGAGTTATTAAATGATCCAAGTTCAACCCAAAATTTTTTAAGTTGTTTATTTAAACGAGTCAAGCTCGAGCTAAGGCAGCTCCAACTGTACTAAAAGAGTGTTTACAAAAAAGAATATTGAGTTTGAAGAGTATCACATTTTTGCTTTAAGAAACATAGTGTGATCATGGATGCCATTTTTAGAGCCAACAATTAAATGCCATAATGATACATTGAGTTCCATCAATATGTTGTCCAAATACATGAGATTCCTACCAAACGCCTTCTAAAAGGACGTAAATGCAATTAAAACACTATGCTATCAGTAGCCGGCATTGTACGTGACTTTTTCTTGTCCTTCATTTATTTTGACTACATTGCGGGAATGAGAGCATGATAAACGTAGACATTTCTATAAAAGTAGACATCTTTCAATTCCAATCTGCGAGTAGTTAAAGCAAATGATATCTACATATCTGGGAGCACGGCAGCCCTTGGGTTTTTAAATAATGACATTTTGCTACTTCAAAATTTCAAAATTTTCATTTTCTCTCTAAAAGTTTTTTAAAAGCAAAAAAATTCCTAACCTGCCCCTGATTTGCATGAAAATGAATGTTTTGCCATAAGAAAAATTCCGAGATTTTAAAATAATATAATTGGGGTACCCACGGGCCCTTTATTTCCGTCCTCATGCCATTTAAGATAAACGCGCTCTCGGATAGCTTTTTAGGCGCGGAATCGCGAGGATGGGCGAACTGTAATTTTGGCTAAGAATTGTGGCAATCGTTGCTGGTGAGGTGGGGCCAACATCAGCTGGGGTCATGTGGGAGAGGGTGAACGAGTGGCAAAGGAAGGCGCTTGGAAAGCGAGAACATAGTTGCCTTTTGTCATGTTGCACTATGAAAAGTCCTTAATATTGAATTCATCCCACAAGTCAAGCAGCCATTTGAGAATTAAGTGCTCTCCAGACTCTAGCCTTGAGAGATCATTCTTTTCTTTTTATTTTCCTTTTACCTCAAAGGATTTAGAAAATGTTGTGCCGCAGATTCTTCAACATCATCAAACAATATTCGTCCTCCTCCGTTTATATATATATATATATATATGCGGCGGTGCTTCTTTTGGCTGGCCATTGGAAATGAAAGCTTTTTGCATGTGCTCGTAGGCCTCTTTCTGATAACTATTTATGTCGATTCCACTTGGCTGGGCATGAATGAGGCAAAAACTTTTGACTTCTCAAAGGAATGCACAGTTGGGGTGTCGATTTTTCCTATCTATATATATATATATATATATATATATATATATATATATATATATATATATATATATATATATATATATATATATATATATATATATTCATAAAATGAACTGCTTTATAGTGAGCACTATGCAGCAGCTATGCTCAACTGTAAGCATCAGATGTAGATGCATCAGACCCTCAGCTTTTCTTGTTAACATGTAGCGAGGGACCTCCGTTGCCTTCTCAGACAGATCGTTGCCGGCACAAAGCAATTTTTTCAGGTTGGGGGAGGCCGGTCGCTGCCCTGGATGCCGCCAGCTGTGTTCAACATTATCCATGGGCAGCGCCAGTAGCATCTAGAGTCAGGGGCGGAGCCAGAATTTTTTTCAGGGGCAGGCTAAACGGAGGCTGAGTTTTTTAGGTTTGATTTGGGTAAGATCAAACTGAACTCACAACTAAAAAAATTAATAAGGCAACAAAAAAAATTTATTTTTTACAATGTATTTTTATTTTTTTCAATTCATTGCAACTAAGAATCTATGTTTGACTTGACTTCTTACATTGACTTGACGAATTTGTAAGAATTTGAGAAGTTCAAAGAACCAAATGTTTGAATTTTCGCAAGTTGGTGAGCGCGAACATCCACCTGCAACAACTTGATGGTCATAGGCCCTTCCCCTAGATTACACGAGTTACCATGCAAAATATTTTAGTGGTTCATATTTTATTATATAAATGGCCATGAACCACTCGAATGGAAAGATATCAGGGGAAAAGGAAGAAGAAAAGAAAGAAACTTAGTTGTTTATATGACCATTCCAATGTGCAAAGCAACCGTGGCATGTGGACCATAGCTCATCTCCTAGCCCAAAATTTCATCCACTAAAGTTGATGAAGAAGGCTAACTTTAAAATAAAATTCGACGCCTTTCTTTTTCCTCATTAGTTGCACATGCACATCATTTATTAACGACCGTCTGTTTCCCTAATTGAAGAGTGATAACTATTATTGGAATCCCATCTTATTTTTTGTTCACCGCTTTCCTTATGATATATATTTTTTCTTCTGGCGCAATCAATAAGTCCACATACAATATATATATATATATATATATATATATATATATATATATATATATATGAATTTTTTTTAACCGTCCACGTGACATGTGGCGGCCGAGGATGACACATGGCTGTGTTTGACAGGAAAGAAGGACTATTTGGATACTCAAACAAAGGAACTTGAGTCTCCCAGCAGCATACCCAATTGTGGGCTTGGGCCAGTTTTGCCCAACTAAAAGTGGTTGCTAGTCACTTTGGTGAAAGTGGGCGCATTAAATGCATTTGATAAAGTGATAAAGTGTGAGAATGGCACTTTTGAGGGAGTCATTATGGCAAATGTGACCCACAGCTAACGCTCCTAAAGTTATAATCAAGTCTCAATTATTGGGAAAACAAAGGTTAGCAAATATCTGGTGAATTTATGAAAAACTTCTTTTTTCTCAGGAAATATTTTTGGTAGACATAAAATTGAAGAAAATCATATCAGGAATGCAAAGATACAACCATGTTGAAAATGTAATGTGCGGAGAGAAACCAATTTTAGCAACTTTGGTGTCCACGGGTAGATTCCTGTCCCGGTCCAACTCTGGCGTCGTCGCTCTCCCACTTAAAAATGTCTTTGACAGGTTGTTCCTGTCACATGCCCTTTCTTCCTGCTTAAGGTGGGAAATGTGTGTAAGTTAGACTTTCTTTTCTTTCCTTCTCTTTCCCTCCATTTTTAATTAGTCAACCGAACAAATAATAGATTGCTCAATCCCTCCATTTCCCTCCAACCAAACTGAGCGTTATTCTTCTGGATAATGGATAACATTTCAAGAGGAAAAAATGCGGGTGAGGTAAAAAATTTTTTTTTTCTGATTTTTTCCCTTAGAAGAATAATTTGTTGGTTCATTCATTGTGCATATATGACTGTCCTTTTCATCATCGATCTTTCTCTGGGAGAGAGATAAGGGGATGGTGTTAAAAGGTGGGATCGAATATCCTTGATTGGCGATGAGACAAGAAGAACATTACTAAGACTATCAAAAGTAGAATTCTTTGACATCAAAGAACCATGAAAATGAATTCTAAAATACCGAAAGATTGGTCTTTATCACAATTTCCTAGAGCTTACTTCTTCGTTGTGCTTGTAGATTGCTGATATACCATTTTTTTAAAGTTCCTAAGTGGGAGGCTTCTTGTCATATGATCTTTGGTTGGTTTATCAAGAGTCTAATTATCAAACTAAACCAACCAAGTTTGCACATCAAATTTTATTTCTTTTGGAATAGCAAGGCCTTGCAAATCGAACACAAAAAAGAAGTTCTAGGTTATATATGATCACTTCGAGAAAAGGAATACAAGATAAGTTCTTAGGGGCTATTTGGCACCGATAACATATTATTATTGTACAATGATTTAGCGCCAAAATTTAGGATAAATTCATAGAACATTATGTTACAGGGTTCTATCAATCTAACCAAATTTTTAGTGCAATTAATTGGGCGCTAATAATTTGTTACTGGTGTCAAACAACCTCTAAGTAAATACTCCGTTTGAATGGGGAGAATTTCAGTGGGATGGGATTTTTCTAGTCTAGCAAGGGTTTCCTTTCCCCGAGGGCGAGCAGAGGGAATTATTTTTGTAGGCCAAGCAAAATATAATTTATACACATCCATGAAATAATTATGAGAAAAATTCTTGTTTAATTAGAAACAGTGGGAAAAAAAGTTGGGAAACAATCGACATATTAACATATCGAATCTAAGTTGCTGGTGGAGGAAGTTGTGACAGAAACATGTTATCATCTCAATGAGTTCGTAATGGATCTAAAACTCTCCTAGCTTTAGTAAGGACGTCGAAAACATCATGAACGAACCGATAATGCAAGAACAAGCATATGGTCATTTCATACAACTTTAACATGGTAGGCCATTTTGTACAAGAAAGATGCAAAGTAAGGCAGCAATCATGTTTTCCTCTTATACAAGGCTTCTCCTTGTAGCCGACTCTCCCCAAAAGTTTATCAGCATGATGTTTATGAAGAACACGCATCTTCTCAACAAATCGTGAAGAAGAAAGAGTCGTCTTGTTCTTAATTAGTTTCATCATAACTTTCTTAAACGACTTCCTCGATTGGGCAGAGACGAACCGAGAAAATTGCCCACTGTGTCGAGGTTCGCTGTGGTTTCTGGCTTCTTTGTTGTGTATTGTTGAACCACTCTATGGGCATTTTCTATGACATGTATGTTCAGATTCATGTTACTCTCAAATCTGGTTTTGATCGTCACGTATATTTGGTGCCGCTCCGTAGCATTGCCAATGACATTTCAACAGTATTTACTCGAACAGTAGCTACGGCAAGCAAGCGCATGTTTCGTTTATTTCTGAGGGTGTTTCCGTCGTCAGATAATTCGTATGCGCTCACAACAACTTGTTGCCGCCATTTTCCTGCTTCCCCGTCCTCCTTCCTTTCTAATGGAGAGAGATGGAAATCTGCAAGATATGCAAGAGAACAGGTAGTTCGATGCCCTTCCTCTCGTTTCAGTTCCTACTCCCTCTTTGTTTTGTTTTTTGTTTTTCCCGCTTTCATCTTTGTCGTCGAAGTAGAATCCCTAATATTTAGGAATTTTAGGCGAGATCCAAACCCTAATCTTAATTTCAGAAAATCAAGCAAAGCCGAGGAAATCGTTCAGAAGAAACAGTGGAGACATAGAAAGCAGTCTCGATCGCATGAATCTGGTTCCCTCGCCTGGATTGGTCGACTGCGTTCTTCAGTCAGACGATGGAGGACGGCCGTGCTTATAGATTCCTCAGTTGGCCGAAAAACCAACCACGTTTTTGCGCTAATTCTGTGGTTTTTAATCAGAGTATTAAACTGGTCGGGATGATTGGCGATTCTGAATCAATGACCGGCGTTGGGATATTGTCTAGACGAGCAACCATTTTGTTTCTTGGTGAGGAACCCCTTGGCCAGGGATTCGGTTGCTCGCGTTGTGCAGATCGTGAATGCGGCCAGTGGTGGTTGCCGTAGGTCGAGTATCCATAGCTTGATCAGCAGTCTCGAAAGAGCTAGTTTGGTCGATTTGGCTATTTCGTCATGGAAGAGACTGGGAAAATGACCTGAAGGACCTCAGACTTCTGTTGATCGGCGCAAAGTGTAGAAACGGCGTTTCCGAAGATGCGAGGTGTGATGAGATGAGGAGAATGGGGTGTGACGCAAACGTCAAATCGTATAATTTTCTGCTGGGCAGTCTCTGCAAGTATCGGAAAATTGCCGAATCTTGCGAACTTATTGGGATGATGGAACATGCAGCGTATCGACCAGATGAGATGACATGCGAAATAATTGCTTATCATGCTTGTAGAATTGAGAGGATGGATTTTGCGACTGACTTCCTGGACAGAATGCCGCTTGAAGCGCTCAGGCCTCGGTTCACTACTCATACTGCATTTGTGAAAGGATACTTCTACTGTGGTCAGGTTCACGGTGCTCATAGGTTCGTGGCTGAAACGTGTAACAAAGCTAAATCTTCGGCGAATATGAACTACAGTCTGCTTGCTAGTCTGTTTCAGAAACCAGGAAAATCTGTTGATTGATACTCGATTCTGCTTGAGATGATGGAGAAAGGATTGAAACCAGACTTCCCAGTACTTGTAAAATTGGTGAAGGACCTGCATCGCTCTGGCAGGGGCAATGTGGCGGAGGATTTAACATACGTTGGGTGAATTTAAGCTTCAGCGAGTGAAGAAGTTCGATGAACTTAAGCACCATCTTGCCGATAGGAGATCTTCTTCCTGCTGCAAATGATATTTTTTTCTGGAGGAAGCGATAAAGATGAAATTTCCAAGTCTTGTTTATCAAATGCGAAGACAGGAACAAGGTGGCGAGGTCGTCGGAGAATGGCTGTATACGTCTTGTTTTCATATTGTGGTGCCACTGCCATTTCAGCATACTGAACAACCCGAGGTGGGACGAAGTTTTTCGGAGAAGATGGGTTCTTCTACTTGAAATGTTTTTCTTTTCTACTGGTCTTGTTTGTCATACATCTGACTTCTACAGCTAGCACCCTTTTTATTGCTGAAGTTTGTCATGGGCAAGGATAACCAAATGAGCCATTTGAGGATCTGTGATGGATCATCCTCTCTTTGGATTCATGTGAATAAGGGGTATTAAATAACTATATGAATTGGGTCTTATTCTTCCTGGATGAAGATGTGTAGGTTGAATATGCCTTTCTTTTCGGCTGGCTTTGTGTCATGTATCTAAAATTTCTCTACCTGACACCCTTTGTATATCTTAACATTTGCCATCGACAATGTGTGCTTCGTCTTTTCATATCAATCAGTATGTACAGTGGATGTATACAACGAGAAGTTCTTAATAGATTTCCCTTAATAGCTGATTTTCTAGAGCAGATACCAAAAACATCTGTAAATTTGTCTCCCTTGGCCTGAATGGGTATTTCAATTAAATAGCAGTTGGAAAAATTGCCTTCATTAATTATTACTGTACTCTCATTTGCAGATGTGGTGTTATTACACCCCTGCCTATGGCCACCCTAGATGGCTATGCTTTAGCTCTCTCTGCCTGAACCTCTGGAAGTCCTTTGATGGCAGAATGGTTACCTGTCATTAGCAGGTGAAAACTGCTTCTACCTGTAAAAGATTGGCTTTGCAAATTGCATGGTTAAGCCTGCTGAGTCACATAAGTTAAGAAGCATGTTACGGGTCAATCATTACGGCTATTTCGCAGAACAACGGGAGGGTATGATGTTGATAAGAGGAATTGCACAAACCTCTAGTTGGCTTAACAGAGAATACATGCAAAAATGTTCAAGCATATGAAAGAAGAAGCTTCATTTACTTTCAAAAGCTTGAAAGGCTGAATGCCAAAATACAATGCTTAAGAGTGATTCAATTGTTTCCAGGCTGCATCCATTGTTTCTCTGATACAAAGCATTAGAGCCATTAAGCTCTTGCGCTACGAAAGAGTGGCTACCACCAGCTTCGTGGTCAATGGTGTTTTGGTGAAAAATCCAAGCACGTCCTCATGGGCTTCAGCAATCTAATCCTGTGCTCTCTGACTGTAAGACCCACGATTTTCAGTCAAGGTTTCCTTAAACATTTGGATCGTAAATTGGAGAGGAATCATAAATGGAAGATTAAATGATTCTTAATGAATATTTCAAAACTGTCAAGTTTATCATAAATGAGATATTTTAGGAAAAGATAGAGATAAAGTTGTAACTGCAAGAGAGAAGCCAATCTTTTACTGCAGCATTGGAGGAGCACGTCCAACAATAGAAAGAGGCAGAAGGAAGAGTTGCTGCCAAGGTTTATTTCAGATTTTAAGAGGTATGGGGATTTTCAATCATGAATGTAGCATGAAGCCTGTATATTTTGAGTGTTTTTATAGATACATATACATGTAGATTTATGTATTTATATGCCTAAATATGAATCCGCATGAATGGTTGTATGTTGGAATGGAAATACAGTGCTCTTAGTTCTAGTTCTCTCTGATTTCAAATATAAAGAAAAGGAAGCATGCGAGGCATCAAGGGTGAAGCGTCAATCTATGTTGTTTCTCTTTGTTTTCTTTTGTCATTCCATTCGTGAGAAATAAGAAACTGAGACCACAGTCGACCTTAGAACAGAGCATGCACATGGGAGACAAGGGTTTCGGTAGAGAATCCAAACCATCTTAAGAAAAAAAAACGATCTACTGGAACCCTCACGAAGGGCCTGATCACAGAACTTGTGATACATATCTAAAGTGAGAAGACTGCTGGCATTCTGAACTTAAGATTATATAAAACAAAAGGGAAGAAGATAGCAGCTAGAACGACATCGATAGAGGCCAAGGCCTGCTCTGCTCGACATACAGTAAGCTTAAAATCAACACCCAAATATGAGGGGAGGAAGGACCGACGATAGGTTTCACCAACAGTAAAAGCAGTCGCCCGATCGATTGGGGAAACCAGCGATTTTCCTCACGCTGGTGGCAGTGAGGCGACTTGGGTAAAGGTGGAACGCAGCGTCCTCCTCCTGCCGTTCCTCTTTGCCCGTGGTTCATCCTCGTCGCAGCGAAGGTGGAGACTGAGAAAGGCGTCATTGAAGCACCAGGTCTTGGGAGATTGCCTTCCCCACGATGGTGCGCTGAAAACGAGAGCAGAGGACGTGGTGCGGCTGAGAGCGTCGAACGGGCAGCACTGGAAAACCCAACGCCAGATCACGCGGGCGAAGAAGAGATTCCTCCCTCCGGTCTTGTTCCTGTCAGATTGGTGGTGTCTGAAAAACCGATGGAAGCTACACCGCCGGGCGAATCGGGAGAGGAAGTCGGGTCCCTCGCTGGTTCCGTCCTCCGTTGGGGAACGATGACGGCCCCACCGTCGGTCGCGTGAGAAGAAGACGAGGGGAGTGGAGCTCTCGAGAGAGGAGAGAGAAAACGGGAGTAAGAAATGAAGATGGCCCTATTTATACCAAGTTGGAAAAATTACAAAGTGGGTCCACTCTTTTGGTGACATTTACGAAAAAGCTGTTAAAATATTTAAGCATTCATGCCGCAACACTTTTGTGAAAATCTTTTGCAAAAAAAGGCTCGTGAGCCTAATACCTCATACGAAATAACGAAATAGCACCTTCCGAGTTTTTAAAAATTACCAAAAAAGGGTTTCGTGTATTTGGTTGTAATTTCAGTAAAAAAATGAATCGTTATGTATTATTGCTCTTTGATGGCCTTTGTTGTTGTGTTTAAAATTTCAGAAAAATGGTTCTGAAATTAACTTACAATTAAAAGCGTTTTGAGAATTTAAATATAAATTTTATTGTTTTCAAATAAGGATTATTAAATCATTATTTGAGGTTTCTAGACGTGATGTGTTTCACTTTACTGCCATTAAAATAATATTTAAAATGACTGATTTATTGTGTTTGAAGAACCGAGCCTTAGGGCGGTTTCTGTGAGAGGTACTAGACGATGTCTAGTGATGCAAAACCCTCACATTTGAAATTCGAAGGCGAAACGTGGACTTTGTGCGATGGTTTATGTGAATGCGAGCTTTCTGTTTTTGCCCAGTGTTAGGTTTCGTTCCGGGAGGTAGTTGTGTGTTTGAGCTCACTGCTTCGCACACTCATCTGGCTGTACTGCAGGTAGTACATGATAGATTCTGGCCCATGGAGTGATGACCTCAGGCTTTGTGATGGACGGACATTGGCATTCTGGCATCGGTTTTGGACTTAGTGGTTATTTTAGTTGTTTGGGTCCAAGAGTTTTATTTTAATACAATGCATTTGTTTATGTTTTGGTCATAATTCAATGTTGCTTTCGCAATTATTTATAATAAATAAAGGAAAAAATTTTGATGTCAAAAATTGGGTGGTGACACTGACTGTCCAGCCATGCGAGTACCATGAAATAACTTCACAAAATTGTTCACATGTACATCAAGACACTCCTATTTTCCCTTCATTGGTACTTTGTTGCTTATCATCTTCGCATTACAAGTTGCAGGATGCAACTTTCCATATGACCTTTTTAGAGGGAAGTTCCTAAATGCCTCTTTTTTGTGCTTTTTTTTTTTTGAAAATGTGAAACCCATAGATGTTTTGACTAAATCCATGACATGTTGAAGGCACAAGTGAATGGCATTAGGATCGGTCTAATTGATCCATATGTTTCCCTGTATGGTGTCTAACACAAGATAAGCAAATCAACGGAGAGATCTCATGAAACCCGAGTTATCAGTACAAATGAAACTACTTGCTTATGGAAAAAAAAAATAGCGAGCATCTAGTCTCTGATATTCACTTCAGTTAGAGGACGGCGGGTCAATCTCTACTGCGCAAATTGTTATTGGACATTTAACATCTGTTCAAGCTTTGCATCATTCACAAAAAATTACTTCTTAGAGCCTTAAGATTGAAGAAGAGGATGATTATGTTTCAAGTCATGTAACACAAATTTAGGATAACTTCACAAAAGCAGATGATTTACACCTTTGCTTATCTATGAGAGGCACTGTATCCTTTCTTTAAATTAGGCAGCTGGACACAGCTACTATCTATTTCCTCCAGTTTCTTTTTCTCGCGCCGGTGCGACCATGCAAGTGACAAGATGTTGAACTCTCTAGTCAAGCTCCATGTGATCGGAGGCCCAATCTTGTCAAGTAATTTTTAAATTAAAGTATATGTATTTCATACGTGGTGAGAAACAATATGCATGACTTGTTCTAGGCTTGCACAATTCTCACTTACGACGGAATCATGGAACTGACGCGCCCTGTTTGGTTGGAGGGCTTCAATAATCCCTGAAAGGGAGAAAGCTTTTTTGGCTGCGAGGGAAGAGAAATGAGAGGAGAGTGTAGTGCCAATCGGTCCAAAATTGAAGGAATTGAAAAGGAAAGTAAAGGAAATGGAGGAATTGATTTCCTTTTCTTTCCTTTTTCCTTTCCTTTCCCTTGTTCCCCAAAAGAACGGATAATTCATTCCTTTTCTTTCCTTTCTCTTATTCCCTCCAACCAAACAGGGCCTACCAAACAGGACCTGAAACAAAAATAGGAGGGAAAGGAACGCAGTTAACTGGTGGTTAAGTTTTAAATGGGTGTTGAAGTGGCGGTCATCCGGTTGCAGGAGGAACCGATGACATCGCCGGAACTTGCCGCTCCGTCCGACGACTTCCTTCCCGTCTCTGACGCTGGTGACTCGGCTCAGTCCTTCCTTCAACAACTCTCCCCACGGTCTCTTTTGTTTTTATTTTTATTTTTTTATTTTTTTCAACTGTTCTGTATTGATGGTTTCTTTGATGTGAATGTTGGGAGACATAAGCTTGGAATTTCCAGGAAATTCGGATTGTTAAGCGACTGGACTTCAATAGGAAACCTCATGCCTTGGTGCATTGGCGCCAGGAATCTTTGGTTGCTTCTGAGTCCATTCTTTGCTAGTTCGCTCAAATGCCAATCCATTGGAATCCAGGAGCAAACAAACCCATTGCTTCTTTGTTGATATGAAGTTTATTTTGAAGTTGGAATTCCACGATATCGGAACGTCAGATATCCCCACGAGGGTTGTGGAGTTCTCCTGATGATCAATCTGTCTCACTCTTTCCAATATTTATATTGGATTCTAGATGAAGTGGTCTTCTCCAGAAAATGTTCACTTTGTTAAGCCAGGGAACTTCGTATTTTTTAAGACTTACGAGTTTGAGAGTACATACTTTACGAGTTTGAAAGTAGATACTAAAGTTCATGTATTTTAAGTTTGGAGGTCTTCAATAGGTTGATTATAGGTTTTCCAGTTTCTACAGCCCATTTAATTGTTGGAAAAAGCTTTCTCCTTGGGCATTCCCTCCTTTTGAAAAGTCAAAATTTTGTTCCTTTTCTAGGACAAAATGAATTCTTTGGCAAAAGTTCTGCACAAATTGGATATGAACCTCTTTGTTTGATGAAGTCAAAGTGCATGAGGTAAAATACCAACTTTTGTTTGCCTGCAATCATACAGATCCTGGGGATTTTATCTACTGTTTAGAAGAATGGGATTATTCCATCAGTAAGTTATTATGTTGCACCTCGATTCACTATCTGTCCTTCAAGAAATTTGATACACCTTGTGACTTATGCTACTTGATAAGGTCTTCACCCTAGGCAGTGACATTCTGATCACATAATGCATGGTTAAGGGTTAGCAGTCTATTTGTAACTTCTGTTTAGTGGGATGATCATCATCTACGCTATTCAGTGAAAGGTTGTCAGGTTTAGTCTTCCATTTCCAATGGCAGACTGTATAACTCAACGTCCTTCATTGTTTAAATGTGGAAGTCATGGTTTTCCTTAATCCGTGTTTATTGAAAGCTTGCAATAATTGGATTGAATTTGTCTTCTTATTTCTCGGTCCACTTCATAACTATTGCTTGCCTGGACGTTTTGTGCTACAGCAAATACAATTGAGGAACAGGGAGTCTTCTACTGAATTGATAAAAATTCTGCGGTTGTCGAATTTAGCAGTCCAGAGACACACACTATCTCTGTGATATTTTACTAAAAATCTCTGTCTTGACATGTATGCGTGCGTGGTTAAAACTAATGTATGATCAGATGACGTGAAAGTGATCTAACCTGGAAAAGTTAAACAAATGGAAACTCTCTTCTCACTACTCAGAATGGAAACTTGAAAAATATTAAGATTTTGATAGAGCTGCTATATTGCTTTAGGAATATTGATTTGTCATTTTCTGTTACATCATTATCATTTTTTTATGTTATTTTTCCCCTTTTACCATGTATTTTTTTATCACGTGAAATATTACAGCACGTTGTCATTTTGTTACTTCTGTAGCTTGTCAATTAGAGATGACCATTTCTTAAGTTTCTATAAACCAGTTCTTCCCTCTCGAACATATGTATCAAAGTAATATGACAGGAAGAAGGAAGTCAAATGAGTAGTTCCAAGCCAGTAACCTGTAATGAAAGCCTCTCTTAAAAGTTATTCTTGATATGAAGGAACAAATTCCTGTTATAGGGCTCGCATATTCATTTTTTGAACACTTTCTGCAAGTTAAAGGTGGGAAGTTCACGAGGGATGGGGTACCTTGCTGGATAAAGACTTTTTCTGCTCTTAGCTATTTAAACATGTGTTTTGAAGTACATTATCAAAATCTAGGGAACCATGGTCAATGATGTGGCATGTTTTTAACGTTTGACAAAAGCAAAAGTTCCAAGAAGAGGCAACATGTCTGGGAAAGAACTGGAAGCAACCTCCCAGCTTGTGTTGCTGTGTCTCCAATTTCCTGGGTAAGTGAAAACACATCCAACCTATTGATTAGCATACTTTGGCAGACCAAAGGGGTATTTGTATGGTTAGAAGTTAGTCATGTGTTAGGTGCATTAAGACTAGATTCATTTTCTCTTTTAAAAATGCTGTTGAACCTTCAGAACTGAAGCTTCTGACATATCGGGCACTTAAACATAAAAATGTCCTAGTCCATGCCTTATATATAGGCTTATTGACGTGGTACTACATTTTGGGGTCATTGTTTGAGAAATCTATTACGCACTTTTGGGACTTTCTTTTCATTGTTTTGTGTTACACAAATTTGTTTACTTAGTGATAGTATTGATAGTTCTTCTCAATTGCTCCTCTACAGCATCGTTTGGGAGAGAGACTGGTTTCAAATTTTGACATGCTTATTTTGATTGCTCTTGTTGTTTCATCCTTGCTGCTGTAACCAAAGGAGACAACAGACTAGCATACTGAATTATTGTGTTGCTCCTGCAGCCGACCAGTCTGTTTATCTTCACATACACAAATTCAGGTTGGGGGGGGGGGGGGGGGAGAGAGAGAGAGAGACGGCATTTCGCTGCCAACCCTAGCCGAGAGAGAGTCTTCTTAGCCCAATGAACCCTGTAACTAAGATGGCTGTGGTGTCATGTAATATTAATAACCACATGGATTGGTGATTGGCAATCTTCTATACTAATAGCAAATTGTCTATATGAGCTTACAACAGTGAGCAAAAAGGATGTCTGAAGGTTTCTCATTTATGTGTAAATTAAACATGGTTTAAATTTTAACACCTGAAGAACTTTCTCTTATGCCCATGTATTTGTGTACATGAAGCTAGGGTATCAATCTTCATGTCCTGCATAAGCTTTAGAACAGTAGCCATAATAGTATTTCTTAATATGGGTTCTATGCATCAACTTACTGTGTCCTTTTTAGGATGGAAGCATCTCACCAGCACTTGGGATTACAATTGTCAGTTGAAACAAACAAAAGGTATGGTCGGATCTATTGAGTCTTCCTTTTCTATCTGGTTCGGTTCGTTGCACATTGTTTGTTTGTTTGTTTGTTTTTTTTTTTTTAATTTAACATCAGTGTGCCTGCTCCTCCAACCAGTTTAGACTTTACATGATTCTAAATTTGCAATGTTCAAAACTTAATTATTGTGGTTTTAGTCGTGTGACTTAGCTGATTTTTCAATATTAGGCACAAGTGCCCAGCATGTTACAAACAATACAAGAAAAAGGCACATTTAATTGAACATATGAGGGAATCATTTCACTCTGCTCACGAACCTGTTTGTGATATCTGCAAGAAGCACTTTAAATACTTCGAGTCATTGAGAGAGCATCTGACAGGTAGGAATTGATGTAGAGATGCGTTAGCTTTGTCATTTTGTTTTCTTTTGTTTCCTAGAATAAATTCTTCTGTTTCAGGCCCAATATCAAATACTGAGTGTGCAGAGATATTTGCTGCTCAAGGATGCACATATTGTCTGCGCATCATTGGTACACCTGGTGCAATCAATGGACATCGGGAGAGATGCATGAACCCACCTGAAATTTTGCAGGTGAGTTTATTCCAATCCTATTTTTATTGGCCAACTTAACCATAAAATTGTGTGCGAGAAAACAGAGAATCAGGTTGGAGGATTTGATAGCTCCAACAACCACACTGTTTTCTCCTATTTTTCAGTTCTTAGTAGCAGGGAGATGATTATGTTCTCTCTTGTAACATCTTTTGCTCTAGAACCACCAAGGTCGTCCAGTGGCTGCCCTAGACTGTGAGATGGTTGGAGGGGGAAGTGATGGAACACTCGATGTTTGTGCAAGGGTGTGTCTTGTTGGTGAAGACGAAAGAGTGCTTTTTCAGTCCTTTGTCCTTCCTTTGATTGCTGTCTCTGACTATAGGTATTGCATGTCTTTGGTTAGGTTATCTAAATGATTGGTTTTCTATCAACTGATTGATAAACCTTGTATCTTTCAGAAGCGAAATTACTGGAATAACAGAAGCTGATTTTAGAAATGCACTGCCACTCTGTGAAGTAAGAGTTATCATTCAAAACATCTTATATAATGGAGAGTCAATAGGTAGGATCCGCCTAGATGGTGGCAGAGCAAGGGTTCTTGTTGGTCATGGCTTGAAGCATGCCCTTGATTGTCTTGACATGGACTATCCTGCCCATTTGATCAGGTACAAGACATTGTTGATGTCTAATCTTTTGCTTTTGAATGTTCACAACTGTAAAGATTAGTGTAATAACCTTGGGGTTGTCGGAGGAGAGTATAGTTGCATGGTTTTATTATCCCCTCTTGAAGATTGATTTCATAAAACTAGGTTGATTCTTGGGTGATGATTTAGCATACCCAACACTATTTTCGTATTTCAAAATGGTACCCATTCAGGTCATTTTTAATGCAATTTTTATCAACTGCACTTGCATCGATTCACAATTGTTCACGTGTGTGTCTGGAGAGGAAGGACGGGGAGCTTAAGAGGTGGTTTTGAATCTATGTTGGGAGTGCACAACTATCTTCAAGACTTCAACTGCCAAATTTATGAATATTTTATGTTTATTGCATTTTCTGAAGCAAGTTTAAGTTAGATTGCATAATATGGGCCTCTGGTATTGTTGGTGATCACCACTACTGCACAGCACTATTCACTAAATATAGCTTGACATTCTCCTTGTACTACAGAGACACTGCAGAATACCTTCCATTGATGAGAACTAACCACATGAGTCTCTCGCTCAAGTACCTTACTCAAGCTTGCTTGGGGTAAGTTGCCTTTTGACTTTAAATAATTAAGATAGGGATCAGATTTTATGACATTGTACAGGAAATTTTCTTTTCTCTGCATTTTAAGAAGCAAACTGCCCTGTGTATCAAGCTTCCTGTTGAAAGCTAGGATGTTTTGGCTTTTTCCTTCATTTAACATAGATCAGGACTTTCACCATGTCAAGAGTTGTGTTATTAGAGTTGAGAAAGTGAGACGATGCCAAGTAAATCAGATGGTCTGCTTTCAGAAGCTGGTGATAAATAAGGTCTAATTTGCATGAATTGATCGCTGGGGAAAGTGGGCTGCATCACCAAACTTTCTCTGGTCCTGATTTCACATGTATTTGTTGACTCTCTCTCAACTTTGTCATTTTATGGAAATTGGGACTCGTGCCACCTAGTCTGATTTGGACAAATGACATTGACCAATTTGTTCTCCCTGAAACTTATTTGGTATCTAAGCTTTTAGTGGCTTTGCCAATTCGCGGCAGACGTTGGCGCTGTCTAAGCCTGCCTATTTGTAATCTTATCTTTCCCTGAAGCTGCAGATTGTCCAGAGTAACAATGCCTATACTCAGTCCAAGTGCCTTTCTTCAAATGCAAGCATCTAGGACCTTTTGTCTTCATATTGTGGTGTTCTAAATTGTTGATCAGATTCCTTGCTGACAGTGACTCCTTTTATCCTGCTCCCGACCTTCTGATGCTTCTGTTGCATCTTTGCAGATATAGCATACAAGAGGGTGTTCATCAGCCATATGAAGATGCAGTTGCTTCGTTAAGACTCTACAGAAAGCTACGATCTCTAGCCCATCAGCCTGAGTATCCTATAGGCCGTATTGGAGCCCACCGAGCTGATATGTTTGACGGAAGGTCATCTAAGGAGTTGGAGAATTTGAACCCGGAAGAACTGATAAAATTTTCCAGATCAAATTACTGGTGCTGGTGTTTGGATTGCAGCGCGGTTAGGAATCTGGAGAGCAGTAATCTTTAGTGTTGTGGATCTATATACGGAATCATTATACTGAACCTTTCAATATTTCTTACATAGCGAACAATTTAGTATCTTGCAGGCCCGCCCAGGTTTGACTAGATATTCTTCTGAATTCTGGCTCTCTATCATGGTTTTTATCTCTTAAATATTCTTTTAACAACATTAAATAGTTTATTCCCCATGAACCTGGGCAGGTCGGCTTGCTTAAAGCCTTCAAGTTGGAAGCGTATAGTTCAAATACCTTTCTGTACTTTGCTCGAATACGGAACGAATATGAAAACTGAAATGACGCGGACAGAAACGGCATGAAGGATGAAAGAGAGAACAGAATGACTACATAAGATAATCAAACTGTAAAGGGAGGAGGGTCATATTCATCAAAAGAAAGCAAAAAATTGTATTGAAGACCTCCAACATAATATAATCAAAGTGTAAAGGGAGAAAGTTCATATTCCACAAAAGAATGTCAAAAATCGTACTGATGGCCACCACGTTCTAAGCAGAATGCACTATTTCTGTGCCTTGTAATGTAACCAAACCTACTTCTGCACCCCCTCAACTTCATAGTACACCGCTATATGCCGCCAATTTCTGGACCTTCCTCCTCCGCATAACTCTTCTTATTCGGTGCACTTCATCCCACCTTCCTGCTCCAGCATAAATATTAGATAAGAGGACTCTTCCCCCACCATGACTAGGCTCCAAGTCAACCAAGCACTTGGCTGCCCATTCTCCCATCTCTACATCACCATGACTCCTACATGCAGCTAGCAAACTTCCCCATATAACAACATCTGGCTTCACAGGCATGCTATTTATCAACTCCTTCGCATCTTCCAGCCGTCCTGCTCGGCCTAAAAGATCAACCATGCAACCATAGTGTTTGATGTTTGGTTCAATACGATACTGCTTAGTCATGCTACGGAAATACGCTTCCCCCAGTTCCACGAAACCAGCATGGCAGCAAGCAGACAAGACACCAATAAAAGTTATGGAGTTAGGCTCGAGACCAATCTTCTGCGAGTCTGAAAAGATGCTTAGTGATTGCTCAGCATAACCGTGCATTGCCAAGCCGTTGATTATGGAATTCCATGGGGATATAGACTTGCATTTGTCACGTATGTGATGAAACAAACCCAGAGCATCGTTGATGTTTCCACACTTTGCATACATATCAATAAGTCCTGCACTTAAATTATCATTCAGAGGAATGGAGTTTCTATATATATACTCGTGGATCCATACCCCTTGTTGGAGGTCACCACAACCTGAGATTGCTGAAAGAACACTCACAAATGTGATTTCATTAGGTCGAATACCAGACTTCTGCATATCATAAAAGAGATGTAATGCCATTTCAAATTGGCCAGATTGAGCATAGCTAGAAACCATGGAGCTCCAGGAGACGACATCTCTGTTCTGCATCCTGTCAAATATCCTACGGGCTTGGTCAAGCCTGTTGTGTTTGACATATCCAGCAATAAGAGCGTTTGAGGCTGAGATATTTCGATTTGCACCACTAACAAATTGCAGATGAGCAAGGTCCATACGGCCACAAGCTGCATACATGTGAATTACTGTAGTGTGGATAAAGTCATAAGAATCAAGACCTATCTTTATGACCAAACCATGAAGTTGTTGACCTTCGAACAGGAAGAGCAAGTCTCCACAGATAGAAAGAAAATTCGTGATTGTGACTTTGTTTGGTTTCACATTGTCGTGCTGCATTCTGCCATAGAACTCGAAAGCTTTCTGAATTTGGCCTGCTTTTAAGAACCCGTCTATTACCGCACTCCAGGAGACGACATCCCTTTCAGGCATATTCAGAAACAGTCTCTCTGCATCTTCCACACACCCTAATTTCACATAACCATTGAGAATTACATTCAAAGTGACGATATTCCAACAAGGGATCACATCAAACAATCGACAAGCATCGTCCAGGTTTGAATATTTTATATACATGTTAATTAAATTGGTAGAAACCAACACCTGAAACTCAAAACCCAGTTTTACGACAGTAGCATGGATCGCCCGGCCACCACGGACATCTCCAGTCCTCGAGAAAGCAGAGACCACACTTGCTATAGTGACCTCATTTGGCCTTACCGCGTCCGTGCACATATGCCTAAACATAGAGACGGCGCCAACCGGGTCGTCACTCTGATCAAGGCCCATAATCATGGTCGTCCATGAAACACAGTCTCGTTCAGGCATTTCGACAAACAAGTTTCGTGCATCCTCCATTCTACCCAATTTCACGTATCCACAGATCATCGTGTTCCACGATGCCAAACTCAAATGAAGACCCATGTCGAAGATCCGACGAGCTATCTCAATTCTCCCGCATTTCGCGTACAGATTGATCAAGCCGTTCCTAACATACAGGTCCGACTCGAAACCTGCCTTTGCTACGAAGGAGTGAATCTGTTCGCCCTCGTTGATCGCCAAAAGCGAAGAGCAAGACTTAATTGCATGAACCAATTGAAGATCATCGATCGAAAAGCCACAATTTCTTGCTTCGAAAAAGAGAGAGAGTGTTTTCTCCGGCCGGTTGCTGCTCGAGAAGCCATCGCGGAGATCGGCGCCGACGGAAGCCAAACGCGAACAGGACCCGGCCAAATGGGTGGCGTCGAATTCGGCATCTTGCAGAGGAAACTGACGAGCAGGCGAGCAAATCCATCGCAAGGTAGTGGGAAGAGCTCCGAATGGATTGAGAAGGTAGGCTGCGAGTTTTACATGTTTCATGAGACAGGGAAGCTGGTCGGCCGTCTCCTGAAAATTTGAAAATTTTGTGGCGGCTAAAGAATAAGCGATGCGTTTTGAGCTCGACGCCTTTATTGCGCAAACATTTTCACTTTTATCCTGGCCTTTGATGCTAATTCTAAAACCGTCTCATGACTTTTACGTGTCTGACCATGAAGAGACAGCAGCCTTTAGATTTAGAACTAAGTTAGTAAAATCAGCAAGATCGAACAAAATATCAGCTGCATCCTAGTTTTTCATTTTATTTGTACATATTTTAAAATTAAAAAAAAACTTTAAAATTTGAGTTAAAGTCAGTTTTGTGTGGATTAACGAGAGACCAGCACTTGGCCAGAGGGTAAACGCAAAGTTAGAAACATGGTAGGTACTGTTTGGCTATAGCAGTTAAGATAAGGGTCTACATGAAAATGTTCTTTAATTTTCCCCCAAAACTTGCGCTTTTCAAATCCCTGAAAGCCTTCGTGGCAGCTCCGACAGTCCGCTCCGTCCAGTCCATCGTCTCTCTCTCTCTCTCTCTCTCTCTCTCTCTCTCTCTCTCGCTCCCTCTCCCCCTCCGTCTGCGGCCGCCGGCGTCTGTCCCTGGGACGTGGTCCTTACTTCTACAAGTCTGCTACCGCCAACGTTCAGCGTCCCTACCACACACCGAGCTACTTCACTGCTTGATTCCGACGACCCTAATTCATTGCTTCACAGCTGCTACGCTAGAAATTCGTCCGTGGGAGGGAGCTTCCTTCCTTTTCCAAAAGGTAAGTTAATCTCTCTTCATCTGCATCCATTTCCAGCCTCTTTCTTTCTCAATGAAGAGGTCATATCCCCTCTTTTTTTCCTGCCTTTTGCACCTCATGTCTGGCTTGCTTATGTTGGTCGAAATCGAAATTCAAAGTTTCTCACTCTCTATGATGAAAAGGCTTCCATGCCAAAAAGGAGGGCTAAGAGGCCAAGAAAAGAGTCATCTGCAGATGCTGCAAACCAGGAGGATGATCAAATGAAGCCGCCAAAAACAGCAACATGCACAATTACTCACTACGAAAGTAAGCTATCAAAATTTCATGCTCATTATGCTTAGAGAGAGCCAAAGTGTCTCTCCCAACTTTATGGTGGCGTTGGTTGGTGTGACACGTGCATAAACATATAATTTTGTTCTTCAATGTCTATTTCAAGTGAAGGAGACAAATTGGTTAAATGGGCTAGTGCTAGGGGAACTTTAGGCAATTCTTTTCGCGTTTTTGCTTGTTGGATATGCTAAACTTAAATTTGACTTTTCATTCCTTTGTAGTTTAATGTTTATTCCTTTTGAGAATGGTAGTGATTATTGAATTACTGATGAAGTAACGGTAGTGATTATCGAATTACCAAGGCCTGCATAGGTTGCAGTTGCATTCCTAGTAGTCAAAAGCACTATGTGGACGTAGGCGGTGGCTCTCCAAAAAGGCCTAGGCAGGCTCCCGAAGCGGCACCTAAGCAGGCCAAAAACATAACAGGGAAAGCTGAAAGGACGAAGAGAAATGATGGGAATGAAGAAAAGGAAGAAAATATAAGAAGAAAAAGGAAAAAGGCAGAAGAAAAGGAATGACAAAAGGTAAAAGTAGAAGAAGAAGAAGAAAATGATGATGATGATGATGAAAAGATTTAACATTTTTTCTGACTTAGGTGCTTAGATGGGCCATTCTAGCAAGAAAAAGTGGGTGCCTATGGTGTAGGAGCCTAGTCGCACTTTTGACTATAAGGCTGCATATAGCGTTCAGATTGTCATCTTTCGTTGTTCTTTGTGAACTCAAAGCTTTGTTCTTTCGTTGTTCTTTGTGAACTCAAAGCTTTGTCCATCAAGGCCTGTATTTGCTCGTTAGACCATCTTCTTGACATACATTATTCATTATATGAAGCATCAGCTAGCAATTCAGTTTTCTGTTGTGCTTGAGCGCTTGGACTCTTGGAAATGTGACATGCTGATTAACCATAAAAACATATTTTCCAGCATGGTTGGAAATAATGCACTTGGATTTATTTGTCAATACTACTGGAAAATTTTAAGCAATATCATGAAATTGGAGGGTTTTTCCATGTGAGAATAATACCAATTCTCTACCATCATCCTGTGCCATATATTTTGTGTGTTGGAGAAAGTCTATAGTAATCAACATATTGCTGTCCTGAAGCCATACTCTTATGACGTAGGGCTCAGCATTTTACTATTAGTGAGATTTGTATTTAGCAAGATGGTCAGACTTGCATGACACAGAGGGCCAGCGTTCTTGAAGTGTTGAGCATTATGTATGTAGTTCCCTTTCTTTGAACTTATCTGACACTTGGTGATTATATGATAGTTCACTCTAAACAAACCTGTAGACTGTTAATATTCTATTATATTCAATTGTTCAGTTCTAAAGTAACCTATGGACTGTTGTTATGCTATTGTGTTATATTTGTAGATTTTCCTGCAAATTTTTTTTTGTGAGGCAAACTGACAAATAAAAACTCAGATTATAGATGCTCAAGGTGCTTTGTTATATAGATCTTTAGCAGGCCTGTTAAAGAGGCAAATCCAAGTTCAGATGCTGCCTGCAATTTGCTCGATGTTCTAGACTTCTAGTACCATGTTAATCTCGTGGAACTATGTTATATATTTTTACATTCCTAGTCTCTACATGCTTTACTTACTGATGCTTCTTTGCAAATAACTTTTTGGCAGTTGACCATCGAATAAATGCAATGCGCGCAATTTGTGATGCAGAAATTGCACACTTGCTGAACCAGTTTCATCTTATGCGCTCATGCTTTAACAAGAAGCAACTTGACACTCCTCTCGTAGACTTTCTCAAGGAAAATTGCCCCAGTGTGTCTCTGGCAAAAGCTACTGAAGATGGAGAATATGAACTGGAATGGAAGGTTTAGCATTCTCATGTAGTGTAGTCAGTTAATTACCATTGTCACTGGCAACACTAAAATATGATATTGTTCATTTCTGGTTTCCACAGGGTCAGTGGGAGCTTGAAAAGTCCTATTATTTCTAAGTATCAGCATACACATATATTTCATTATTATAGCATGATACGACATTTTTAGATTTTTTGTATATGTTATTTTGATTCTTCCTTTTTCGTTCTAAAATCTTTGCTAACTATTTCTATATATTTTGTAAAAGAGAAAAAGGTTACCTTTCTTCACAGTGAGTGATTTGCAAAAAAGGGGAAGGCTGTTTTTCCTCAACTATTTTGAGAACAACCCTTGACAGTAGTACAGTCTTACTCATATTATCTGGTAGTATAGTAACATATCTCAAGTAACATTATTTTATTATGCACCAGACGTCCACAAAATATCCAGATCATGACAGCATTTTTGCAGGAAATGGTGGTCTTGAATTTTCGAGCAGAGCAGGTTAGTAACTTGCAAATGTGGTCTATGTTTATTTGCAGTTAACTGAGTTGCAATTATGACTCCTTTATGTATCACTTTTCTACAGTGCGGGAGAGCTTTTTAAGGGCTGCAAGTATGCATATCCCAGATTTTGTATGTGCCAGCAATTGTTCTAAAGCCACTTCAGATTTTCGGCACCGAGCGCCTATGCATTTTTTTCTGATTCCTATTCCTTTTTCTGATATAGGTTTTTGAAGAAAACTGGAATTCTCGGATGGTTGGACTACAAGATTCTTTCCAAACTCCTGGGGTTTGTATATCATCATTTGTCCTTTGTGTCATCTGTTTGGAAGTCATTGATCTTTATTCAGTTCTCTTTGCTAGCTAAAAAAAATTTAATTTTGCTCATAACCCTCTTACCATGTTCCGATCTATTAGTTTCTTCCTCATGAAATTTGTATGCCTCTGCTTTGATGAAAGTGGTACAACTGGTCAAACCTGCTAACTTTTTTTGAACTAACTGGTGAAACCTGCATTTTTTCCAGGTCGTTGTGTGCAGTACTGGAATCTATGTTCTTGTACGCATTTTAATATCAAACCCCAAGCATCTAGGAAAATAAACAAAGGCTAAATCCTGCAGCCATTTGCATTCGGCATATTCTTCATACCAAAATTCAAACATTTGTGAAAATAAACAGACTAAATCACTAAATCCTGCAGCCATCTCCATTTGACATATTCTACGAGTTTAAAGAGCGTCATGCTTCTCTGTACTGGTTCACTTTTTCTTCACCGATGACATTGTTGTCCTTGTATTAATAGGAAATAATTATTGCAACCATCATCTGCTATTCATTTCCTTTGATCATGGACAATCATCTTTAACAGGTAACTAGTCAAAGGGTATCTATTGGTACAACCCCTAAAACACTGAGGTTGCCCAAGCATGGTGAGATGCTGTTATCAGTCCATGGTTCACCTTTAGGTGTATATCGAGAAGGGGGCATGGAAGTGATAAATGGTATTTCTTTGCCTGATCTTCTTGAATTTTATCTATCTTAATAGTTGGTGTACCGTGTACTTATTAATTCTTGATCACAAATTGCAGAATCTGGTGGTTAGTACTTGGAGATAATTTCCGGTATGTCATTGAGCTGGAAGTGGATCCGCATTTGGGGAAAAGAATGATATCGGTCCTTATTTTGTAAATCAGCATAAAAGATTATCTGTAATTGACCGCATGTTATTTGTTCTTCGGGATCTTATTGTCAATCGATAGCTCAGTATACTAATTATTTGGAAAATGCATTGCAGAATGTTGAGAAATTGGATTGAGATGACACTCAAGTTAATCATTAATTGCATGTAAAAGCGAAGTACCATAGCCACATTGTTCTTAATCGGCATAAAAAGGTTTTTTTGAAAAGGCATCAGAATAAAAGTTGTTCAAATGATAACCAGCTGTAGCCATCAGGTGAAGTTGAAATGCAGGACAGAAAGTTAGTGCTGATCAATACGCACCATCATCATTGGTACGTGACAATGCTTGATCTAACTTGAAGTGTGGCTCCTAATGAGTAAATGGAACTGGTGGATTTCACCTAAAAAAGGTTTAGTTCCCTGCGACTCATGACATGGCTCAAGGACTTAAGTAGCCTGCGCCGTCATTCTTAAACAGAGCTAAATTTGGTCAAGAACAAGGTTGCAATATATATTGAGAATTTGATAGTGTAATTCGAGTAATGAATTAATGTAGATATTTAAATTTAAATCTGAGTGTGAAATAAATGCAATAAACCCTTGCATGTTTTACTGTGAAGAAGTTCGCTCTCTTCGTAGGTCTGGAAAGCATGGTTGGAACTTACAGTTGCACCTTCTTATTATGTGTCTGACGAAAGCGCAAGTTCTGCGATCATGTTTTCCAGATATATATTTGTGTTTGTAGGCTATAAAGTTTTATATTGAACTTTTAGAATTTTCTTATAAATTTATTTTGTACATGTGAGAAACTTGATTGAAGCTGTCTCCATGAAGGTATAGAGAGATACAAAAGCGTAACGTCTAATATCTCACCCAAACGGGTGGATTTCCAAAAGGTTATGAGTTTCTGAATCAGATCCGTAGTGAGTGTTACTCTTTGTACAAGCCAAAGTTATAAGCATGCAACATTACTTGCGAGGAAAGTAATAAAAAACAATATAAGATCACTCGCAAGGAAACAACAGGGTCGGGGAAGATTTTTGTCCCATGGCCCATGATTCAAGGAACGCATGATAGGAAACAGACACTTTTCCATGTAAATTGGGCACCAAGAAACCATGAAAACAGATATTCTTTCCATTGCCTTTCTCGTTAGCAAATTCACTGTTTGACCTAAGTCTTCAGACCTCATATATTAACCTGAAATTGGTTCTCAGAGGGAGAAAGTGAGCCGATGGGAAGATCTGTCATCTGTCCTTTGCCAACCTCATTACGTCGGGCGTCGCTCGGTCGCTGCTCTCCACCTCTCCAGCGAACCGAATACCGATATTCGCCACCATCCTTCCACATTTCATTCCTACCACCACCACAGTCTTCTTCCACACCACCATCATCCCTGGCCCCTCTCTCCGTCGTGCCGTCCGCCAGTCTTTTCTCTGTTTCTTCGCACGTTTGCTTAATCAACGCCGCCTGGTTGCAAAAGATTTTACGTTCATATTCCTGTTTCTCTCTTGTTCCAATTCACTTGGGCTTATGGAAGGCCAGCAAATTACATGCAACCTTCAACACGTCTGGGCTTCCCTGATGTCTTTGTATGCAATTCAGCTTGTGGGTTGTACTGTCTATGGCGAGTTAGAGCGCAGAAAGTGTATAAAGGAACGCCAGAGCGGGACATTGTTAGACTTGGTTGGAACGCTATGATTCGTTGGTACATTGAAAATGGGACTATTGCTGGTGCAAGAAGCCTTCGCGGTTCAAATGCCGGACAGAAGTATCCATTCTTGGGATCGTTTAATCGGCCGTTATGTGAAATGTATATGGCTGGGACTTGCCAGACAGCTGTTCGATGGAATGCCTCGGAGAAATGAAACTTCTGGGCTGCGTATGACTGCAGGATATTCTCGCCGTGGAAAGCCTAAGGAAGCATTGATGCTATTCTGCTTGTTCTCAACTCGGTTCCTTGAATCAGAGCGGTGGATTCACGCTTACATCCGAGGGAACATCGGACTCGGCTATCAGTTCACCTCTGGTTGATATATACTCAAGGTGTGATCCATTAAGCAGGCAACGCAAGTTTTGTGACGCTTCAGACAAAGACCTGTATACATATGTAGCATCCACTCGTGCCCAGCTATGCAGGGATTTGGAGGTCGGTCAGTATGGATGTTTATGCAGATGGAAGAGAATGGCATTGCTCCGGATAAGGTCCCCTACATTGCAGTCCTCCATGGCTGTGCTTATTCAGTGTTAATCGAAAAAGCTTTAAAATTGTTCTATTCTATGACCAACATGCACAAGATGGTGCCAGATGAGCACCATGCATGCATGGTCGATGTTCTTGGTCGAGCAGGAACATAGAAGAAGCCGATAAGCTTATACTGTCCTTGCCCCTAAAGCTTAATCGCGCTATAAGAGATGCTCTTCTTAGTGCATGTCGTACTCTTGGAAATGCCGAAATGGGAGAGAAAATTGTCAGATTCTTAATAGAATCTGATACTCACCATGATGGAAGATGCATCGTTCTTTCTAATGTGTACAAAAAAATGTGGCACGTTAGAGGGAGCTTTGTGATGAGAGCTCCTGGTCGTAGCCTGATTGAAGTGAATGCAATGTGTCTGTGATTTCATATCTGGCAATTCAAATGGAGCAGATATATGAAATGTGGGAAGTAATTGCTGGACAAATAAAGCTTGCTGGTTGTGTGGCTGATACAAAAGGGCCAGTCTTTGATTTGGAGGAGGAAGAGAAAGAGGTTGTTGTCGAGCATGACAGTGGGAAGTTGGCTACTGCTTTTGGGTTCACCGGTACTGCTCCAATAACTCTACAATACGTATGGTGAACAACATCAGGATATGCTATGATTAACATCTATGATAGCAAAATTTCAATTAGAGATCGGAGTTGCTTCCACCATTTCTTTGAAGGGGGATATATTCATGCGTGGATGATTCGTAAGTTCAGTGAACATCATCGGCTTTCTTGGATAGCTTTCCTGTTCTGCAGAGGTTTGAAGAGGAAAAGGTTTCGACCCAAAGACACCAAGAGGCAGCTGAAATCCTGAGATTTTTCCCTTCACCTGGCCGCAAGATGACTTAGCCCGCGCCAATTCCTCCTGCCGGACAGCCCTTCGTACTTATCCAGATTTCGAGGTCTAATAGCCACTCGGTAAACCGTAGCCTGATGAGGTAGCTTTCTTTTAAAGATTTTCCCATAATGAAGTCGAGGTGGACCTGCTGGTGCCGTGCCTGTGTTAACATGCCATAACTGTTCAACAGGGAGGTAAGTGCTTCTTGAGAATGTGGAATTTGTTTGTCATTATTGTTATGCCTGCCTTGGGGATGACGTATCCTCATGCATGATCCAACAGCAAGAAAATAGTGGGATATAAGATTTCTTGCCCACATATAATTCAGACAAGTTAGTTGACTTAGGACTTCTCCATTGCTTTTCCAACACCAGATTGTGTGAAAGGCTCTTTTCCACCTCCAAATTAATGATCAGTTTATAATGGCAATTTTGTTACAATCACTTCTTTGGATCTCCCTTAAAGCTAGGAAAAGGTACAGAGGCTGATCTTGGTATTTGTCATGTCTGATTTGACATAACGCATGCTTTTGTAGTCATGTGAGAATGTAATACAGCTATATATGGCAAAATCAGACAACCAGTTATTCATGGGGCTTGGGTTCAAGAAACTTCAGTTTGTTTTTGTTGGTATTGGAGGCTTAAATGGACTTTACAGATTTGGGATTCCTGCAATCTGAAGAAGTTCACGTCGAGATAGATGATGTAGCATTGTCAATAACGCCAATTTGAGCTCCTCATAAAGGCACTAATACTGCACACAAGGTCCTCCAGCATTGGTACTTACTATGGATTTGGTGTAGCTTGGTGGTTGCATTAGCATGATACTTATGAATGATTTACTTGAAGCAAAAGGCTAAAAATTTAGTCGTCGTAAAAGTCAACATGAGCGGGTGTGGACCCAAATCTCATCTGCGAGTAGTCCATCAAATTTGTCAGCTCCAACCTTGGGATCATCACTCTTACGACAAGTAAATATGCAGCCTTCTTCTGAAAGGAACCGTGGTCTTCAGCAAATAACCCTTGATTGAACAAGAAGATTCGCCAGCCAATCCATCTAGCTTCATATCATCACTAGATTATTCAATTGTGCGTCTCCTTTTCTGTATAAATGTGGATCTATCGATGAGGCTATTTGCTCTGGGAATTCCTCTTTCTTATTCTTTTTGCACTTGCTACCATTTCTCTCTCTCTCTCTCTCTCTCTCTCTCTCGTGGCCTATCTCTTCTGGTCCATGCTCCCACTTGTTTCTCTGACATGGACCTACTAATCAAGTTCAACACGACCTAATTTTGCACGTAAAATTAGATTTGCAAAACTAAAGTAGTGAAACAAATACAATTTGCCACGGATGAGCTCCACCATTAGAATTTGTACTTTCACAAGCATGGACTGTTGATGCTGGTTCCGCTGCTTCCACTATCAATGGATGAGGATTTAAGGGTGATAATTTGATGGTGAAGTTTGGGGGTTTTAGCAATGCTAGCAGTAGCTCTGTGCTTCACAAGAGGTACAAGGCTTTGCACCACATCTGTTATTAGCGGCCTGTAATCTGCTTCTGGTTGTACACACATGGCAGCAATGGCAGCTACCTGCAACAGGTTAGGGGTGTCAAAGATGACGATAACGATATAAAACTGCCAAGATCCTGAGCTTAATCAAGTCGACATCCACGAGATGATGATTGGCAAGTTATTTAAGGACCCGCAGCTTTAATATGATAAAAGCCTAACCTGTATGAGTTCTTTGATCGAATACTGCCCTTCTAGCGCTGGGTCCACCATTTGAGCAACTTTATCTCTGCTAGTCAATCTTGGTAATGCCTGAACAACTTATACCATTAGTACAGTAAAATAATCTTGTTCTGGATTAGCATTTATGCTGTAGTGATCAAGATGGTCAGCACCACCATTTCAAGACAATAATCACGATCGGGAAGGTTGGGATGCATGTTCTTGTTGTATAGCTAGCAAAATGTGTGGCACAGTATATCAATTTTTACTACTACTATTAATGCCATTACTTTAGGACGAGGACGGTCATACCCATGAGACCAAAGACTGCTCCCCAGGCGGCCTTTTTGTGTCAATCGGAACCCTTCCTGTTATGAGCTCAAGCAGTACAACTCCAAAACTGTAGACGTCTGACTTTGTCGTCAGCTTGCCTGTCGAAGCATACCTACAGTTCAATATATCCACTCATCAAAATCGTGGAACTACATATAGTTAACATTATCAATGATATTTTATATGCTTGTTATGTTATCATCCCTAAGGAAGGTATCTCTCTGTGTTTGGCAGGATATATTTGAATGCACATATGCAGAGGAACTTTCATGCATCATTAGAAATACGATGGCGTGAAAGATAGAAAAACTCACTCAGGTGCAACATATCCAGTGGTACCAAGCACGCGCGTGGAGATCAAACCGTTTATTTTGTCCGATCCTGTCTTGGCAAGCCCGAAGTCAGAGACCTTAGCCCTGTAATCACCATCAAGAAGGACATTGCTGCTCTTGAAGTCTCTGTGGATCACCACTGGCGTCATATGCTCATGCAGGTACTCCAGTCCCTTAGCACAGTCGAGGGCAATTCTCATCCTGGTTTCCCAATCTAAAAGCGGTGGACTCCCCTCTTGCCCGTTTGAATAGAGGTGTTCCTCAAGGTTGCCATTGGTCATGAATTCAAATACGAGGAGCCGATGCTGCTGGTCGGCACAGTAGCCCAGCAGCTGTACCACATACGGAGAGTGCAAACGACTCAACAGATCAACCTGTGTCATGTTTATAGCTGTAATGTAAGGATCACACGAGAGAGAGAGAGAGAGAGAGAGAGAGATTGGTGAGACTACTTGAGCTTAAGTAGTGAGTCTTTACAAGACAAGGATGATAATCGATGATCACGATACCTGATTAAGTTAAAAATTTGTTAAAAAATCTCTATACCTGCATTCGCGAGATGTACCAATATAATCTAATTTTCGAATGGAAATTTCACAATCTCGCCTGTTTCCAACACATTGTGATTATGTTACACCTTTTTTTGATGTATTCTAGATCTTTTCTGAAATTTGTACATATTTTTGGTTTAATTTCATACACCTTTGTTATCATAGTGTGTGAGATTTGGTTTGAACTTTGAACGTTCTCAAACAATCATGATGGTAGAGCCTGTTGAGATGGAAGAATACCACCACTAAGACCATTTTGACATGGGAAAGGCCGACCTAGCTCATAAATGATGTCCCTACACGCAGTATTCCTTCTGAACCTTTGCTGGGGATCCACACGGCATAGCCTTTATTCTTAGGGTTACTTTAAAGAAGAAGCTCTGTGTGGCGGAGTTGTCAATATGGGCTTTCTACGTCTTCACGTGAAGTATCCCAAGTATCAAGCTTGGTTGCCTTTCACAGTCATTGACTTTGTCTAATTTGTTTATCTTCACCTTTTGACTTCGTTACGACGTTAAAAAAAAAAGATACCAGGATGAAAAAGAAATGCTATTATATTAGCATATAAAAGAATCATCCAAGTTGCGGGAATGCAAACGCGGAAAAGACAAGTTTACCAACGGTAAATTTTCTGACTGTATACAGTTGAAGAAACCCTTTCACTTAATTTTCTTTAAACCCAAAATGAAATCATAAGCAGAAGGTTTCGTGAATCTGTAATATGAAAACATTTCAGGGAGCAAAATCATGTAACTCTCACGTTTTCTTCTAATCTCCACTCTGTTCTTTCGCTATACCAATTTAATTGCAACGATTGCACGCAATTATGAAAATAAAAGGCAGTTAATCTTCTTATACGCTTCTGATCCTGCAATAAGTTATAAAACACACAGAGAGAGAGAGAGAGAGAGAGAGAGAGAGAGAGAGATTACCTCCATTCTGAAATCTCTCTCACCATGCTTTCCTTCACCATTCAGCCTCTTAACTGCGGCCACTGTACCATCTGCCAGAACCCCCCGGTAGACCACCCCAAATCCTCCATTACCAATTACATTCCCTTGGCTAAATTTATCGGTAGCCAACGCCAGCTGCCTGAATGTGAAAACTTGACCTCCTCCAAATTTAGTTGAACTCGACCTACTCACATCTCCATACAAGCAGTTCCTTGCATCTGCTTCATATCAACATCACAAATGAAATTTTAGCTTTAATTGTCATACTATAACCGAAAAAAAAAAAGGAAAACCTTCATGAAAACCATATAAGGGCAATGCTCTAATAGACAAAAACGCGTAGATTTGTAATGTAGAAAACATTTCTTTTTAATGCACAAAAGAAAACAACTTAGGTAAAAGATTTTCATGACTAAGGTGGGCATCTCTGGCAGAGCGTCTCCAGTTGACAAGCGAGCATTGACATACTGTTCAATTCATATATAGTCGCTGCCATCACATGAAGTGGCGCCTGTCAATCTGCTGCCGGGACGTCCAAACCGGTGCTGGTAATTTCTCTCCGTCAGGAAATAAGAGAAACGGCATCAAGAATTTACAGGGTAAGAAGCTTGCCTGGACTGGAATTGATAGACCAAGTGGAGCCAGAAGCACCCAGCTCAGTGAGCTTTTTCTCAATTTTTCCTTTGTTGATGTTGCCATTGTTGCTGCTGCTCTTTTCACTTTTAGAGGTTCTGAAGAAGCATACAAAAAAGACGAAGATCCCAATCATCAAACAGATGAAAAAGGTGGGGATAGTGATGATGAGGATGAAGTCAGTATAAGAGAGCCCATGGTGGTGGCCGTGATGGTGGACGGAGTCATGGCCGCTTGGTGGAGGAGATGGTAGGTGATCTGACGGAGAAAGTTCGGAACGGAATCCCATGATGACGGGGCAAAAGAGGAAGTGCTAGAAGATGAAGAAGAAGGCGATGATGGAAGAAGAAAAGAATGGGGGAAAGAACGGCGTTGGGATTTGTGAGCGCATTCCATCCATTGAAGACAGAGAGAGAGAGAGAGACAGAGTTCTGGTTGTTGATTGTTCATGAAGAGGATGATGATGGTGGTCAGGGTGGGGCAGTTGTCCCACATGATTCCACGCTCGTTCACGTGCAGCCTTTTCGCTTTCTCCCTTCTTTGTCTCTTTTGTTGTCCTTCAATGTGACTGTATAAGTTTGCTAAATTCAACATTAAACTTCTTTCTCTCTCTTGATATCTTGATATATATATATATATATATATATATATATATATATATATATATATATATATATATATATATATATATATATATATATATATATATATATATATAAGTGAATTATGATGAATAAAGAAATGCGATGAGCCGGTACCTTCCAAATAACATGCCTACTTGAACACCCTTGTAGAAACTGGGTTTCCTACGAAGTTAGCATGGTTTTATCCAAGTTTTATCCAAATTTGCTGTTTGCGACTATCTTTGACACACTCACAGAAAAAGAGAAAGAGAGAGAGCTTTGTGTGTATGTGTATATGGACATGTCCTTCTAAACTAAGTAAACATTCATAGATGAATGTCAGAAAACTATAGAGGGAAAGCCATGGATAGATGCAAGACTCAGCTTAGCTCTATTTGTATTCTTTCTGCAACATATGGTTGCTGAGGAGCAGGCGTAGATTCATGTTTGTTAGCATGAAAACCAGTGCGTTTTTCTTCATCCTACAAAATAAATAATGGGAGTGATCATCTGCTAAAGCATGCATAGTGCTAATTTTTTCTGGAAAATCTTCACTAGATCATAGATACTTTTCAATAGAAAAAGTTGTGTCCCGTGACATGGGGAATTGAGCAGAGGATTGCCACTAGGCTCATGCCACGAATTGCATAAAAGGGACATGACTTCCACAAAGGCAGAAAAAAGATGTACTTTGGTTTTTGGTCATGAGATCGGCCCCCAATATGGATGGACCATATCTGCTGCTTATCCTGCTTACAACAACATCACTCACGTTGCTCCGTTTCAATCCATAGGAAGAACCCTCGTATCTGCCGCTTGGGAAACGCCAAAAGGCCTTCACTCGCAGCCAGCCATGGCTCCCAATCTCCATACCTCACTCATCTTCTTCCCTTACCCGCAGCAGATCGATTGCAGTAACTGCTGGTTACTGTACTGAACCTTCTATTTTCTTTACTGTCAAAGAGGTGCAGGATCAATTGTTCTAACTTTATTCTGACTATCAATGGAGAAACCACCTCCACAGTAGGGAGCCTGGGCTGCTGCATTAGTGCTTTAACAAATTTACTGTCCCCATTTTGTTGTAAGAGCTTTTTCACTGGAGTTTGAACTTTCTTTCAGCATTAAGATCGATGCAAGTTTATGAACTGATTCTGTAACCAGAAACAACAGGAACTTTCACTGTTTTAATGGTAGGCATGCAACAGAAACATTATCCTCAACAATCATCCGAAACAAATTAAAAAGAACATTTCCGTTTTCTTTATGTCGGTCCCATTTCACGTGATGTCTGTACATACTTGCAGAGATCATGCAATTTTTTTGTAGCTTCATGAGAGATTCATGGATGGTAACTTTCTGTGTATGGCCTTAGTTCGTGACGAGGGTGGTCCATGGATTGATAAGCTGCCTTTAGCTGTAGCTGAGATGACAAATCCCCATCTTGGTCTATCATTGCCAGAATGTTATTTTTGTTTGTATGTCTGACGGGAACCTCTCTTGTTGGTTCCTTCAGGGGTTACCCATCAATGCCTGTCAAGTTGCCGATGTCTGCAAAGCCCTCAAACAAGGATGATTAATTGAAGGGGAAAAAAAAGAAACACGGGTTTAGATTCTTGGCTCTTTCTTTCTCCTTATCTGCTCTGATCCAGTCTTCCATAGCCAAAAAGAGAGGCGAGAATCTCAGCTGGGTATTAATTTAAACTTCTGCGCAATTGGGTTTCAAAATTAGTTGAATTCCTTGTAGATTTTTTAGTGAAAAATGAAAATCTCAACCCTGTAGGTCTGAGTCATCTGAACTTTACGATCCAAAACTGACAACATGAAAAGTTCGATGGTCAAAAACTCTTTGAATACAGACATGGTTTTAGTTACTATGGAACCACAAATGTAACATCTTTACAGCCAAAAATTGCAGCAAGAGCTTCAAAACTAATTTTTTAAGGTATAATTACAAAAGGTTGGTACAATCACGTTGCACCACATTAGTCTCTCTCTCTCTGTTTTTGTGCCACACCCTGAAAGTATGCATCCTTTCCGGCGCTTGGAAGGCAACAAATTCCGCGAATCGATCACCAAATAAGGGCTGAATCAATGCTTTCGCGAAGCCCTAAAAACCTACATTCTTTTAAAAGATTACTTTCGTTGGTGTCCGTATGTACGAGGCCTTTCCCTTTTATATTGAGAGATCAACCAGTTTTTTTGCTCATTTATTTTATTTCCCATAATATTGGCCATAAAGATCCAAGGTCTGGATTCTTCGGTTCAAGATTTCTGAACAAGTTCGCATATATAGTGTTGTGGGCTCGGATGAGTGCACAATTCTTTGAAGATAGGACCGAACCAGTTGAACCCAGTGCACCAGACCGAGCTCAAACTCACTTTTGGCCCATTTCCATCAGAACAAGAGCTAATTGGTAATCAAACTCAGATCATTAACAGACCCAAATTACTTTCAAGTGGAGATTTGTATTGGGTTAGGTGATATGTAATGCACTTTTTTTCATAAGTGAAATCGTAGTATTAAGTGAATTTCTTCAAAATGGTGCCAGGTTATGCTTGTATCTTAGTTTCACTCTTGACCAACTTCATCCTAGGTTTTGAAGTTCTTGCCTGACATGGTTAGAGAGTGTACATAAACAAAGATCTTAATTAAGAAAGCGCAATATGCCTCTAGAAAAAAGAAACAAAAGTATGTATTTTTTTCGATTTATTACATGAGAAAACTGTATCTGAGCCGAGACTTGTTCAGCCGCCTAATATTGAAAGATGTCGACAGTTTCATATGACAAATTCCCTTGTTGGTTGAACTGAGACTAAAAAACATTAAATCTTATGGATGTTTTTTCTTTCTTCTTATTTATTTATTTAGGTTGAATTTGGTACTTTAAGAACTCAAAACAAAAACATCATTCAGACTCCATCCATTGTGTCATGACAACCCTCTCAAAATCTTCTTATGAGAAAAGCTGGCTGGTCGATTTAATGCCGCTGCGGCGCCAGTCCCGGGCATCATCGAACTCCCGCTTACATTGCTCTTGCCTGCAACATGGCAAGCTGCCAATCCATGGCTACTAGGGAAAATGTAAAGTTAGTTGGGTGCACCAGCTTTTACAACCAGAAATCTTCTAATGGAGAGAAAGCGAATCGAAGGTTTCGGCAACAAACAAGAAAGGAAAATTGTCTTTATCTTAGAACAGATTCCAAATATCTACTTAGTTTATGATTAATTCATAGTCACATGTTGATGTCCTCTCTCTCTCTCTCTCTCTCTCTCTCTCTATATATATATATATATATATATATATATATATATATATATATATATATATATATATATATATAGAGAGAGAGAGAGAGAGAGAGAGAGAGAGAGAGATGAGCATGTGATCAAGAACAGCAATAATTATAAGAGCATGAAAGCTTCAATAAGTCAACCTGAGGCTTCTTTTCATATTTCCTGTTGACCGGCATTTTTCTTCATACACTTTTCGATGTAAAACTTTAGAGTCAATTAAGTACCGAGCGATCTTTCCAATCTTGTTTTACTTTCTCAGTATCGCACGCATGAGCATCTGTTTTCCCGCAGTAACCAGCGTTATCGGTATGATAACTCACATGGGTGCACGTTAAAGAAGGAATACGGCAAGTTGGTTATGGGTACCACAATTTTATAAATCTGGGCACCCGGTATGACGGAGCATATATGAAATATTTATGTATATAATAATATAAAAAAAATTCTCAAAATTAAAAAAATGATAGGAAAAATATGCGTTTAAGGGGAAAGTCAAATACAAAAGAAAAGAAATTCAAAATTAAATAAAAAATCAAGTTTGAAAACATAAATTTTAAAATACAACCGTACCCGCATACCTGTGCCATTGCACCCGGTATTTGAGCAAATCACACTTACCCATGTAACTTAGTCAGTATTGCTTAATATTAGGGAAAACAGGGAAGGAACTCTAAAATCCTGTTTGGTTTCAAATCCAGAAACAAACAATTAAGATCTTCCGGTTTTTTTCTTTTCAAAAATCTGATTTTTATCATCTGGAAAAATGTAGTATTCAGTAAACTTGAAAATTTGGAAAACAAAATCTGATTGTTATTTTCTTACATTTGGATGAACATCTGAAATTTGGAAATCCCTCTCTCTCTCTCTTTTTCTTTTGAAAGCTACTAGATTTGTAAAAGCGCATTGAGAACAGTAGCGACTGGTCCTTCCTAAGTCACCAATATTTTGCTTTTAAAAATGAATCAAAACGCTGTCACTTGTTAAGAGCTCCTAACGTCTCTGAACGAAGAATATTCTGCAAAGTAATGACAAAAGCCTTCAATTAGCTGCACAGTTACTTTGCACTATTGATCAATTGTTAGTAGTTGACACATGTTTTCTCATGTTAAAAGGAATGCTTTTGACTTAAATAAACGACTGGAACTAGATTTCTGCATGTAAAACTTTCCATTATGATAAAGCTATTTAACAAGTTGAACTTTTCAAAAGATAATTAACATCTTAGCATTTTCCTTACAAATTTTTTTTTATAAAAGTATCATAAATGCCTCATCTATCCGTTGCACATGAGCTGGACGTTGTACGGAATATATTTATATTATATAATAATAAAGAAATTTAAATAATAAAAAAAGGAGAAAGAAACTTCTTTTCGAGACTTGTACTACTGTAGGATAGCAGAGAACGGCAGCATTGAACCTGCACCTGTAAAACCCCTGTGGTGGGTGGAGACCATGTGGCCGTTTGCAAGTGGGCTACAGGTTTGGTGTTTCCCCACTTCATGTACGAGTAATTGGTAAATAGAAGACCACTTGGATAAAGGATTAAATTTGTTTTAAAAAATGTTTTAAACAAAATGTAAACCTTCTAATATGTTTATAAACACTAGTTTTGTATGCGTCCTAGCATACTTATAAATACTAATTTTGTACAAATCATGTTTAAATCAAGTTACTTTCCTAACAAAACTTGTTCTGTTTAACTATCAAATCACTCTTAAAATTATAGCTATAAGATTAAATTGCAGAAAAAATTATTTTAATAATTAATTTTAATGAATCTGGTTTTTGTTCCTAATCCAGATGGTATGGTTTTTAACAGCTTTCCCCGCTACAGTTTAATTTCAAGAGCAAGCCACTAACAATTGTGAGAAATCTTTTAGGTCCGGAATGTGTTCATGGAAGGAGGCAGGATACATACGAACATTGTCTCCAAAAATGATAGAGAAATTTGGGGCAGTATCTCCATTCTGAGTCAGGGTAAATCAGTCTTTTACCTTTTATCATATTTTAAAACCAATTCAAACTAGTTTCAAATTATCAATTAAAAGTTTAAAATATAAGATGTAGGGGCAAGTGGCCAATAGGATACGTATAACATGCAAATTCAGCCTGCAATTGGACGCTACAGAGGATCATGTTGTGATGAAGACATATGCGGTCCTGCAGTTTGGAGAATCGCGCAACCTTGTAAAAACTTTTAAATGAAAAAAAAAAATCTTAAAATGAGTAAAAAAAAAGTGTGAAAAAGCTCTCTCTCTCTCTCTCTCTCTCTCTCTCTCTCTCTCTCTCTCTCTCTTCTAGTCCTAGAGTCATCCAGCCAGCCATCTTACGAGGACATATGAAGGATGGTTAAGAGAAAAACAAGGGAAAAAATGTGATAAATATTTTATCATCTAATATTAGCTCACATCTTTCTCCCTTGTTTTTAAACATCCGTTTGCATCACATACATAGCCTTAATTAGATGGCTAAGTTAGTCAAGATAGCCAGAGTTATCATTCACTCACTCATATATATAATAAGAGAGACGAAAGAAAACCATAGGCATTCCAAAACGGTAAAAGAAGAATGTCATGAAAGAAAAAAGAAGCATCAGTGGCAGGAAAACAAGGAAGACAAGATTATGAAGGAAACCGCGAGCCAATCAGCGGACAACATCATTGAATCGTATGTTCATGATTTTGCTCACTACATGTAGAACCAATTGACATATCACTTTCATGATTGTCGTTGGCCTCAGCAGCAATTCACTATTTCAATCAATTCCATGCATTCCATTTGAACTACACCAGAGAGAGAGAAAGAGAGATTAGTAAGCACACAGAAATGCAAGGCTTCTCTCTAACCGGCCATAACTGCAAAAGATGGCCTCGTCAGTGCCAATGGGACAAGGGTATCTCTTCCCTTAACATGCCGATAAGTTACTGTCAACAATGGGAAGCCAATGAGGCTCGAGTGTGAGACCTGCACAGGAGTAATGTGACTCGTCCAGGAGAACATTATTTCCATTTCAGGGCTCAGGTTCAGAAGCCATTCGAGAGCCAACTTTGCTTAGAACAGGTGTTGTCCTCTGAGAAGTCCGTAAAGTAGGGACCAGTGGGTTCATCTCTTCATCGCAGAGTGCCATTGGCCGGTCCCAGTCATCATCTTTGAAAACTGGATGGATGTATGCATAATGAAGGTAGCGTTTGAGATTCAGATTTGGTTCTACAGCTCTCTCCACTGTATCTTTCACCATAGCCTCCTGTTTGTCAAAGATGATGATGTGGAAGGTTTTGCAAAGAAATATGAGAACGGTAAATATGTTGAAGCTTCAAATATATACAGAAATGGAGAAAATGTCCTAAAAGGAAGACCCACTTTATCATCAAATGGTAACTGGCTTCCATAAAATGAAAAATGGTTGTGCAGACTCACCTGCAAAGGAAATTTCACAAATGCAGCCTCGAACCGATTCTTACAGTATATGTGGAACCAAATGGTGACCACTGGAAGTACAATTAAGAGCGGGGTCGATTGAGAGGTACCCTTTGTACTCATCAATCCCATGAAGAGAAGCTGTGATATTATCAAACCAATGATGATACGGAGATGGACATCTGGCCAAAATGCCGCTCCACTCTCATATTCTTGGTTGTAGACATTTATAACCTAGAAGATGGAGTTAACAGGGAAATTTAGCAGTTGGTGCACGGAAATATAACTACAAGAATGAAATCTTTGGTCGAAAACTTGAAACAGAACTTCATCAATGATGAGGAACTTTCTGCAGAAGAAAAGCATGTGAATTGTGAAGCACAATCTTTATAAAGTACCTGATGACGGAACACCAAATAGGCTAGACCAAAGAAGACAACTATGAAAGGAAGTAGGACAGGAGTAATGACGGCGTACACAAGACCAAGTAAAAAATAAAGCTGCAATCGTGGCTCAGATGTGGCAAATCCCAGATTTCCTGGATTCATGGCTTCCTCTCTATCCTTCTCCGTTCTCACAATTAGAGTATTTTTTAAGTGATATATTACTAAAGGCTTTAGCCTCAAAACCTCCATAGCAATTCCTGCCCAGCCATCAACCATGATATAAGTTATGAAAAATGTTGCCTTCATAGGAACAGCCACTCCAATTGTCCTTGGAATTCTGCAAGAGAATTGATGTTCATGGGAAAAAGTTATTCATTGCAAACATACCATGATGAAAGCATTTAAAAAGTTAGCAAAAGCATCGGTCTAGAACCATGAGCTAGTAAACTTTGAGAAATTCTAGTTGGATAGGTAGCAGTTCACAGAAAAACCACAAAATACAGACTCAAAACTTATATACAGTAATACAGAACATAAACCAGCAAATCGAACTAAAATTTCCCAATGCTTTGTAGAAAGTAAAAGATGCAAATGTCAAAGTCAATAAAATGTGAAGTTTGAAAGACATCATATAATACATGCAAGTAAAGTTTTAGTGTACAAAGCAGCAAAACATACTCGTTTGCAGACTGATTCATGAATTGGTTAAGCTGTTCAAATGCTGATCCAGTTATTATGCTCCCAAGGAATACATTGACCATAATAAAAACATAATATCTAGCAGCACATCGCCTCTCTAAAGCCGATAGTGATATATGGCCTTCAATCCTGCACATTGTCATGAGTATCGATGGAAGAAGGATCAGAAATATCTTCAATGCAATCCCAGGAAGAACACCTTGAACAACGGACTTGATAGCCTTCCTGGATGTACAACATTTAATAAGGAAATAAGTTTCTCAAAATTTCCCCCAACATAAGTAGCAAAAGTAAATACACAAGCATCACAGAAAATAGGGGCCATGAATATGAGGTAGAGCAACATAATATGCATCCATGTTTCACACTGTATGCAGTTGAAAAGAGCTTTCCCAAACAGCAGCTTAGGTAGAGAATGTTAACAATGGAAAAGGTATCACATGCTCAGACTGAACCAAGTACCACAAAAGTTCCTTAGACTTTTATGTAATATTGAGCTGAAAAAAAAAAATGAAAGAAGGACAGCATTCTCATCATACTGCCTTTCCGGAGTCAAAATAATAGAGTGTAGACTCTCCACAGGAGAGAGTGTCAGGACACTAGAAATCTGTGTCAGTGGCCAGAGGGTGTGGTTGGCACTTAAAAGACAGGATTTGGCTCTTTCTTTTAGTTAGGTTGATATAGATGGAAGCCCACATACTAGTTCAGATTCCGATTCAGGTTGGGCACATGCCTTTGTCACCCACATGGCACCACCCTGCCCTACATCATATTTATTCTAGAAATAGTGAAGTTTGCCCAGATGAATTTAAACAAGGCCTTCATGGCTTCACCCAATAACTTAGGTTTTATATCCAATATACCAGAATCCATGGGCAATCTCAAATTTGAATATCTAGGCCACACAAGTCAGCAAGTAAACATGTCATGCGACATGTTACTTGTACAGATAACATTTAAAAGTTTTGATATTTTTAACGATATTCCCATATACTTCTATATGTTGAACAGTTTAAAAACTTCTGTCAACAAAATAAATAAAAAAGAAAATCCTCATGCTTATGTTCATCTCCCGATAGTCTATGAATTGATGTCATACTCATGCCTTGATTCGACCATGCTTTTGTGAGATAGCTAGAAATCTTGGAGAACTTCCTCAACCAAAAAGTGTCCTATTAAAATGCTTAACTGTTAATAATTGATGCCGTGTCCGGATTCCACCATGCTTTTGTGAGATAGCTAGAAATCTTGGAGAACTTCCTCGATCTAGAAGTATTCTATTAAAATGCTTAATTGTTAGTAACTGATGCCACTGCATGAGAATGTCTTGTAGTCGCCAGAAACATGATGAATATGTCTTATTCTTGCACTGTGGATAGCAAGATGAGGCTTGGTGCATACTAAGGGTTTTGTAGCAGTTTCTAATCCTATTCACAACAAGGGCACTCCGTCAAGCAGTACAAGTTTGACTTTGCCTTGTGTGGCAGAACTGCTTCCTACGTTGCAATATCACATAGTAAGGTCAAAATCATCCTCCTGCTTTTTTTTATACAGATGGGCATGAAAATGGGTCAGATAAATGCTTGGAGATGCCATTTTAAGGTCACACCCCCAAATCCCCTTGCATTTAGCTATGCTGAAACTGACCCCTTGGTACCCTTATCTACAGCATCCGTGGAAACACTGACAGGGGAAAAAAAATGTTAAAGACTCATAAACCAACTTTAATTTGCAGTTGATTCTGCTATATCATGAAATTATGCTACTGACAGAGATGATAAAGCATCAAAAACAAATCCATAACATCCATCCTTGTACAACCTCTTCTATTACTGCTACTACTGTACTATCTTGGTTACAACTTGCAGACTCATAATAACACTGAAAAACATTGCACAAGTGAAAAGAACAAGAAGCTACAAAAAAGAATAATTCAACAGTCGCATACATCATCCATAAAAATACTCACTGTTTTATTATTGGCTTTAGGAAAGGAAAAACCTTTTCAATCCCCTCGATGCTGGCAAGAGATTGCACAAAAGCAATTGGGATCATAAAAAAAAATGTAAGAAAGAAGACTGCAACAGAGATGATTAGCCGGCGAACAGATAGTTCAACAAATGGTATTGCAAGATTATTCCAGTAAACATCACGGGGCTCTGGAGCCCATTCCGTTAGCCAAATAGTTGGATTGCTTGATTGCTGAGTTTGTGCACAAACTGCTGCGCCCCATCGAGACTTAAATGAAACAAATGCAGCAGGCATAATTGCATTTGGGTCAGTTATAACATGTTGCCTTGCCTCAGCTTCCTGAAAATTGGGGGTATCATAACAAAATCCAAATAAAGAAAACCATTCAGAAGATCAGCTTAGATGCCATAAATTAACTAAGCCTTCTCCACCTCAAGAAGAAATGCTGCTAATTTCTCAACGAAAAAATAACAGAACAGAGCTTTTTTTCATTTTCCACTTTCATGATTAAACGGTATTGCATTCCACATTCAAAAGAAAGTTAACAGTAGATTCCAAAAGAACCCAGAAGAAAATGGTTGCAGACTTAGCAGTAAGTGGATTCAATATCATCAGTTATTTCAAAGTGCCAATCAGTTTTTCACAAATCCAGTGAAATCAAGAAACATGATCTTACAATTTCTAAATCAAAATAATCAGATTATTTTTTGCACGTCCAAAAATAGTATCACAGGAATTGCTTGAACAGGAGAAAAGCCTCAAATCAAACTTTCATGGTTTGCAAACTAATTAAGCAAACCAAATAGACTCACTTATGGAGAATTTGTTAAGGTCATAGTTACTGACTAGAGATGCTAGCAAGCTCATCATGAGATACACAACCAACTCAACCGACTAGTCAACCTTTTCACTCTAAAAAGTTTAAACACATATAATACAAATATTATAGTATATTATATATATATATATATATATATATATATATATATATATATATATATATATATATATATATATATATATATATATATATATATATATATATACACACGCACACCAAGAAGGGTCACTAACAAGGCTATACAAATCAAGGCCAGATGAATGACCCTTCTTCATACGTGAATCATCTACAAGTCTACATAGCTGCCAATCACTGCTTGCAGACCCTTTCCATAAGATGCATTTTGTGAGCTCCAAACTGACCTGAGTCAAGCTCCATGAGCTTTTTGGTTTATTTACAAGCCCTACGCACTCCAAGGATTCATCAGTTGGTGAAAAGTTTTAACAGTAGCTTAAATGGATGTTTGAATTTTAAAGAATTGCATCATTTTAACTTTAAGCAAAACCTTCTCTTAAAGCAAACATTGGTACAACTGATTCAAGGAAAGGTCCTCAGCTGATCTCTCTTTCTCTTTCTCTCCCTCCCTCTTCCCCTCTCTGTGTTTGTGTGTGTACATATGTACAAGCACACACAATATGTATATCCATGCATGAACAACAAGAAATATGCTATGTGCACTACGTATGTAAAATCACTTTATGTGCACTACACATGGAAATATTCATCAACTTCGAAAATTAAAGGTTTTGAAAAGAAGCAGTATGGCACTGCACTCCTTGTTTGACAAGAGGATTGATACTTTTCTTCATTTCCATAACAACGTACATACTTGTTTTTTTGCCTCGCACATGGATTGAATGCTGAGACGGGCAGAACATAGATATGCTTGACTCAACACAATAAATGCTAAAGATCAAGATAATTGATGTGGATGCATAGGAGGTGAAAAGACGGGCACATCAATCCACAGAAAATCAATAGGTTCATCACAGTTACAAAATCTTGACCGATGATTCTAGACCACCACCATAGAAAGTTGAAACATCAACTTGTAAAAAGTTGAAATCCAAAATCATTCAGATAAAAGTTTTAAAAGAAAGAATAAGAAAAGACATAAATTAAACAACGAAGATATAGAATAATATAGTTAAAGAAAGAGTAAAAATGAATACAAACTAAACAATCAAGATGTAGAAGAATAGCGTTTTAATTATTTTTCATGTCTAAAGTCAGTAACTTAATATTTTAAAACAATACTTTTATTGGTCCATGACTAAGCTGACTGGTTTTATGACTCTTATCTAGACACCAATTATGCCATGGGCCTGGAAATTAGCAAAAGTGCTTTCTAATGCTTAGGTGCTTCCACGGATTACATTCTTTGTGCCATCAAATGCTTGTGTACAACTCACATTATATTGCATCATAGACACAGAAACACACATATATAAAGACCATTCTAAAGAATTGATTTACTGTAACAATCTCAAAACATTTTGAGGAGTTATGTCAACGCAGGGGGGTGCTACATGAGCCTTTGCTTTGCATGTCTATGAGCATTAACAATTTGATTTGTGAAAAAAGAAAATAGGACCTTATAAGTTATAACATTAAGATACAATAATAGAAGTATCAATGATACAAGAGATTAATGCTTCTTTAGGATAACCAGGTCTGACAAGTAAATAATTAACATAAGCACAACAAATACCTCTTTAGACAATGCATCAATCTCCTCTGTGTAAAAATCAATAGCATCCACAGTATCCCCAAAAAGACCTAAAAAGCCTTTCTGCCTTAGAAGATAAAGAGATGGACAAGTTAAAAGTGAAAATCTTAGACATGAAATGTCACAAAAAATGTAGAATAAGTTACAGAAATAACAATGTACACGCCATAATAGAATACCTTCTTTGTAGGTCTTTTTGCAGGATCTCGGGCAAGTTTGATGTTACAGTAATCAAGAGAATTCTGCAAACTCTTCTTCTTGCTCACTATTTTAGCAAGTTGATTTGCATTATACACAACCTAGGTCCGTACAGTCCCCAGTAAGCAATTAAGAAAAAAAAATAGCATATAAGATAGGGAAGGACAGGTAAGGCAATTCATTAGCTCCTAAATAACCATTTTTACAAGAAAATCTACCAACTAGAAGGTGAAGCTACTTCTTTGGAACTAGAACTTTGCAGAAAAACTAAGTATACACTATACACTAAACCTTGTGTTTCTTCAATGCTTTTCCATTCTCTAGAGTTGTACACAAAAATCACCTACACCACTTTCCATGAACAGCCAATAAAGGCTTTCAGTTTCGTTCAAGCTAAGACCCAATCTTTTCAGGGCAACCTATTGTTGAGCCAAATGTGATAGATAGATGCCACCCGTTCCCATAGCTACGGGACACAATATAACACCTGGTTACCCTAAGTTTAAATAAACATGGAGAAGAATAAAGAAACTTCACCCACATGGATCAAACCTAGTTTTCGAGAAAGTAGATCTGCCCTGAATATGTTTAATATCACAGTAAGCATCCTCACATTCTGACCAAAATTGCATTATTAACACAAGAAATATCTTAAAGATAATAAAAGTGTATAAAACAAGTGGTTGAACATAGCAAGAAATGAAGGTACTAAAATTGAATCCCTACATCCTGTTAGAATATATAAAAGTACTCTCTCTCTCTCTCTCTCTATATATATATATATATATACATATATATATACATATATATACTCTCAACCACATGCATGTGTATATTGTGTAATGTATATAGGTAGGTCTGAATTGTGATTTTTGCCTATTTGTGTGTTTTTTTGTACTTCTATTTTTCTTTCCGTATTTGTCATTTTTTATTTTTTCAGCCCAAGGCTGCACTCAACTAGCCATTGACTGGCTTCCTTAACTCTGCCTTCTCGTATATATTACGACTGTGCCCAACGGATAGCTTATTGCTGCCTTCTCCTATATATTAAGGCTGCCCAACGGCTAGCTTATTGCTGCCTTCTCCTATATATTGAGGGCTGTACCTTGTGGCTAGCTTAGTGCTGCCTTCTCCTATATACATTCCATTTTGTATCTCATCTTTTGTACTTACACTTGTTCATTCAATAAGATTCTTTATTTTTTAGTTAGGCGCCTTAGTGCACACTGAACGTTTGTCTTTGTAGGTTCTGTTGGACCTCTGTGATGTTTTGAGTTTTGGTGCTAATTTTCATCCTTTCTTCAAGATATCCGGGTTCATTGTTAGCAGGAACAATTTATTTACATATGCACCACGAGTCTGGGATTCATTGATAAAGTAGTGTATTAAGCACTGACAGCTAAACATATGCAGTAACCAGAGAAAGAACATTAGTAGTCAAAGAATGATTAGGTGACTGCATGTACCTAGGTCCTATGTGGCGACCCTTTCGACTATGCTGGGTCACCTAGGATCCTAATTAAAAGAGATATTGTAACATTCTTTCTTCTTCTCCTTCTTCTTCTTCTTCTTCTTCTTCTTCTTCTTCTTCTTCTTCTTCTTTTTACCTTTCTTTATTTCTTCCTCCTCTTTCCTTCCCATTTTCTTGTTCTCCTTCTTTTTCTTCTCCTCCACCCTTTTCTCCTACTCCCCCTGCTGCTTTTTTCATTTACTGTTTTCACCTGCCTAGGTGCCATCTTGTCCATTTTGAAGTTCCAGTGCCTAGGGCCTAGGCCCACCTACCACTTTTGACTACTAAGCAAATGATACACATTATCACTGCAAACCTGATGAGTGAGATAGTGATCTGGATGATTCACACAAAAGAAGTGCTCCACATGTTCACTGATAGATTCATCAGGATCTGGAGGAACATTTCGAACCAAAACCTGCAAGATGGCCAACAAAGAGCACAAGGATCACATTCTGCAGTATAGGAAACACAGGAAAAGAAAATAAAAGGAGAGGCTATGACAGCTTCGTGACTTGTGTTTACTCTACCCTTGACAGGTGCTTGTGTTGCTGCTTCCTTGCTTCCACCACCATCGCATAAACTATTGCAAGTTAACTCTAGTCTAGTGTTATTTCATGCTTTGTGAAACAATGGTAACTCACAAGCATCTCTATGCAACTAAACATTGCCCTCTTATTCAATTTTATATGTTAATGGACTTGTTAAATTTTCTTAGTCATAACCCATTGAAGGAGTTAGATTAATCAAACTTGCCAATGCCTTCAACTTAGCAGGAGGTGTTACACTCGCATGGACACAATTGTAGATACAAGGATATTGCCTGCTTTATACAGTTTTCCACTACAAACAGCATGCAAGGATTGCAGTAGAAAACAAGGGTGAAGAATCAACAAGACGTTGAATCTGTTTCCAGTAGATCTAGATGAGTCATGAGTAACTCAATTCTTGTTTTCAGGAAATTGTGAGTGGAAACTGGAAACTAAATATACATCCAAATGAATGTACTCACTGTGAACTGATCTGGTCGACGTTTTTCTGATGCAAGAAAACGCAATCTCATAGCAGATATGATTTCATATTCTTTGAGAAGTACATAACATGTCCACCATGTGCATATGTAGCAGATTACAAGATGAACCCAGAACCTGTAACGGAAAATTTAGCTAGAGTTAGGGCAAAACTCACTCTTTAGAGATAAATGTTAAACAAACTTCTACACAGTTCCAGTAAATAAGCATGCAATATCTTCATTGACAAGAACCAATCATCAAAAACATAACAAGAACCACATACGAATATACTGAAAAGCAAGAGTAAGAAGTAAATTTATATGCATATACTATAGCATCTAGAAGGAACAAAATAATGCAACTACTAGTGACATTGCGTTACCTTTTGGACCCTGAAGAAACATTGGCTAATGAAAGCTTGTCAATATTACTATATGTAAAAATTTTGGAGTCATCTAATGTCTCACTAGTCCAATTGGTAGGTACTAAGACGAGAATGCACAATACTGAGAGAGGCACAAATATTTTCAACCTACACAAACAACACAAACTATTAAAAGACAAGAAGAAAAGAAAAGGAGAAAGAAACATATTCATGAATAAGTACAAGAGAAGACCAAGAAGATAATAGACTTTAGTTTACAAAAAATGAAACGTTAAAACCTAAAGATTAAAAATGTGCCAAACAACTTAGCATAAGTTAAATCTGCAAATAGACAACCTAAATAAAAGTTCTAATCTCTGTTTACCCTCCAAAATGAAAGACACCCTTAAGAATGAGAATATGCTATAGAAAAAAAAATATAGATCTTGCAATATTAACACAAAGGAACTTTGAGATTACAGTTTAGGCTCATATATGAACTACTCACGTCATCCTATGCACACCCTTTTGTTTAATATATATTTGTCATACAATCGCATAACTAAACAAACCAAAGGGGAAATGAAGACAAAAATGTTCTTCGCCAGATTTTGTAAGCAGTCATTCTACATGAAAACCCTTCATTCATTCTCCTTCTCCTGCTTGTCAAGCCTGCTCAACTCAACAGTTTTCCCTGTCCCATCCAGCCTCAACTTCTATTCTTCCTCTATAAGAAAGGATGAGAGCCATATGCCCGCTCAACTCAAACAGTTTCCCTGTCCCGTCCAGCCTCAACTTTTATTCTTCCTCTATAAGAAAGGATGAGAACCATATGTAATGCAAACAGATCTAACCTGCCTTCAAGAATGTAAACAAACCTAACTGCAAGAATTTCACTACTCTTTAAGATAACACTGCATGTCATCCAAAATTCAACATATATGAGCAAATCAGTAAATTATTGAAATTTATTCTTCATTTAACTCACCCAACCACATAAATTCGCAGGTATACAACAGCGTCGAGTCCTGCATGATCAATAAGTTCAAGCTCTGGCATTCTTAGTGCTTCTGGCATCCAACTTAAAAACCTTATGTACGTCTTGAGATCCAAATTAACAAATCTTGTTACAAAAGTTCCAGAGTGTCTAGGGCTACTTCGTAACCCTTTAAGGTACCATTTTGGAAAATACACTCTATCATTAGCTGGCTGCAACCGTAAAACTGCAAAAGCTAGAAGGAAAGCAAAAGCTGAAAGAATATTAATAGCTGCTGAAACGCATATATCCGCAAAAGTAGCCATTTAGTTTTTTTTGCCGCTGCACCCTGAAAAAGCAAAGAAACAAAAGAAATTATGATAAAAAGGCAGAAGTAAAAACCAAATACGGAAAACATTTTTATAAAATTACAAGGAAAAGCAAGTGATAGAAAAGGCATGATAAGAAACTCACTATCACAAGCAACCACCCATCAGCTGATGCCCAGTTGCATCCATGTCTGACCTACGCTTGACAGCAATTTTTCTTAGGATGAAGCTAAACCTTGTGTGGCTTCATACTTGCTCATGTAGGTGTACTTTCCTGCATTCCAGAATTTTGAAACAACCTAGTAAATATGCTTTCTGGAAAGAAAAAGAAACAGACGTAACAGAAAATAGGCGAAACATCACTTAATGATCAGAGAACTGAATGGCAGCCTGTCAATTTTCAGCAAAAGAAACGAAGAGAAGGACCAAGAAGTTTGTGACTAAGAAAAGCTCATAAGCTAAAACCAATAATGATCAGAAGAAAAGTATATGAAAATACATGGAGTTCCATGAATCTCAAAGAAGATGAGAAAAATAAGCAAGAAGTTTTTGAAGGGATGACGCAAGATTTATAGGAGATTGTTCTAGGATTTATAGGAGATTATTTTAGGCGACTGATTATGTCACATCAAAAGGAACCATACCCTACAGCTAATAAAAAGAACTACAAGCCCAACAAACTAAACATAAAGGAAAATGTCTTCAAAAGAGGGGAAGAAAAACTCCGCAACAGAGAAGAAGGTAAACACGCGCTGAAAAAATAGCTAAAAAGATTGGTAACAATGATCAAATAGAGCATCATTTGCATGGAACAATCACAATTGCCCAGAATTTCAGCAGAAAGAAAGGAGAAAGCTATCTAAATTAAAATTTTCGCAACGTCAACGGATCTAAGCATCATCTTCTGCCGTCGAAATGACGCACCAAAACCAAAGCCAAAAGATCCTTCATGCAGCGACGGCGAATCAAGAATCTCTCCAAATTCAACATGCCCTTCCAGGCAAACAGAAACCGCGAATAAAATATATTCCAGAACAACCAACAAGCAGCAACTTATTAAAAGGAAAAAATATGATTAAATGCAAAAAGCCACTACCTCAGAGACTGAAATCCATCGACGGTCAGACCTCCGCTACTATGATCTTAGACTGATGATGAGACCAAAACATCGGAAATCCTCCGGAAGAAGCCCTGCACTTTCCACTTTCCAGATTCTGTTTTCTTTTCCTCCTCCTTTCTCCGCAAATGAGAAAGAGAGGAAGAGAAAGAGAGAGAGAGAGAGGAGATTCTCCATCTGCGTGGCGGGTAAATGTTTGGGAAGCGGGAAAAACGGGAAACGGCTTTTCTTCCTCCACACATCGGAGGAAAACACTCTCTCGCTCCGTCTGTCGTCCGCTGAGTTCGTTGGTTTTGGAAATTGAACGATTAGGAGGCGCCAATGGCGATGGAGAGGCCCATTTTATGAAAGCGTCCTCCGAATCCCACGTTAATGTCGGTATTGCCATCCCAAGGCCTCAACGCAGCAATGCATGAGCTGCCAGTCGCTCGCGTCGCGTCGCGATGACCTTCAAATGAAACTCGTGTTTACTGTTTACTTCATTTCTCAAGAATCTCAACCACTCCACGCAGAACTACGTTGCGATTCACTTCATTCTTTATCTGTCCGCCGCCTTCTCAATCGCGCAAGATTTGACATACTAAATTCGACTCTCCAACAGCTCATTAAAGCGAGAACTAGAGTATAAAATAATAATTTTAACAATTTTTCATTAATCAGTATTAAACATTCAACAAAAAGAAAAGCTAAACTTTAAAAGTTCAACAAAAAAGAAAGCTTTCCCGATTTATGAACCTATTTGGGCTTCCTATGAACTCAAATGACGGTGGCTCCATTGCAGGGATGGACGACAGTCCATTTGCTTTGTCCCAGTCCCTATCTGTGGACTTCCATCGGTGCAAACAGTACTACTTCAATACAGATCCGGAACCATAAAAAGGAACTCAATATTGTCTCTAGTTTTGAAGAAGGGGTTGGACATGGTCGGACCATACTTAAGCTGAGATTCCAACCCTTGTCTAACAACCACGTTTGATCAAAAGAACCGGTTTTTTCCTTTCTTTTTTCTTTTTCTTTTTTGCTGTTTGATTTATTAAGAGTTGCATTTATTCACTGTTGCACTAATCACTATAGCTTTTCGTCCAAAAGCATAGCGTTGTCAAGAAGTGGTGAAGACACTAGCGAGTGGGACAACCTTCAGCAGTTTATCCGAGAAGCGATAGACTTCATCATTAGTCAAGCAAGGGCCACAAATTCTTTCCACCCTCCAGTTAAAACATAAATGATAAGCCCAAGATGACCCCATTTACCATTTTGGTGAATCTGCACCGTCAAAGTGCAATTGCAGATTTAGAGGGGCATAATCATGTCCATCCAAGAAAAAAGGCAGAAAACCTTCCATGTCAATCATGTTTGAACTCTAGAAATTTGTCAACATACAACCGACTATTAAAATCTCTATACAAACAAAAATCAGTCGAACAGTAATGCACAAAAAAGATTCTGCTTCCACAAAAAATTCATAGGATTCCCTTGCTCTTTTTTTTTGTTCATCTTACATAACCGCTTGCAAATTTTCCACATTAGATCGGACAAAGCCCTAGACAGTTATGTGCCAGAACCTCAAGGTCTCTCTCTTCTGTTGGAATCGTAGAGTACACAAACATCTGCTGCAGTCTTCATCTGAAATTTTGCCAGAAAAGAATGTTAAATGTTAACTCTGTATGTTATCATATGCTATAAAATTAAGCTGCAACTCACTAGTTTAACGAATCAAGACAACCAAGAGAAAGGAGACTACTAGATTTATACAGTTATAAAGTGTTGAGACCTATTAGTTCATGCCCGTTGGTTAGTTGTCTAAAAAGCATTAATGAAAACAAACTTAATTGGGTAGTGATCAAGAGGGGGGAGAACCTGATGGAGCACTTATCAGGAGGAGTGACGTGGTTTGGCACAACCTATGTCACGTGAAGGTAGGCACAGGTATGGCAAAGGAATATACGCAGATACAAAACATCAAATGCTACAGCCATACTCACGTGACACCCAAACAGAGTCGGGTGCAGCGATCTACTTGGTGAGTTCACAAGATGCAGGACACAATCTATTTCGCTTTTCTGTAAGCAAAATCCGTCATTTTCTTATATAAAACAGTAACCACTACTTAAATACGATCAAATTGGCTAGAGGCAAGCCGCAAAAGTAACAGTATGCTGATCCAACTGAAGCAATTCACAAGAGGGAGAGCCATGATCCAGTTTCAGGACCCTTCTGCCAGAAGCTTCAATTATCAAATTTTCAAAAGGACCCAATCGAGCTTAAGTGAAGATGTCATTACCTGTATTACATTCACTACTTGCTTAACAGCCCATCCAGGCAATGCTACAAGAATCGGAAGAGAGAACATCGATTTATTCCTCACATTATTCACAAGAACCTGGATAGAGGCACACAAAAGATATTCTAAGCAACAAAAATGCTTGAAAACATTGTGTGAAGCTACAGGTAACAGGGATACTTACATCAATCACACTTTCTGATTGGCTCCCAGAAACAAGGAAGAGTATGATGTACAAAATCTGCCATTATTTAGATTTCCTTTAGTGGATAGATGATTGATATGGTCGATACAATAAATTGAACAAAAGAAAAGAAAAAGCAAAAGGATCCTTGCCTCTGATCCAACGCAACAGTATCCCATGAATAACCTATGCCCATAATACGCTCTAAGCAGCCAACTAGTGCTGTCCTTCACATCTTTATGGCTAGTCTTGCTTGACAGGAAAGTACTGCCACCATGGCAAGACAATAGTGCACCAAATGAGAGAGAAATAAGAAAAGAGCAAAATAAAGTTCATCTCTTTTTAGATCAAAATCTTTGCTCACGAGAGCTATTAGTCTCAAGTTGCTGCTGTGAAGCATCAAACTTAGACCAGGTTTTGCATAAGCCACCTCTTTTTCTTCAATAGATTTTCATGTATGAATACAAATTTATGCAAATTACTTATATAAAAAAGGCAATTTGAAGTGCATAGCAAGATTGTCTTTTACCAATTTATATGGTGTGATAAGGACCAAATATAGATCAAGAAATAGAAAAAAGAGTGACAATCTCTGTCTAGGCAGCCTTTAGAACAGACATTGTAACAATGGAGCTGATGTAACCAACTGGAAAGCCAGCAGAAAGAAGCTGAGATCATCTGAAACTACATTAAGTTAAGAAGCAACTTTGACAGCCCACAATTTTTTGGCAATTGCTGGTAGTAAGAGGTCGATGGGATGAATCTACGACATACATACTTTGTCAGGGGATTGAAGCTATATTCTCCCAAGTGATTCGGATGGAACCTCCATGGTTTTACCTACCAGAGGGATGTGCAATTGGGGATTTTTTTTCCATCAAACTAAGAAAAGGGAAATATAAAAAACCAATGCACAATAAGACTGCTTTGAAACATTCTTCAAGTAAAAAAGTTTATACTCATAACTGATCAAAATTTTACGGGCATCTCCAGAAAGCCAGATTACCTGTACATCTGTAACCAATGGCTTGCAATATCCAAAGCAAGCAGCGCCAGAAAGAAAGTAAAGCATGATCTGCAAGATAAGCATTTACTCCCCTTGTAACTCATTCCACACAAGGAGGCTAGAGAAAAGAACTGCATAGATGAAAAGAAGAAAATAAATTACCTGTAAAAGTGGGAAAGGACTACCAGCAGGCAAGCGGTGCTTACCCTGAGAAGGATAGCACACAATTACAGATATCAGTTCAGAAGCAGACATGTTACTCGGGAATCACTTCTGACCTGCATCTAGTATCAGGCAGATTAATCCAAAAAGAATGACAAACAGAGAACAGAGAAACACCTGTCGGTAACCATGTCAAGAACTGCTCCAAAAGTTGACACTGCACAATAAACCAACAAGTAAAAGAAAAGCTACACTTCCGTAGCTTGGACAACTTTCGGAAAAGAACCAACCAATAAACTTAATTAAAGGATCACCACTATAATAAGAAAAATATGTACAACCTTTCATGCATAAAATAGAGTTCAAGATAAATTCTAAAAAACATGATAGAAAATCTTGGTGACTTAAGTATGCATAGGATACACACAGGAGAAGAAAATAAGGAAAGAAAAAAAGCAATTTTCACAAATTGTAGTTTGCAAAAGAATCATTAATGTTTGGTTATTGAAGCTTTACCTTGATTAAACATGCGTGCAAACCGGCCATCTAACTCATCGCATACAAAGCTGGAGCAGAAAGACAACAAGATTATCACATAATCCAATGGGTTTCTTTAGAAAGACTAAGAAAAAAGTACCACAATGCTGTGTGATGTGATCACCTTACAAAATAAAGAGCTGCAAAGACCTTCTTATCAGAAAAGCAAAGTGCAAATGCAACGCAATTTGCAATAATCCGTATATATCCTGCATTCATTTTAAGCAAGAAACCATTCAACAGAAAATAATATAAGTCACTGTCGAAAGGAAAATAGATCATGAAATTCCAGTAAATACATCAAGAAATTGAGAAAATAATAAAAAAAAGAAAAGAACTGAAAAATTTAACTGAATTAAACAAATCAACCAAGGGATGATTGAAAGTTTAGTTACTCAAGCTTTGATTTCTTTAATATGCAAAAATATACCCAAAACATTGTTTGCAGATTACAATAACCAATTTCTCCTTTTATTAAGCTTTTTTAATGCTAAATCAGTCAAAAGTTCACTTGGAACAGCAAAACGGAAACAAAAATGTAATAGAGAGGGATCAAGAAAAATTACCAATGATGTTGGGGATATAAAGATACACAGGCCATTCTCCCTTTTTTGATTTATTAGCCATCCCACACTGTGGAGCAGTCTTAGAGCCAAAAAACTTATCTAGTTTGATACAATGTTCACCTAGTTTGTCCTGCTGTTCTTCCAACTACAGTGAGAAGCAAAAAGATTAGCTGGCATTTTTAGAGTATAAACATATATTTTGATTATTTTGACAAAAAAAAAAGGCACAAATAATGGGACTATGCACAGCAGTTTGAGCAAACAAGTGAAAGTTCAGAGATAAGTATGTCACGGAGCCATGAGAGTCGGGTCACTCCATGTGTCTAAAGACCACTATTGTTCAGTAGATCATCCTGTGTTTAGGAATACTAGGCTGCACATTGACATATTATGAAATCAAGCAGGTAACAGTAAGCTAGCAAAAGAAGTTATTCTATTGAATAATATCACAAAAATATGGCTTATTAAGAGTTCAGTCTTAATCATTATTAATACCATTAATGTCTATACAATTTGCAACCCTTCCTTGAAAATTCAAAAGCTTAAACAGAAGTCCATCCAGATGGGATGTTCTGGTACTACGAGAACATACTTTGTCATCTTCCGGTTTATCATGATATTTCACCCATAAGGAACAATCCTACCGTGTCAACAATATGATCCCAATACCAACGCAGAGGGACATGGAATCGAAAGACAAACACTTAAGTTCATTCAAACCAACAACCGCCTCCTATAGAAAGGAAAAGACCTGTATGCAACAATTATACTTCACCTGATTCACATGTAGTCACTCAACGATTGACCACTATCGCACGTATTCAGATTCTTCAGTCTATTCGCAATACTGACTAATGCGTTTCTGCTCGAATAGACATCGCAGAGAAGAGGAAAAAGGCATCCTAATTTTAGGTCCAGTGCAGGCACTTATCCACAGCATTTGCGTAGGCTCGCATAATGCACAAAGAGTTATATCAAGCAAGATCCCAACCAATACCACCGTCACGGATAAATGGATCGGGGATGCATCGAACACCCGGAAATGAGCCTCTTCATTCACTACCACAACAGCAAGAAGAGCAGGTAAAGTACATTTAATTTCCCAGTTGCAACTTTTTCTCGGCTTCTCTGGATTTTCGGGATAAATGGGTGCATCGACACCCCTTTTCCCTACACAGAGATCCCCAATCAACTCTATTGCTGCAGACACAGAAGCTCATTCCGTCGTCTCTAAAAGCTTCTGAAAGCTGGGGTTTGCCTTAAACATCATATCATATCCCAATCTTCGAAACCTTACAGTTCTGTGTTAGTTTACCGCCAACCGAGAAAAAAGACAAAGCCCGTATCGAAGAAAAAATGAAAGCCAACAACAGAAAGGAAACAGAAGCAAGAGCTCTATGTTAGCCTACCGGCGAGGTTCGGAGCGAATCGAAGCGTCGTTCACGCCAGAATTGGTCTCCCGAGATCGAAAATCCGGCGAAAACCCGCGTGGATTTCCTTGTAAACAAAAAGATCTCTGAGGAGACGAGTGGGTGCCGAGGAGGAGCTCTCTCGATTCGTCGCCCTAGTCCGCGAGGAAGGATCGAAGATGGATGTGCAAGGATCGAGAAGGGCATCGGATTCGAGATCCTCGGAGAGGTTTATCGAAGAAACGGTGGACAGAGGAGCGGCGCGCGTAAGCTCCGGAGTCCGGGCTGGACGAACGGCGCGGGTTTTGGGAGTCCGGAAGGTCCAGTTTCATATGTGGGCTTTAGATAACGTGTTTTTTAAACGGGGAAATATCGGAACACGACAGGCACCGATAAATTCGAAAATCTCATATTATTGAGCGTATGTCGATAATGAAGAAAAACGTTTTCATCTCTTACCACAAAAAAGTTGCAGAATCTTTATAAATCATACAAAAAGAAAAAAGAAAAAAGAATATTAGGGTACTTAAAGCTTGAATGAATTTAAAGTTAAGATGACTTTAAGAACCAGGCTACTTAAAGCTCGTTTGATTCAAGAAAAAGCGCCTTGTTTGAGAACCAATGTGTTCTCTCTTATTGCAGGCCCCGCACGAGGGGCGGTCGGTACTGCTCTGTTCCGGGGTTTTCTCCCGCGCCTTAAGAACGGGACGTCACAGCTGGCCGTAACCTGAGATCCTCTGACAGGAGAGCGTGTGCCACATGAAGGCCACATTGCTAAATCGGTAATAGCAATTTAATATAAATTGCACTTTCATTTGCGCCAAAAATAAGAACCGTTCATCGTCCATGATCAACGTCCGCAGCTGTTTGACTCTTCAGAAAATGCATTTATCGGAGCCAATGGCAGCAGAAAACGCGCACAAGCAATCCCTGTTTGATGTGCGACAAAGAACAGACTCTTGAAGAAAGCTGCCACAAATCTGAGGCTCAGAGCGAATCACCACCGTACACCTGTCAAGGTTCCCTTATGGATGGCTTGAGACGCAGAAACTGGAAAAGATATTTCCTTCCGCGATGGTGTTCGAAGATACGCGTTCCCTTGAGCGGCGATGAAAGCCGCGAAACGTTTCGTCTCCCCATACGCTGCTTTTGGAACGTGTCAGCATGTGATTTAATGAGGTAAAGTTCGGGAAATCTCTTACCGGAGGTCTGCCACGTGTCCGCGGACTTGCGGCTCTATAACTGCACTGACACTGGAGGTGGAGTGGTGGAGTCCTGTCCGAGTACTGCAGCGGCGAGAGCGATGGAGCTTCAAGTTCAAACCGATAGTCGGCGGTTGCCGGAGAATGATTCCGGCAGCGAGTCCGGGCTGCTGGACGAGCGCGTGCTCCTGCTGGTGTTCCGGTCGATCAACTGGAACCCGCAGACGCTGTGCGCCGCCGCGTGCGTGAGCCGAAAGCTGGACGCGGTAGCGAAGCGGATGCTCTGGCGCGAGCTGTGCGCTGCGCGCGCGCCGAGGATGGTGGCCGAGCTGACGCGGTCGAGCGGCAGGGTCGCGGGAGGGTGGCTCGCGCTGGCGAAGCTCTTCCTGTTCTGCTGCGGGGCGCGGCCGAGCCGGCACTTCGACGCGGAGGCCGTGACGCCGGGGCATTTCGCGGAGGCGACCCGGTTCTCGAAGACGTCGGGGCGGAGCTTCCTGGCGCGGCACTGCTGGGGGGACCTGCTGTACGTGAGCGACCCCTGCGAGCACGGGGCGGCGAGCTCCGGCGGGAACGACGTCGGCGTGTACAGGGGCGTGTTTGGGTCGTTCGCCAACTCGCGGACGCGGCAGTGGATCCTGAGCCGGAGGGTGGGGCTGGAGGCCGGAGTCAACTGCCCCTACTGCCGGGCGTCGGTGTGGAGCATGACGGAGGCGAGGTTCGTGCCGCGCAGCGCGTCCAGGAGGTTAGGGTCCCACCACGGCAGTGTCGAGTACTTCGTCTGCGTCAACGGCCACCTGCACGGCAGCTCTGTCCAGCGGCGATGACGTGGAAGACTCCGACGGCGACGGCGACGGCGACGGCGAAAATCACGAGAACGGTGACGTGGCGAGGCCGTTGAAGAGGCAGAAGAGTTTGTGACGTGGATGCGCCACGTAGGATCTACCGAATCCTTACACGCCACGTGGATGCGTAAAACGTGATTGGGGTTGAGTGGCAATCCATTTTTTGGGGTTGTTTCTCCGAGCCCTCCCTTTCTTTCTTTCTTTCTTTCTTTCTTTCTTTCTTTCTTTCTTTCTTTCTGAGTTTTGCTCAGCCTCTTTTGTTATCTTTTTCATGTAAAGTGGAGATAAAGTTTTCACGGCACCAGAAACAAGAGTTCTTAGTGTATCTTTCTCTTCAAGCCGCTCCTCTATTATCTCTTTTCCACACGGATCTTCTGCTCTTTGACGTTCAGTAACAACTAACAAAGCATTATGTGCTTCTGAGTCTTTCTTTCATTTAGCAGAATATTTGCTCAGCCTCTTCAAGAAGTAAGCGTGCAGATTCTAGTAGGAAAGCTTGCTAAAAGGTCTATTTGTAATCGAAGAATTAAATGAAGATTAGGCAACAAAGCAGGAGATGTTTTGGCTGTGGTCCAAAACCCCATGAACTGCATCCTTTGCTCCAAATGGAGGCTTCAGAGCTCTCGATTTTTATTATTAGAAACATGTTAAACTTAAAAAACTACTAACTTAGTATACGTACCATTCTCATCAAAACATCTTTAAGATCATATCTCAGATCACTTAGATCATGTATGGAGCTAAGTCACGTGACCGAAGGCACGGGCTTCGGTACGGGGTACGGTAGACTGCATATGTAAATATACACGTTATATATATAAATTCTCAAAATTAGAAAAAAAAGAGAGGAAAATATGGAAACTTGGTGGAAATGAAAGAAAAAAGAAGGAAAAAAACACAATTAAATAAAAAATTAAGTTTAAAAACGTAAATGTTTAAAATATAAAAGACAGCCATACCCTCATACTCGTGTCGCCGTACCCACGTATTGAAATGGGTACCTATGCAGATCAGACATGCCCATGTGACTTAGGCAAGGTGAGAAACCCAACCTTTTAAAATGTAAAAATTTGGTAGAAAACATACACTACATTAATAATTCTTTAAATTTGAATGTGATTTTTTTAATCATAAAAAAACTAATGGCTTGTATAGCATCAAAATTTTGCAACTTAAATTAAAACATGTTTTGCAGCAAACTACTATGCACAAATGTATTGGCATGTTCATGTTTTGTTTCAATTATTTCCAAACAAAAAAAATTCAGGTTTGTTCCTTAACTCAACAGTTTGGGATATACGTACATCTTGTCTTTCTCCTCTCACATTCACAAAATATTTTACCATGCTTGTGTCTTGTTTACACATATTCTCCAAAAACACACACACACACACACATACATACATACATACATACATACATCATATATATATATATATATATATATATATATATATATATATGCACTACAAATTTAGTTTTACTCCTCTGACTTAAATTTCACACTCTGCCACTTTCTGATGCTCAACAATAACCAAAAGAAAGGAGATAAGTGATTTATTTTTTTTATATGAATTGTCAAGTTTTTATGTATATATATATATATATATGTATATATATATATATATATATATATATATATATATATATATATATATATATATATATATATGTATATATATGTATGTATGTATATATATGCACTACAAATTTAGTTTTACTCCTCTGACTTAAATTTCACACTCTGCCACTTTCTGATGCTCAACAATAACCAAAAGAAAGGAGATAAGTGATTTATTTTTTTTATATGAATTGTCAAGTTTTTCTCTCTACAAGCATAGAGTGAGAAAAGAGAAGAAAAAAATTATGAATAACACTTGCTTCCAAAATGTAAAGGGAAATGTGAGCTCAACTGCTTGGCTTGAAGTTGGAGTCAACCTGGTCACCTTTCGAACCTTGCCAACCCAAGCAAGAACAGCTTGAGCACAACTGGTATATATGTTCGGGGCCCTGGAAAACCTCACACGGTGCTTGAAATTACAGGAATGCCTCAGGAAAGATAAAGACAAAACCATCCCCGTGAGGACAAAATGGGAAAACAACAGTTATTTTCCAATTTTGGCCCCATGAAGGGGGCAACACGGTGTCCTTCTCGAACGCACCCCCAAACGGTTACTTAGTGGCATTCCTGAGAGCACGCTACCTCAGCTTAAGAATGCAGCAGAGAATACACTTGATGCAAACCTGATGAAGGACTTGCAGGAGATCTAGCAACTATATAGTGACTAATTATGCTACAAAGCTCAAGATTATCTGAGAACATATAGGAAATCAACAAAAACTGAACAGAAAATAAAGAGATTCAATGGGAAATGAAGAGGACTCGTTAAACTGTAACTCCATAACAGCACATTCTCGTCCGTTATGTATGAGAAAATCCATAACAAAAGCAGCACATTTCTCCTTAAAATTGTCCCCATTACCAGAAAACTGCAAGTGCTTCTTGATCTAGAAATGAATTACAAGTAAAAAAGGATGGTACTAAACCAAATGGATGTACTGGATCTGGGTCTCGTTTAGCTGATCATGCTCTTGCATAACTATCAAGTGACTACCACTTCCAGTGGATACGCTCTTGGTATTAGACTCTCCACTTTCTCAATGGGAACAGCCAAATTCTCCGTTCCTTGTTATGCTCTTGATGAGTATTTTCTCTTTTCCATGGAGACTCAATTGAACTGCTCCTGTTAACATTTCATCTCTTCTAATGCAAGTCATAGATCGAACACAAGAGACAAGGCTCGAACATGTATCAATTATTTCACTGCTGCTCTGGCGATTAACTGTGTACAATAATAATTGCTTTATATTGTATCTTAATTACTACCATGAAGAATGTGGTTCATGCCCTATCCTCGTCCATCATGCAGATGACCAACCCCAAGACATCATTCGGTTGCAAACAATAAGCTAATTTTTTCCAAAGCACATGAAACATGCTACACATCTGGATTTAGCCAGATTTTAAAACTCAGTTTTAGCTAATAAAAAATGATAATCTCGCTATTACTGTTTGAAAAGTAAAGAGGTCTTAGAATGTGGAAAGGACAAGGTGGCCTAACTGAAGGTAGCAAATAGTTGCAATATCTGTGACCTTATTCTGCCATTATTGTGGTCATCTGCAATTCATGCTATTCAGATCAAAAGGATACAGAGATGAACACTGTGAAAGTACAACTGCTTCCACTGGTATATTATCTATGTGCATTTTCTAGGTGTGTGCAAAATGATCATTCATGATGGAAACATTGTCCTCATGATGGCAGCATATGCTTAGTCAGTATCTCCCCAAACTGCTTGCACGTGCGATGATCACACATGCAACGCAAAGAAATCAGATGACCAACCGTGAATCTTATCTTCACCATAAAAAAATTCTTGAAATTGTGGCAGGACCAACCAAAAAACCTTTGCTAATTTTTCCTTATATAAGACAATGTGGGGACCCCTCACTGTCTACCCCTGAGTAGGCAGCTCGGCGTGATCCGCACGTGCATAGTGTTGTCGTGGCCCATCCTGTAGCAGCACACAAGTGCTCGACAGAGACACGTGCCACTTGCCAGTTGGACCATCTTGAGGTTCTGCTAACTCACCTCAAGATAATGCTTTGCTGCTGTGGGGCTCTCATATAGAATCCTAGTGCTGTTTCACAGTCACTCAAGACTCAAGTAGTGCTCTGTTCTAGCTTCTTGACAAAATCTGGCATGTATGGCTCTAGCTTTCTCAGACTTACTTTCCCATGAAGAACACTACAGGAATAAAGATTCTAAAAATTTTAAAATGAATGAGTTTCTGTGGTTGATGGTAAGTTGCAGCCACAGACTGATGCCAGTAGACAAGTGAGAGTTACATGAGGTAGGTCTATGGGACCCACACTACTGAATTTGTATTTCCTGGTAAAATGTGGGCCTGTAATGAGCTCAAGCACAAACATAGTAGTAGAAGATCTTGATAAATTTTGGGATATTGGTTCAAGGCATGGTTGCGATGGCAAGGAAGCTAGGAAGATGGAAGCGTGCAGTGAGACAACAATGGGGGAAGTTCTACATCATGAGGGAGTGTATCTTGATGCTACTCTGTTGGCACAAGTATGAGTAGGTGAGCGACCTCCATGCATCTGGTTAGGTGATTCAACTTAAAGCTTTCAAGTTGAAAGATGTCGAGTTCGACATCGGGACAGCGGTTTCCCATCCTTACTGCAAGGCTGCAGCATTTGTCATGGGCAGCGAATCAAATGCATGGTAACCTGGCAAAGTGTGCCACCATGGCTGGCAGGTTGCAGGACAGCTTGGAACTCGACCACTGGAAAGCAGTACAAGAAAAACAGAAGCATGAGTCAGTAGATGTTTCTGTGGATGTTATGGAGGATTTCTAGTAGTAGCACTTGTTGGTCTTGATGCTGAGTTTCTTTAGGACTCAAGTCTTGCCATGTAAATACTTGGAGTCTGCCTTGCCATGTAAACATTTAGAGTCCTAAGGATTCTGTTCTCCCTTTAAGGATTCTGTTCTCCCTTTATTCCCTTCTATCAGTGCATGTATTGGTACAAGTAACAGATTACTTGACTGGAAGGATGCTAACGTTTTCTCTTTACACCTTGACAGATTTTTGGGAACAAGATGGAAAGTAATAGCATGTATAGCAACGGATTGCAGGTTGTAACTTGTAAACAAAGTAACATGAAATGATAATTTGACTGAATCGCGGTTCTTGCAAGGCAGAGAATCTCTCTCTCTCTCTCTGTGATCTCTCTATGATCATCAAGCAGTTCTTTTTGCCACACACTGCATGCACAGGCTAACAGCACATGCACATGCAATTTTATTCAAGCCTCAATTATCCTCCCCTTTTTGCTGGCTTGTAGGAAAGGGGAAAAAAAAAAGGAGGAATATCACTTTGGAACCTATCGCTAGGCTGGGCTGGATCCTGCGTGGGTATTTTTCATTTTGGCTGTTCCTAATTTGATTCCTCGTGTATTTTTCTGTCCCACATTGGACAAATCTGCATGACAAATTATCACCAATGTCAAGGATATCATAATGATTGTCAATCTGAAAATCATGAACTGCTTACACGTACGCTTGGTGAATATTTTGTCACGGTGGGTGTTTATTTTCTAGTCTGCCAAGGAAAATTTCTATCATAGAAAGCTTTTCCGCGAACATTCATCATTTAAATGAACACTTTTGTAAAGCGTCACGGATGAATTGAACTGATGTTCAATCACCAGGAAGAAAGATCCAGTATTCCAGCAGAGTATTGACTTGGGCACTGGCTAACTACTATGCATGGAAACAACATAGAAGGGGATTTTCTTCATGGAGCGTCTGTTCAGCCCCACTTCAACACAGCAAGGTGGGTAAAAATGTTCTGGCCCGTCCCTAGAATGTCCAGGAACGAGAGAACTGGGGGCTCCAGCGCTTTTCAGGGCGGGAATCAAACCTCTTAAGGATCGTCCATTGTTGGGCAGAACACCTATCCTATAATGAAGCAGAATGTTCTGTTTTAAGCATTCCATGGTAAGAGGCAGTGGAACGTGTTCTTGCTTGATGAAGCACTGCGGCATTAGGACAAAGCTAGTTCTTCCACACTAGAACGACCTCTTGGGTGTACATCATCCCAGCTTTGAACTGTACGTCCCCGTGGCTTCAGCTTGCACGATTAATGGATCTTGTCTAAAGAGGCAGTAGCTGTTTACCACTCATTTCATTGGACAGCCGGCGCCGAAGGAGCCCCTGACATGGTGAGCTAAGTTTGACCAGATCTGCAGTCGGAAGATGGGAACACTCCAAAGTCCAAAACCGGCTTACATGGGGAAGAAGACAAGGTTCAGTCATGGCTGACATGAGCTAAAAGGACGAGTCAGTGGCATGACCTTGAGACCATTCGTGAGAAAGGAGGCAAGAATGAGGAAGCGGATGAGTCCTGTTTCCAGTATGAATGCAATGTAGGGGGATGGTGGAGGACAGACACTTTTGTGGGACCCTTCCCCCTCTTCCAGTCTTCCTGTTGGGAACTGGTGCTCTTGTGAGGCCCCTTTCAGCAGAGCTGGGCAGTGGGTAGATACACGACATCCATGGCTGCCTTTGACTAGAAACACCATTCATATGTGTGACTTCTACTTCTTCGGAATTCATGACCAAGAGAGAGATATATATATAGAGAGAGAGAGCTCATGCAGACTTGCTTAATAATGGTGATTACTGCGCTAAAGCTTTCTTGGTTGTCTTTTTCTTGTGTTATTTTAACTGAAGATGAGCCTTGATTATCAAGCTAGTACCATGGAAACACTGAGAGAGCAAAGTGAGAGTGCTACAACCTCATTAGCACTTGTAAAAAGAATAATTTGTAGAGGGGAGAGAGAGATTTCGAAATTTGTTCTTCCTGGTTGAAATTTACGACGATTTTTACTGCAAGAAACCAGAAAGCACCTTATGTATTTCATTTTCCTGGTACATGCAGTAAGTTTATCTGCCTTTCCCTGCTTAACCTCAATCTGAAACTGAAACCGAAAACTCTTTGGCAGACAGGGAAGGTGGGAGGTTCTTTGAGAAACTTTCTCGTGTTTTTACTACTAAGTTCCAGTCAGCCTGCAGACACCATCATCCATGGATGACGACTATGATGGAATGAGCCATGGCCCATGAGCAGCAACATCATGGGGCCTACCAATGATGCACAGTTGATTGCACAACCTGGCTCATCATTCGTATCCGTCAATGATGGCCGCCACCGCCATCATCATTATCATGGATCATGGAGTCTCACGGTATCATCATCATCATCGTTACCCTCTTCAAAGGTCCAAACAAAACCCACATCTTGAATGTACAGGGGGATGCGTCCATGTCAATGATGTACCGGAATTAATTTGCATTCATTTCCTATTGTTCTCAAACTTTTTGAGGACTCCCAAAAGATTGGCCTCCATTAATGGCGATCATGTTTCAATTTATGAGCTAATACGTAGCCCTGCTGGCCAGGACTTGCGACTGCCTTAGCCTATGACACATGTTTCTCAATGGCATGTGATCTCTTGGACCCAATTTCAGGTCTGATCAGGACTTGCTTTTATATAAATTGTCAAATTTCTAAGTTTAATTTCACATAATGTATAAAAAATTTATTGAAGGTCCATCGGAATGTCATTAGACACTGTAGGAGATTGATTTTAGCATTAAATTTTACTATGGAAGAAACACTAGCAAGAAAATTTCCAGCGGAGGACCTGCTTTTTGCTCATAATGAGACCGGGGCCACCAACTTTTTAAGTGGGAAGGCGACCTTTTTTCCTTTGTAGCTGTTGAGGACCTACCCACCGTAGCCTCAATCAGTCATCCCACTCATTATTCTTCCATCGGTGGAAAATGCTTCTACGCGACACGGTTTTCGCTAAAGACAGATCTTTTTGTGTCGCAGAGAATGAGGAAGAAGGTATTGTTCTTTAAGAATTGGTTTCCAAATCAAATCCCTTCTGTTTCTCAAAGGCATTGATACAATCGGTCGTATGGATCGGATGACAAATTGACAATTATCAAATTTGAACAAAAAGTTGAAAAGATTTGTTCTGTTTTGTTTTTTTTCAGAAATCTTTAGAAAAAAAAGGAAAAGAGGTACAAAAATCGATAATAGACTCGCTAAAAACATACCAAAAATAGAATCAAATGGTGATGAATAAGGTTTGATAAACATAAACAAAAAGAGCAAAATAATTACTAAAAGGACGAACATTGAAGGACATAGCATAGTCAGTCAGACTATTAAATCTTTGATCAAAGACTACTTATTTGAATTGAAAGACTTAAACCTTAAAGATAGGAAAAAAAAAAAAGAGAGAAAGGTTTTTGGCCTCTTCCAAGCATTCCCCGCTTATCAAAACAAAAGAACAAAAGAACATGGGAATGCATTGTAGACATTTTTGGAGAAATGTGAAAAAGGTGTGGAATCACAATTTTCTGAAAAAAGCAGGGCTGAATCGGAAAATATTCCTGCGGTGTTGGGGCTACTGACAAAAGGGGAATCCAACGGCTTCACGTGTGGTGGATGCGGACAAAAGGAGTAAAGCCAAGACTGCTCCTCACTCCTATAAAGACTGTGGGCTCCACTTTCAGCCTTCTCAGAATCTGAGTGGGTCCCGCCACCGGCGCCAGCTTGGATCTTCGGAGCCAATATCATAGCTGGATCCCAGTTCTTTGATTACTGCTCAATAGAGGAAATTTGAAAGCCTCTTCTTTTTGGATTTGCATATTTCTAGGTTGTCCATCTTCTAATTGTTTTAAAAAAGTATTTACTTTTTTACATTTTTATAATTGATGTTTATCCTTTTTGGATTAATCGACTTTTACTTATAAATAAATAAATATCTTGGCTGAATTAGAACCAATTCGGAATCCGATTCACCGAATCGGCAAAAACCCATTTCTCCTAAACTAAAATATGAGCATTATGATCATTTTTCGTTACCAAGAATTTTGGGTGAGCGAGAAAATCAATCCATTGCACGGGTGAGAGTCGAAAGGCTCATTCTTTTTCTTTGTCCGAGAGTCTAAAGCTGCATCTATATCAAATAGTGAGATTTTTGTTTGCTTCAACTCGCAGATAAGACCCACCAATATAGCTTCCCATGGTTTTTGACTTGAAAGAAAAAGAAACAAGAGTCTTTAAGGTGGTCGGTTAAATGGAAATTATTGATTAAACAACTCAAAACACTATCAAATCAATCACGTAAACCTAAATTTATATAGTTAGATGAGACCAGCCATGAACATCAGAGGATTAGAAATAGACTTGTAAAGAAGTCTTTTCACCTAAATGTCTTCACTATGTCCCTACATCCACACACTTGATTTCAGTGAAGTCACGCGCGTTCGCCCCGGCCACGGGCTGTACTGCCTCTCGGGGGACATGAGGGGGTGGCCCTCACGTGGGCTTGGCAGAGAGCCACCACCTTTCTGCCTTTATCTTATGAATAAACACGTGTGGTACAGCCACACGCGCAACAAACCCCACTGCAGCTGACGTGGGACCTGACCGGACCCAGCTGCATTGACCGCCGGGTGGCTGGGTCTAGCAGGTGGCCGGTGGTGGTGGGTCTACTCGGTGCTGCTTGCATGGAGGCCTGAGTTTGATGATGATGAAGTCCAATCCCCACCTGAGATCTTGTTCAAGAGTTTGGTCAGGTGTGGGATGGACCCCAATTCCAAACCAGTTTCTTCTTATTAATCATTCCTGTTTCTTGTTACTGTTACAGTTGTTGTATTATCGGTGTCTTACTCGGTTTGGATCAGGAAATGAATTCATGGGGATGTACCATTTTTTATTGGTCATTATTCTATTGTGGTCTCTTTGAGAGGTACTGCCTGGTTCTGATCATCTGCAATGATGTCGTAACTTGTTCATGGGAAAAGAAAACAGAATGAAATCCATCATGAGGAAAAGATTCACCTGTAAAGAAGTGTTTCTGAAAAGTTATCTGAGGAAATCAACATCGATATTAACTCTCCCCACTAATAAAATGTGCAGCGATTCTTCAAAAGATTGAAACTTGAGGAATCATCATTTGCAGAAGTCAACATGTTTAAGATTTGCACAAAGAGGTTGTCCAAGAGCTGTGTTATGTTTAGACACGTAGAGATCAACACAGTTCTCTGATGGCCATCTCAGAGAAAGCGCCGGTTACATGGAGAAGCTGCACTTGAGATCAGGGACATGTGCAGTAAGTAGATCTTTGTCCAGGATACCTGTAATCTCCATGTTGGTGGTGCGGAGATAGAAACATGTTTAACCTATGAAGCAAACAGTGGTGGTAAAACAAACAGCGGAAAACAGCAGAACCACGTCCTTTCCAATGAAACGTCCTCTTTCCAAATGAAAGCAACATCCCTGTGTCACAGGAAAGAAACATATGCACATGCAGATGTATGTTCTCATCTTGTTATTAAGAAAGAGGTTTAAGTGAGAATGGGTGTAAGCCACAAACTCCACTTGCTAATGCACAATATCAATAGCAGTGGTTGGGCTACAAGGACCTTTGAATTCCGGATGTGGGAAGACCATGGACCAGAGGGCTGAGCTAAAGTTACTGACATGGTGGTGCCACGAATTTGAAAAGATAAGTCCCACATATGGCTCAAGGACATGTTTGTCCTGCATTCAAGATGGCCATCAAGGTAACGTCGCTTCCATGTCGATGGGGCATGTAGGAATGGCAGCAAGCCATGTCCATATCAAGTTGCTCAGCTGGCCAGACAGCCTTGGCCAGCCCTCTGTCCCACCTAGCAAGCCTCAAATCATTGGTGCAATTCCCCTATCTTCCTTCATCCTCCAGCAGTTACCTCCTCCTTCACCATGTATTTCTATATATATGGGCATAAACTGGGGCAAGGACTGCAAGCCTCGTGTGTTTCAGATTCTCCACAGAAGCAAGCTCCTTTGCTATTATCAGTCACATATCAGAAGCATGTCTCCACGTTCATACACCTCAAAATTCCCCAAGCACCATGCTCTGGCAAGATGTTTCAGACATGTGAGGGAGATGAAGTCTAGATTCTACATCGTCTGGAGATGCACAGTCATCCTTGTTTGTTGGGAGGAGTGATCTCTCTCTCAACGGGAGAGTCAGATCTACAAGCAGGAGAAAGGAGAGTTACTTTCTTGCGTAGTAGGAGAAGCGCCCTCCGGCTGCATATACTTAGATAGCACTTTTGATGAGCAGAGGTGTGGATAACTGCAAGCTGCCATTTGGTTTTGTAAATTGTATATACAGCATAAAACAATTTTCCTAGTGAATAGTTAGCTCACTGACTTAAATATCCTACAGATTTGTTTTTCATTTTTCGATTCCGAGCCTATTAATCTTAAGCATCTAGAGTGTTTGCATTGGAACCTCTTGTTCGAAACACCCTCTGATGAGTTGCGCCTGCCGCTTTCTGCAATCAAAGAACCAAATAATTAACACCAAGCTGAATCGAGCACCCCACAGAAAAAGATCGAAACAGCCAAAAGAATATCAAAACTATCTGTTTCTCAAACCCAAAGTGGGGTTAGTCCTCCAGTTGAAAGCTGATATCAGTGGTGTCTAACTACCAAAGGCTGAAAGCTTCAAAGTTTAAGAAAGTCGTGGCAACAACAGATGGATAAACATCCCCAAAACACAGACTGGTCACTTCTGAGATGAGCATTTTTTGACATTAAAGCACCAGCATGAGCATAAACGTGGAAATGTTTTGCATTCTTTTATCAAAATCTGCCAAACAGATAAGAGGAACAATCTCAGATCGGCTGAGATGCAATTTCTCTTGAAAAGTGATTAGCATCTTGAGGTTGCGGTACGAATTAGTGAAAAAGTATTTTCAATGACCGAGTCAATCCGGACCACCCACCATGAAAAGCAATGCAGGATCTGCAGCTAAGATTGAATAACGAAAGAATCTTTCTGACGGGAACATAAATATGGAAACACCACGTTGAAGATGGACCATATTTGAGATTGAAGCATAATCCTTCCACGGTTATGGAGCTTCGTGGTTTCCCAGACAGGGTTGTGGTCCAAGAACAATGTCCACAGAATGAATAAACCGTCATAGAAAGGGCCCAATCTAAGCGCACTCCAGTTTGGCTCGAGAGGCAAGCATCTTATGCCCACAAACATGGCTCCAACGGAATCGTGATATGTTCAATGATATGAACACGAAGATCCTGGTCATGAAGGCATAAAATTCTGATCAGAGGCCACATGAAACAAGTTAGCTTATGTTTGAAATTGACATAACCTGGCTATCGAAATAGGTCATGAAATTTGGCGCCCGTAAATTTAGGAGGTATGTAAACAGGTTCGACCAGTTTCAATTTAGCAATTACTGCATCTATGGTAAAGACATTTGCAAGGACTAGCCGTGCAGAGGTCGTGAAAAAAAATAGAAAATATTGCCAATTAACTGCCAAACGGAGGGGAACAATTTTTTTATTCTATTAACAAGATGTCAAGTCACACATTTCGTCTCCTGGCTGATTGGTTACTTCCAAAACCAAGCTCTCCTTTACTAGCGTATCAGTTCCTAAAAGGAGAAGTAAAGCATCATCGTTTATACATTTACTGTTTTTGGTGCTACACCAATTCAGCATGCAAATCAGATATCCTCTTTTACAAGCTCCCATGGTTCATCCCATGCTTCCTTTTGGCTGACCATCACCTTCGGTGTCCCTTCCTGGTACGTTCCTTCACAACCATGCTCGTGTTGTTCAACTGTTAGAGGATCTAAACTTGCTATTTCAACTCCCACTACGGATTCAACTGGTTCATGAATTTGACTGCCTTCGCTTCCTTCTGTGGAAGTACTCTGATTCTTGAAAGGCAAATTTGAAGACAACGAACAATCCTTGTCATTGGTGAAGTTAGAGACGCTAAAGCATGGGCTGCAGACACCTAAATCGTTATGAAATTTATCCTTCAGTAACTCCACATCCTGACAAATTGCTTCAATTTGTCCCCTTGCAAAAGTGGAAAATAACCAAAATTAGTGTCTTGAATCAAATATAGTGCCAATTAATGCTTCCTTGTATCATTAGAAAGAAAATTAATCCAATTTACACTCACTGTAATATATCAACAATGCTCCCACGATCTGTCAGAAATTGACGCAGCTGCCAATAACATTAACAGTACAAGGAATATTAATGAAATGCAAGAACTAACCATTTAACCAGTTGTTGGAATGACTGAAAATCTTGTGTTTTGAGTTAAATAGATCACACCTTAGAGTTTTCCTCTGCTTGTTGATGAAGCTTTTTCGAGTCTTCCATCACTTGCTCCATGATCAGTTGCTCTTGAGCAAGAACTTTACTTGCAAGTTCCTTTTTCTTTAATTTCTGTAGTTCTGCTTCTGCTTTTGCTGCATTTGCTGCAGCTATCCTTGCTTGAAGATCCAGGTTCAACTGTTAAAATGAATAACAGTTAGTGCAACTAGATGCTACAATACCTAAAGCAATATTTACCTGTATCCACTTATGCTTTATCTCAACAAAAAATTTCAAAACGGTCAAACTATACCTCTTCTAGAAACGCAACCTGCCATTACCTACTTTGCAGTTCCATTCTTAACCAACTACGTAAATCTAGTCAGATAAAAACAAGAAAGGCTACTAAACAAGATATAAATTAACTTTAAATTGTATCAGCAGTTCAGGAATTGTCAGATAAACATATTAATGAAAATTATTTCCATCAATTTAGGGTCTGAAATGGTGAAATCCTCCAAAGTAACATGTTCAGAAATATGTGCATCAACAGAGTCAAACCAAACAAGCTCTGCAGAATGTAAAGGATCTCCCAAGACCAATCTGCAGATTCAAGTTACCTCATCTATTATGCAAAGATATTTATCTCTTTTGTCAGATATATGTCCCAAGCGAGACCGAATCTCCCGTAGTTCAGTTGCCAAAATAGATTTCTCTCCATGAACTTCTCCAGCATACTGTTATCAAGGAAACAAAAAACATTAACACGAAAATCCTTGCATACTTTTGGCTACTGGATTTTTAAGAATCCCAAAGAATAAAAAACAATTAGAAATGACCATATCATTTGCTTCCCGTCCATGTGCTGACAATTTTTTGACGTCTTCAGCACTATTTAGAATATCAGCCCCAGCATACATTGCCTCAAACTTTGCAGATTCTGCTTCCTTCTCACGCATGTCTACCTCTTTCATTAAGAGGTAGACCGAATCCATTGCTTCCAATAAGATGTCCTGCACCATGTGAAGCATGGAACTCATCCAAGAATCCAAACGAGAAGATAATATATATATGGCATATTAACATCAGATAAAAAAACTAAAGCAACATAGGATTCCTGGGTATTGAATCATTAGAACTGCAGCTTGCGTTCATCAGTACTCTTGAGCCTTGAATGTGGAGGATAAAAAGAGAAACAGAATTGATGGCCAGAAAAGGAACCAAGATAGGGACTATCACTCTTAGCACCATCAAGAACACAGTTTTTCATCACATAGCTCACATGTTCCAAGATTAACCATCAGTAAAATGTGAATAAACTGTAACAAAAAAAATTTAGACATACACACCCACACACACATACAACAAAAAACTCTAAAAGAGTAGAAACGTCCAGGTAACTGATATGGTCTTTCCAAATTGAGGACCAGCATGTTACCAACATGGTTGCATATTGACCCATACCGGCTGATGCATTACCCATCACCAAGATGGCACAGCCTGAAAAATTCTTGAAAGTTTCTTAATTGACTTCAATTACTTCATAATTATTCTTTAAATAGAAAAAATATAAAAAGGCCAATATGCCCCTATTTACCATATCAATCAGCAAATAAATATGGGGTTTGAAACCAAATACTGGAAACATTGTTGAGGACCATGCAGGCAAGAGAATTCTAGACCACAGACACTTTTTCCATGCAACATAGCGACAATCAAGTGGCCCTCCCAAACACTTGTCATGAGTTCCAGTTAGAGTTATGTTGAAGCTGGATGTACAGGATTTTTCTAACTATGTGAGCAGTAAACCATGCTACATGGTAACCATGTAGACTTCAAGCTCAGCCTGTCAAAAGAATTCTGATTTATGCCCACTAGGACTAGCATCTCATTTTGAAACGGTTTCAATTATAATATAAAAAAGTAAGAGATTGTATACACACACACATGCAGATGTATTGTCAGCTTTCAACATTATACTCTAATTTAGTTGTATATATATCATTTACACATGTAGATGTGTGTACATGTGGGAGGTGTGCATGTGAGCAAGTGTGCTATGTATACACATACACGTGCACCACGCATATACCCCCATGCACATGCACCCACCTGCACCACACCTCCATTGCAGTTTTCCTTGTTGTAAATGCTACACCAGCATCAACACTCACCCTCATGTGACATAGTGGATCATCAATCGAAACCTTGAAGCGAGAAAAGACGAAGGCTACTAAATGTATAAGCAACAAATAGATGTAGAAACAACAAAAGCACAAAGGAAGCTTTTAACTTGGGTGAGTCATGTTCAATTATCTGGAAAATAGAGAAAGATCATATTTCTTTGGCATTGCTTCATGCCTAAGAGATGGAGCTCCAAACAGACTCAAATGGACAAGTAAGAACACTGCAAAAGCATTTATCTCTGCTTTAAAGCTATTCCTCTTCCAAAATATTACACAATGAGATATAAGAAACATCACTGGTGTATCGTATTGCATATCGGTATACGCCGTATCGTAACACATTTGTAAATCTACCTTAACGTATCGTAAAATTGTTTTTTTTTAATTAAAAAACACTAAACAAGTAGGAAAAAATCAGGAAAATAGCTAAAAAATCAGAAAATTCAAGAAAAATGTATTTCATATAAAAAAAACTTCGTCACACGTAAAGAACATTAGTGATTCATCATTCATCATTCATAAACCATAGGGATATATATTAGCAACAAATTCGAAAATGAAAAGTAAGACTAAGAAATTCAAAATAACATATTAAAACACCCATGATCCATCGCAAGTTTAAAAAGCATTTCATCAAATCAATGGTTTCTTCCTCAAATCAGCGATTTTTTTGGAGAAACCAGCAAAATCTCTCCCTCTCACAGCCTTTAGAGAAGTTTAGAGAGAGGGAGAGAGGGTCGCCGTTTAGGGCCTTGGGCCCCTTTTTTCAAATTTTAACCCCATATCATAAGAGAGGGGTGTATCGTGTATTGTTCATTACACCTTCCCTTATCGTACGATACACCCGATAGGGGAACGATAAGCAGGCATACAGCGTATCAAGCCTGTATCATCTAGGTTTTCTTCACCCAAACGAGTTGTATCATACAATACAGATAACATTGATAAGAAACATACCTTATTCTTTGTAGCCTCATTGATCAGGTCCTCAACAATATCAACAGTAATTTGGCTAGTTTGTCCATCAGAACTTATAGAGCAAGAGTCTTCAGCAGTTCCCATGGTCATTTTTTCTTCAACAACCAGACTTTCATGACCATCATCTGACTTTTGCTTCCACAGCTCACTGTTATCAATATTACTGGCATTGACTTTCCTTTCAAAGGGATCCATAAGCTCATCAATGCTCACATACAAATCTGAGAGCCCCGTTGTTTTAGATATTCTATCCTGAACCAAATTTGGGGGGTTTTCTGCCTGATCAGGGCAAGCACAACATTCTGTTGAAACTAATCCAGGAGCTGTTGAGGAGTCTTCTACTATATCACTGGAGGAATCAGGAAACCTTGAAGCAGTAGCTAAACTGGGGAAATCCTCATGAGATTCAAGTCTATATACAGGAATAGCTGAAGCATCTTCTGAATTAACATTGAAATTGCACATCCTTGTGGCATTTTCATGAGTTAAAGTGGGAAAGTCCTCATGAGATTCAAGTGTAAAATGAGTCTCCTTGTCCTCTGCTGAGGGAGCAAACTCATCTATGTCACACAAAAATAAAAATGTCAACTTTGTTAGCCACCAAATATGTTTAAGAAAGATGTGTAGTTATATGGGTCAAGACACTTAAAACTGAAGTTGAATAAACAGTTTCTTTTAAGTTGAAAGGATAATAATCAGGCTTGGTTGCAAAAAGAGTCTAATTTAAATAATAATGGGAAAGTAATCATGAAAAGCATGACTGCGCTCTTACCTCCAGTTGCAAAACATGACACGTTTAGACCATTTGTATGCTCAATGCCCAAACTCATCCGTGGCAGTACCTCCTCAACAACAAACTCTATAGCAAATTCTATCTCATGGCCATGTTCAAAAGCAGCAGCCTTCAACAAACGATCATCAACCTGTTGCACAGTTTAGACCTCTCTGTTTCAGTCATAACATAACATCTTTATTTACATGCCAAGAGCACCAGCAGCATCATATGAAAAAGAGGGTTTTTAATTGCACATGCGGAAAACAGATTGACAACAATACATGTAGATGAAGAACATGAACAAAGAGCTAGGTGTTTTCTTTTCTTCGACAAGGGACTGCTACTACTCTGGTAAAGGCAGATTGGGCATCTTTCAGAACACATGTCGCAAAGAACTTTACATCCACACCCTTAGTTTGCCCAGTCCACGCACTCCGAGTTCAAGTGGTTCAGCCCACCCAAAAATGTACATCAGTATTGTCTATGATGATCACCCATATCATCAAAATGGATGGTGGACAATGTCGATGTCTTCCAGAATATGATTGTGTACTGTACAATACAGGCCAAACTTTTATTCTGACAACCACAGCTTTTTTCTGTGGCGGACAACAAATAACCACTGTTCAGTAAAAAGACTTTCAAAATTCAACCATCTATTGAAGCATGAGAACAAACAGTATGCACCATAATCTGATTGATGTTTCATATGCATCTGAGAAAAACCCTTAAACCCTAGAAAATCCAAGGAGAGAAGAAAAAATTGATATTGATATTTTTTTCACAAATCTAATAGGAGAAAGTACCTGAGGAAATAACTCTTGTAGAGTCTGATGAGTTTTGAGCAGACTCATCACTCAAGGCAGCCAAATATCTGAAAAACGACCATGCAGAAACAGGTTCTTTAATCCATCCATCCTCAGCATGAATATCACCATAGCCAGCATAGAGCTAAGCTGCTAAAGTTCAAAAAAGATGTTGCCCTACTGATCTAAACAAAAACAACAAGAAAAGCCAGAAATTGAGATTGTATTTTTCCCTCTTTTGGGTTTAGTAAGTAGACAGAGCTTCCACTATCACAAAAGCAGATACGAACTCAAAACTCATGAACTCTTTAATATCTGACGAGTTCCATGGAGACTCGTCCTTCAAGGCAAAGAGAAATGAGCATGCAGAAAAGGTTTTTAATCTATCCATCTTTAGCATGCATATCACCATAGCCACCACAACATTAAAAGTCAACAACAGTCTTTGCCCCACTCGTTTAAACAAGAAACGGCAAGAACAAAACATAGGAATTGAGGTTGTGTTTTTTTTTTTTTTTGCTATTTTTTCTGAGGGTTTAGTGACGTATATAGGGCTCCGGCTATCATAAAAGCAGTTAAGGATTTAAAACTCATCAGGATTCTCCCTGCATAAGCCAAACCATGAGGGAAAAATTAAAACATGAAGAACACAATGAGGATCGCCTAATTCCGATAAGTTCACCATAACCAACAAGAAAACACTGAAGCAAGTGATGCAACTTGCCACCTTTGCTGAAGATGATCACGAACAATTGGGCTTCATCGTCCTTAAACACATGAAAATCCGATTACTACAAAAAATTCTCCTAGAGAATTATTCTCTACAATACAAAATCAAATGTTATTCAAGAAAGAAGAAATGCCTTTACTCTCTAAAATACACAAAGGTCCACTATTCAAGACAAACCCCTCAGGAAAACGATGTTGAGATCCAACTTGTTAAACAAGACAAGAATCAAGAACGATCAACCACCCACTTCACTCTTTTTAAACCTGTACGAAAAAGCACGAGAGAGAGAGAGAGAGGAAAACCAACTGCTACTAACCAGCAGGAGAATTATCCTTTCAAACTACGTGATTGCACCGAAGGAAAAAGGAAAAAGGAAAATTCACATGCAAAGTAAACAGAAGAGGAGAAACGAAGCACGACCAATCGACAGAACATCCATCGTCTCGCCAATAACTAAAAGAAGAATAAAAGAACTCTGAGCACGTACCAACAGGTTGACGGAGAGAGAGAGAGAGATAGAGAGAGAGGCGACGACGACGACGAGGAGACGACGGAGTCTCTACTCCTGAAGAAGGCGGTGAAATCGGAAACCGAAAATCCCGAACTTCCAGAGTCTGCAGAAAAGAGCGATCCGTTCGACTTGGGGCGCGCCAAGCTCCGTTTTATAGGGAGGAAAAAGAGGACGAATTCCTCGTTGGCGCGAGACGAAGGGTATTTCTGTCAATTCGTAGAATCCACAAAATCTTAACCACCAAGATAAGGCCCCAACTATACACGTCTCTAATGGCGACAAACTTCTCCTCCTTTTTTTAATCTTTATATTTGGATAGATTCAACTCGGAAATGAGATCAAAGTTGGTTCAGAGAATAACGGCTTTTGATTCACAAGAATTCGGCAAGAAAATGGACAATTCTTATGTGAAAATATAAACAACTAGTTGATTTGTAAGCTTTTGTTCATGCTCACCATATTTATACCGTCAAATCAGCCTCAATGTGATTTGAATCGTATAATTCAAATTTAAATTGCACGTACAAAACAACGCTGAAAGAAAATTATGAAAAGAATGTTTTGATTATTACTCAGTGTGGTTCGAATCCCGATGAAGATTCAACTCCATTAATCCGACTTTGCACTGTGGTCGAGCAGCCTCGAACTGGGTCCAGATTTTGCCAAATGGCCGGTAGTCTGGAACTCAGCCGTTTGGAATTATGTTTGAACCAATTTTAAATTGCATGCATCCGCATATAAAAGTTTATAGGGGAAGAATTATAAAAATCCAACGTATCGGTTAGACAGTTACACGGATGTAAAGCGAGCGAACTGAAAATCCTGCTTGAGTTGAGCTTTACAAGGCAAGCTTGACTCGGTACTCAAGCTCGGAGTTTAAGCTTGAGCTCGACTTGTTTAACCTCACGTCACTATATATATATATATATATATATATATATATATATATATATATATATATATATATATATATATATATATATATATATATATATATATATATATTCAACGAAAAAACTACAAAAGAGATGTCAAAATTCAAAAAGATAAACTTTATTTGTATATTTTTTAATTTCCGATGTGCACTTGTATGATCGGTGGCATACCTATATCACTTTTATTCTCTGTTTTTCAATTTCCAAAGTCCACTTGTATGATGAACACCCAAGTTTACCAAAATGGCAGAGTGTGTCAAATCTAAGACTTAATAAAGCTCTCACACTAACTAAATGCTCCACTGCCAGAAATATATCAGTTATAAAATTTTATAAATTCTCTCCCGGGTAGTTAGAGGCTGGTACCCCGTCATTAGGGCCTGTGTCTGCTTCAGCTTACGCATGGGGTGATGCCCATGCCATTCGAAGTAGTGACCAGCCACCTACTGGCGGCTGGCTGCCTGGCCAACGAGCTTAAACAAGTTGAGGTAGAAAATACCCATTACTAGATTCAGTTTATCGTGCTCATTTCTATGAGTAATAAGCACTTTACACGATTTTTCTGAGCAGTCAAAATTAGATTTTGTTGGATATTAAAGGGGATATAGCCTTTTCGATGTCAAAATGCTTCAAGGTCAACTTATAGGTGGAGTAAACGAACTGTCATACGGACTTCAGTTTTTGAAGTAGCCCGTGAAATGAACATTAGAAGTTGAAAGGTGATTGCAATTTTAAAGGCATATAATGTGTTCTTGTAGATGAACAAAAAGGTTGAAATAAGGTGCAGCTCCCATGTAGAGAAAGGAGCTTTCCTTTTGGACATTCCAAAGGTGAAGGTACTCGTGGACCAAGGTAGTGAAGGAAAATAAATGTTACAAAAGAGGCAGGAATCAAAGTTGGTGCATGAGAGAGAAGGGGCTCTTTATGTTTCTCCTGAAAAAGAAAACTACATACAAATGAAAGAAAAAATAATAGTAACAATAGCCTAAACTAAAAGCTTAGACATGAGTTTGCGCCATCAAACCCATCTTTACTTTATGCCCCATACATCCCTATGAACCATTTTACAAGGAATTAAACCAGACAGATATAGCGTGGAAGAAAACCCAGTGGATTTCCATGGTTCCTTGTACAGCTATCCTGTTTTTGTGCCCAGCAGTGGCTCCAGGAAACTGACTTGGTTTCTTGCCGAGTTCTGCCCTAAAGACCTTGCTGAGTTAGATTCTTGGGACTTTGCTGAGTTTGGTTCTTCATCTGAGAGGTTCTTTTGGACTGAGTTCAGGAGCGGACCTTGTCTATTTGATGCACCCTGGAGAAGGATTTTGTATCAGCAAAACCAAGCTAAAGACATTAAAAAAATTCAAATGAAAAAGAGAAAATGAGAAGAGGTTAAAAGGCAGAACACTTGGACAATTACTTCCAACGAATAGAATGACAATCAGCAAAGAAAAGCACTTGTCGTGATCAAAACATAATAGACAAGGATAACAATGGAAAAGGACACATTTAGAATTGAGGATAGAAAAATGAGGAAAATGACAGCTAACAAACAAGGAGGAGTCACTGAAAGATGACTAAAGTCACTAAACACGTGAACCTTCCATTGACAGCGCTCCAAGTAAACCCCTTATAACAGAAGCCTTCTGTATCCAAAGTGTGGCACGGTGGAAATGATTTCTAATCTAAGAGGGAGACTCCATAGCTATTTTCAACTGGCTGTCATATGGGTCATATGGGCAGTTTCTTTTCTTTTTCCAAGCATTTACCTAAAGAATGTAGGGTAAGAGGAATTGAATTTTTTCCAGGGAAGAAAATCAAGAAAGAACTAAGCATAGGCAAATTGTAGGAAAATCCATGTTTGTAAAAAAAAAGAAAAAAAAAAATGTAACTTAAGCTCAGGTCATCCGAACATAGAAGCAGAGAACATGAGGCACTCTGAACATAATTACGTACTGGCTTTTGTCCAGTCAATCTCCGGGCAGATGGGGCTCGTGCAACAGATGAAGCAGCAGCAGCAGCAGCAACACGAATCCTGAAAATACATCATCTTCCAGGTTATAACTACGTCAAGTATATGAAGGACTGTGCAGCTTCAACCAGCATAATAAAATAAATAAAAATGAAAAAAAATCATTCCAGAAAATCAGAATATGTGTGTGTATGAGAGAGTGAGTGAGAGAGGGAGGTCAGCATCTAGCAGCATTCTTCTGTTATTTTGACATCAAAGACCCAAACTGTAGGTTCAGGATAACTAATCATGCACTTTGCTTGGTTAACTTTAAGTGAAAAAAGGAGTTACTATCTAGTCTGATACTGACCAATTATTTTGTTTTCATATAACCAGGAAGCAATAAGTTTAGCTAATTTAAGCTTTACTTTCTGTGCTGCATCTGAATTAACCAATGTCCATATCAAAGTTCAGATTATTCTGATACTGAAATACAAATAGGCTACGTCCAGAAACAATGAGAAAACAATATGGGTTCATACAGTAACAAAGAATGTAGCCTATGAGAGAAAAGAGGATGGCACTGAGCCATACAGTCAAGGGAGGTTTCTGAAACAAATCACTCTGATATAAGGAGGTTTACTGTGATATGTTACCACTTATTAAAGCTAGATGAGGGGATGATGCCTACTTTGTGCGTTAGGATAATTTTTTTCTCTATACACTTATGGAAATGTTATTAACTTCTTATCTACTTTTATCACTTCCAAAAATTTGAAGGACCATTTCTGCAAAATTAATTTATAAAAAGATTAATTGCCTTCTGAATCCACTCCTCTCCGACTGTAAAGTTGATTAAGATACAACTGATTATAGTTAACTGCCACCCACTTTAGGTTGACATTCTCCCTTCATACTGTTTTTAGGTCAAATGCTGATTCTCTCTTTTCCTTTTGATATATATTCAGAAAAATGTATCATGCACATAATCATTATCGAATACTAAACAATTACAGAAAGCTTTATAATGGTCATATATTGGATAATTCAAAAAACAAAATTTTAGAATTAGATACTTTTGCAGATTGATGTTGGACTTGGAATATAAGCACAATATAGACAATTTATATATAAAATAATGGACATAAAATATACTAATGGAAAATATATCTACAATGAGAACATTGAGAAGGGACATATAATATCAAAACATTAGTTAGTAGAAGTTTCTTGAGGATTTCTTTTTCTTTTTTCCTCTGGGGCTTCATGTAGCTTGTCCATGTGGATGGGCTGGCTGTTAAATGGTGGCAGGTTAAGCTAGGGCCTCAAGCTGAACGTCATGTTGGACTTGATCTCATACACCTCCTATTGGGAGAAGGAATAGAAGAACATTTTCAAACTCAAAAGTAGGTGGTTAAACTAATAGGCAATACCATCAAAGAAGTGCACAAGTGGAAGGATGGCATAAATAAATAAGGAAATAATCATTGCAGAAGAAGTTAATTTTCTTCAGAATTTTTAACACAAGATGCAGAACAGCAATATTTTTGTGTATAAAATTTACAAATGGATGAGATACGGTGCAATCTGACTGCATGCATGGCGTGAAGCCTGGGAATCCTGCTCCACAGTTAACAGAACAACGTTTGGAGGTTCTGTCAAATGGCAGAATGTATGCAGGCAAATTACTTATACCTTTTATGCACATCAACATATTCATCAGTCTCGTCCACAATCTCTTCCTGCATTGTAGAAGATATAAAAAGTTAATTCTACCAGTTAATTGAGATATTAGCACTTCTATTCATGCCAGAGGTAGCCGAGCAGGCAACTTAGTACAGAGTATAGGTATAGGAGCTAGAAGAATGCAAATAGCATTAGCAAAGATACAAAGAGAGCTAGGTGCTAAGTCACATAGGTATGTGAGTTATGCCCACAACCAGTACCGTCACAGTGGTATGCCAATACCAGTACGGCAGTATGCTGTTGGCACACTTTGATCGGTTCCGGGTTGGAACTGATCCAAACTACCGTTTTTTCTTACCCCAACTACATTTTTTTCTTACGTTTTAACCATATTTTTGTTAGTCTATTTATGTTTTACGACATTATATGTAGGAACTATTAAATATTGTTTTAATTATGTGTTTATATATGTATATAGACACACACACTTTTCTTACCGTACACTCTCCATAACAAGATTTTCTAAAATTGTTGTTCCCCTACCCGCTTCCCCGTACCTATGTGACTAAGCCTAGGCGTAAATTACAATTTTATTCGGCTACAAGAGAAATTAGGACTACTTGTTAGAAATATGTTGGCATGCTATAGGAGTCTCACAGGCAAGGTGGTACGGTTTGTGGGAATTAGAAGGTACGGCTCACATTGGGAGGAGAAAAAAGCAAATGACAGCAACTAATGCAACATACTTGGACATAAAATGATAAACGGGCACATATGAAACATACACGATGATACCACATATGTATGTACGTACTATGTACATATGCATATATTTATTTACCTGCAAAAGTTCTTCAAACACATCCTCCAACGTAATGATACCAATGACTTCTTCATCTTCAATGTCCTCTGATAGTTGTGCATCAGCATTGAATCCACCATCGATCAGCTGAGAAGAGGGTTTCTTATTTGGAGAGTCCACTGTATTTGTCCCTTTCTCCACATCAATATACTGCTCTGAATTCTCATTCTGTGTGTGCAGCAACGGAGAAGCGAGGGAAGCATCTGTGGTCCTAAGTTTATTCTCTTCACCATTCTCACCATCTTCAGTTACTGGAGGATTTCTAGCCTTTGCTTTAGTCTTCACTACAGCAGCCATGTGGCTGCTTCCTTTTTGAAATTCGTTCAAGATGTCATACAGCGGCATGTCAGCTGGAACCCTGTTTAAAGAAGGTTAAAAAATAATAGGCCACACCAAGTTACCAGCTATGGACATTGCAAAGTCAATTCTAGTACACATACCTTGGGATTCTCCTTATAGAAACAGCACTGACAGGAGTCTCTGTCTCTGCTCGCACTGTTAGAAGACTTTTCACCTACCAAAATTATATGTTCGGATTTAGCAAAGACAAGCAAGCAAAAAGTTAGCCCTTCTTTTTCTTCCCAACTTACCAGGAGAAGACCAATTATGTTTTTTGGGTTGCCCGAGTACACAGGAACTCGACTGTGTCCCCTAGCAAGGATTTTTCCCATTGCTTCCCTGATTTTGAACACCCATATAAGAATTGTGGTTCACAACATTCATAACAACTAACAAATCATCTAGTGCAATCATCTCATGAACTGTTAGATATCCCAACCAATCTCAACAAACAAACATATACAATAATATGATCTCCGAATATAAACCAACAGTCTCACCAATCCAACTTGGAGTCAACATCCAAGGAAAACGTTGATTCTATTGGTGTCATGGCCTCCTCAGCAGTCTGTTCAGTCACATCAAAGAACATAAGAACACAAATGTTAGATTTTATACTCCTTCATGCATACATAGGAATTAGGATGTCATGTTAGAAACAAGTACAAGCTTCCAATATAAAGAGGCATCAAATTTTCATAATGCTCAAGTTCAATCATGTTTCTACTTTCTGCTTAAGATCACAGTCGTAGGAAGGAGACAACTCTCCTGCTCATACTTCTAGTAAACTCTACTCCAATACATCAGGGATCACCATTTCAGCTCTACATAAACATATAAGCCATTAATTAATTGCATGACATTTCTTCAATGAAGAAAAAAATCTCAAAAGCTTTTATTTGACATATTTGGAAAGATTTTTGAAAAGGACATATGCCACATCACATCTATTAGCCACTAGAAGGAACAAACTAAGTTTAGCATCTAGCTAACCACAGTATGTGCCCCAAACATGAGAAGAAAAACCTAAATAGAGAAAGGCAGAGCCTAGCTTCAATTAAGGAAAGCCTAAATAGAGAAAGGCAGAGCATAGCTTCAATTTAAAGAGGGAAAAACACAAAAAGAGTACATGTGTTCTACCCTGTCCATAATATGATATATAAATGAGGAAAATTGGAGAATCAACTTAATGTTCATTTCTCTTTTCCGTGATTAAGACATCTAACTACAAAGTACAAACTATAAAGCCAAAATGAGTTTCCCATTGCTTGTGACTATACTAGGTGAGAAGTAGTTTGATAGCAAAATAATGCTGCTTTCATGAGAAAGGCTTGATAACTTTAGCGTTTGTACCTTTTCAGTCAGATCAAGTGCACCACTTATGATTGTTGTCTCATCATGTGTTAATTCACCACCCTTACCAGCCTAGGAACAAGCAGACAAACAAAATTTCAGAACATGGATCAGTGATACAGGCCTAGGGAGCAGGAATTTTCACCGGCCTCCAGAATGCCATAATATGAACATAAAAATTTTGTTGACAAGTAAGATACCTCTTTACCGTGAATAGAAACAAGGGCTTTTAATTGAGCACGCCTGAAGAGTGCAGATTCATTATGCCCAAGCACAAAGTCCAGAACCTAAAAAAAGACAGCTCATTATTGACAAATAAAGAGACACCATTCAAATAGCTTCTATTTTGATTAGCCCAGCTAAAATCTCCAGAAAAGATTGGTTTTTAGGTTTCAACTTGTCACAAGATATTCGAAAATAGTCAAGACATTTACAAAATAAGCAAAGGATACATCTCCATTATCTGGAAATCACATTTCTAGTGGAGATTTTCCCGTTTTCCTTTTCTTAATGTATTGGCAACTGGGGCTGGGCAGGCCCTAGAAGACCACGACAAGGGATGGACACTGGTTATCAGCTTGGCCTCCCCCAAGTTGAAGGTCCTAAGCTGAAGCCCTAGACATAGTTCAGACTTCTGACAGTGCACAGACACTAATATTTAACATAAAACCAATAAAAATTGATAACATTGTTTTGCAGTTTGTACATAAAAGATAAAGGTCTTTGAGCAGAGAAGTCACCTTCCCAATAGGATAGGCTATGGGATAGCAAATTATCATCAGAATACGGACAAGCCAAACAAAATTTGCTCCTACAGCAAGCCCATACCTTGAGCAGATGGCCTGTGGAATAACCTGGAAATATTGTACAATAGAAACAAAAATCATTTGATTAGATCTATATCAAATTAAAAGCAGAGACAGAACATATAGAAGGATAAGCTAGATATTCCTATAAGCTGTGCCCCTAGATACTGGGTTTGCAGCATACCTCTCCAAAAGCTAAGACAAAAGTTACAGACAAGACCACTGCAAGAAATGGATTGAAAAGTTTGTCCAGGTAAATTGGAAGTGCCTGAAAAAAGGAACAGATAGAAAATCCAAGTACGTTATTTCCAATCATGATCCATTATCCATATCTAAATGCATGCAGGAAGATATCTTCTCTGCATAGTTTATACACAACGATAAAATTAGTTTCACACCCCTAATTATTATCCTCCATATCTTCCAAAAAGTCATAGAGGTCATGCATCTGACTATGGAAAGATGAATATCTCTATTTTAAACAAATACTTGATTAGGATACAACAGAATTCAGTTGGAAGTAATGGAGCCGATGCAATACAAATGAACTCAGCCCCAGAACCACCAGCTAAAATATTCCCCAGTTCTCCGCACTGGTGGTCATGATTTATTGGCATTATTTTTACGATCAATGACTTTGAAGTTTGAACTTCTCTACAAGTGCATAAAGGTTCTCGCATGTGTAGTGTTTGTTGTTTTTGTTCTATTTTTTTCCCCGTACTACAATACCATGAGATGAAGAATGACAAGTAGTTGCTGAAACAGTTCACATAAATCATTCTCTAACTAATATAGTAGTACTATAACAATATAATATTAGGATTGAGGATGATAAAGAGTTCAAGCTGATTAGGTGACACGTGCAATAACTTCTTCCTTATCCTTCTCATTAACAATAGGCAGATTCTTGAGAAATTGAGACGAGAGAATCCCCTGGGTATTGAACTCAAACTCCTGAGCTCCTTCAGCTTTAAGGCCGTAAGCCACCCATCTAGCCCTCTGAGTACTATATCGTCAATACAACATTAGGTTATGATGATGAAGAACGACATGAAGTCAATGAAACACTGTGAACAATAATCATGCCAGTACATACACCAGCTGGCAAGGTGATGTACAGCCATTCAATAATACAAAAACTATGAACTTACGAGGATGAGGTACGATAAGAAGTCCACGATGCAGTTTCAGAAAAATCATGTGTAAATGCAAAAGAATCCCGACACGATCACAGAGAACAGATCAACAGTAAGTAGATAGGTCGATGCCATCAGCATATATGTTTTTGTCAAAAGCAGCAAAGTGAATACCTCCATGGCACATGCATTGCACAGAAGAAGCGTCACAAGAAGTTGATGTTGTTTCTGAACAACTGGAAGGATGGCAGCTGCAGAGATAAACCCGTTTGAGCACCACAAAAGGATAACAGTTCATCCAAAGCCATAAATTTTTAAATGTCAATTGCTATTGACACTACTACTAGTATGATCAAATTTCCAGAAGAACTTATACGTAAATGCACACGCTACAGTCGAGTGCAAAAGCAACGTATGCCCTTTCTGCAAGGAAGAGAATGAAGTTTTGATGTTCAAATCCCCGAAAATGGAAAGCATCAAAAGATAAAACTGAAAGCAGAAAAACTGAAAATTGACAAAAAAGGAATCCAACAAATTACTAGTTTTGTTACTATCATTATTGTATTTATTATAAAGGTGCATAGAAACCACAAGCAACAGAACAAAAAGTACATCGAATTCACAATTTGTGCACCATTCAGTAAGACAGTATTAAATATTCTAGTCCACACACACGCAAACTCCTGAGATACGAGGGAAGAGGAAGCAATGGGAGAGGAACGGGAAGTCAAAGAAAAGACATATAAACAGATTTACGGAGACTTAAACATATACGTTACGCAAAACAAGCCTAACATCGAGGAGAAAAGAAATAAGAAGTGACAGAATCCACCATGAGAGACAAAGAGAAGAAGCAGAAGAAGGACGATCAAGAGGATCTGAATTCAAAGAAAAAGAGAAGGAAGGGAGAGCGCACCGGCCTGCTTCTTCTCGACAGGGGTGCCACTGCGCTCGAGGATCTCGAGGTCAACAAGGCCGAGGGACATGAGACCGAGCGTGAGGCCCGACATGATTCCGGCGAAGAGCACCAGGAAGCAGGAGATCCCGGCGTCGGCGAACCACCAGAAGGACCCGAACTTCACGTCCTCCGCTTTCAGTAATCCGCTTCCGCCTCTCCCCATCGTCGCCATCCCCGTCGCTCCTATCCATTCGATCGGGAGCATCTCCTCCTCCTCCTCTCTCTCCGCAAGAGTCTGTACTTTCCTTCTCTTCTTCCTCGATCAACAAATTAATTACAAAATGGCTGAAAGATGGGACAAAGAAAACAGGGCGAGTCTTTGGCTGCTGCACGGTCTCTGGTGGCTCGCTGTTCCGCCGCTGTATATCCGGAGCGCCGGGTCGAACAGACGAAATGCGCAATTACTGATATGTCCCTGACCTGTACGAACAGAATTCCACGAAACCCCGCGTCCTCACTGCGTGGCGGCAATGAAATCGCGCTCGAACCGAACTTGGGTAAAATATTGGTTCCTTTCAGTGGAAATTAGAAAAATATTCTTGGCTATTCTTGTAAATTACCATGATGTTGGATCGCGAGTCAATTTTCCAAAAATACAGGAACTCTTACTTTTGACTCGACTTAATTAACTTCGTTATAAAAAAAATATGGAAAAATTCTCCCATGTGGCTGATCTTGTACAATAATAACGAGGATGGGCTTAAGATTCTTTTGTTTTTAATCTAAAGTTCTAAACCACACTTCATCCGACAACAATTCCAATCCCTTCTCCCATCTTAAATTCTACTTTTTTTTTTAATGCGAAAAAGGAAAATATGAATTTAAGTATGAATCTTAGGTCTAATTTAAATTTCTTAGTTTAATAAACCATTTCATTTTACAATAAATATTTTGTAGTATCAACAAAAGCATGTCTCCATATCTACATTATCTCTGTAAGTATGAGGTTTCAGATCTTCTCATTAGAACTCAAACGAAGCAACAAAAGTAGCCTCGAGAACAAAGACATCGAAAATATGAAGGCTGGCTCAAAAAAAGTAGCTTCTTAATTAAAAAATTTACGACATGATCATTATCTGAAAGCTGACTTGTTCGTAACAAATCTGCCAGCATGTTTTATAGAAAAAGTGGATCTGCTTTGAGTGAAAAGTTTTTTTTCTAATGAGAACAGTTAAGCAGGTCAGATTCGGATCAGTTAAATAATTTAACATTCGATTCAAATCTGGTCGACTGCCATGAAAAGCTCCAATGTTTTCAAAGTGCTCTTGGTCTTGACTCTGACAATATTGATCTTTGGAAGAAGAAAAAAATTCTAGCCTACTTTTTTTAAAAAAAAACTTTTAACTAAAGAAAAAAAAGATCTTTAAGAAGAATAATTATTATTCGTAATTGCCAAACGAAGGTTTGAAAACACCTCTTAACTTGTCTTAAATAATGATTTAAGGAAGTTGGGCAGTCAGTTGTAACAGGAAACCTTGGTCCGTTGTCAATGGCCGTAACGTATCACCGTTCCTTTTTCATATGCAAACTTCCAACTTTTCACAGGAGTCAGTAGAGATTTCACGTGAAGCAGCAGTTGTCTAGAAATGGTAAAAAGAAAAAGAAGTGCATCTATTACATCAAAGATTCTAGAAAACAGTCAGGTGATTTAAGATCTGACCCCATGGAACTTTAAATCTATGGCTTTTAACATGTAACATGAATTTAAACTGTTTATTTAAACTACGAATCTCCCAATAAAAACAATTTTTCTGCAATCTCGAATGTGGAATCCGAAGCTATCAAATGCAACCTGTATTGGTTTTATCTGGAACTGGAAGTCATATATATATGTGTGTATATATATATGCATATATCTTCTGTTGACTGCCTATTTTCACAATAGTTTAAATTATTTAATAAATAAACTCTTTTATTATTGTAAGATCCACATTCCGGAATCCGTCAAAACTGTCAGTTTGGCAAGCAGACCAAGATTTGATAAAGGTGGTTTCAATAGGGCTGGGCACTAGTTGGGGGAGAGCAGGTAGCCTGGCTGTCCCTTGCTAGCTGCGGACCCCGGACTGGTTAACATTAGTTGGGTGGGGCCAGGCCTGGTTAGTTTGGGCCTGCAATTTATTTTGGCAAAATGAACTCACAAGGCGGGGCTTAACTGTCATTGTGCACTTTTTGGTTTTGGGCATAGTTGACAAACTTGTGACTCGGATGACAAACTCGTGACTCGGACTCAGATCAAGTCAAAGTGCCTCATCGACTCAACCAAGTTTTAAAATAACCTGAATTTATCAAGTTAGGATGAGTCAGGTCGAGACAGCCTGTGTCATGGGCAAGTTGCGCCAACCTTTAACACTCGAGTGATTCTTTAGCCAACCCGGCCAGTCAGCCAACTGACGAGAGAGTATATTGGCAACTGGGTAACTGTAGGGCCTCGTCTCTCGGTGGGCTCCTAGGCTGGCCCGTATCAGATACTTTCTCGACCGTTCGCTAGCTGTACTGGCACGGACAAGGTCGCAGGGCTCCCAAGACGCATGTCGACGTTGGGTGGTTATTATTATTATTATTATTATTTGCACTTAAAGAAAATTTATTGGAACGAAACAGTTATCACATAGATTCTCGTTTTTTTGTTTTTTTCCTTGAAACGTTAAAAGCGCTCCGGGTACACTAAAAGTAGGAAAGTGGAAAAGGCCAAAACAAAATAAAACAGCCGGAGATTTAGAAAAGAAAGACTAAATTCGCTTATAACAAATAGTGGGAAGCCAATATGTTGAGGCAAAAGTGGATTTACTTCTGGTATAAGATCAAACTACATAGTTAAACGAGCTGTTTTGTGCTTTTAAGCAAGTCTCTTGTTCCAGATTAGTGAGGAGGCTTTTCTGAAGGGCAAAGATGGGGTACCAAAGGGGTTGGCTTGGCTGTCCAGCGGATAATCATGATTTAGAACGGGGCATTTGGCAACACAAATACTAACATAATATTCTATGAATGTTCTCAAGTTTCATAAATTTGTCTCAAAGATTGAGGCAAGTTATGATCCATGAATCTGCCTCAAGACTATGTTTGTGCCTATTGCCAAACGCCCCATATGTATCAACTCTTTTGTAAATTGGTGTTTTAAGTACATAATCTGAGGTGAGGAAGATTTAATCTAGGCATTCTGCCGCTGCTCCAAGAGGGTTCTGGACCAGATTCCTCTTGGCACTTGTTCTACAAAAGAATGGGGGTAATAGATAAGTTTAAAACTTAGAGACAGTAAAACAAGACAATAACAACGTCCAGAAATAAGGCCTGGACCAGACAAGGCCTAGGATGCAAGCTTCACTGTAGGCAAGATATTGGACCACCATGACTCATAATGGACCTCTATCAAAAAGTTTAGCCCCAAAGCACTGGAGGATGTAAATTTTAGCGAGAAACAATTTTACTGTTTTGTTCAGTAAACGGTTCGGTGAAACTTAGTATGGAAAATAAAAAATAACTTATTTATGAGGAAAAAATGGAAGTAAATTGCGCGTGCAGCTAAGAAATAGGATGATACAAGATGAACGGCACAATGGAGAAGGCAAACAATGAGACGGCAAAAATTCGTTCGATGGGACGAAACAAATGCAGGAGTAGGGGGTGCAAAACTAGCTCCAGGGGTCATCCCAGCCTTTTGGCACCTCTCTCTTAACAAAATCTAAAATTGCTTGCACTGCTTCTTCGACTCGGTTAGAAAGGGAATGGTTCCCCCACTCTATCTCAACTTTCTCAGCTCCTCCCATGGCTCTACATATCCTGCGAAGGGGGAAGGAGTGAGGCCCAGTAGACAAACAGGCAAGATAACATGAAATAAACTTTAAGAAAAAAAAAAGGGAAAAAAAAATACCTCTCAACTAGGGCTTTCTTATCAACATAGTCAGGTACATATTCGTCAGCCATGGAGAAGATGACCTATAATTAATGTCTCAAATTATTAAGCACCTGGAGGAGGAAGTGACACAAAATGCTGCATATGAATGCAAAAGCCTTTCCTTAAAAAACCAAAAAGAAATATTATATCATATTTTATATTATAATAACCCACAAGGTTCCAGTCCCAGTAACAGGTTATAAACACCACTAGCCTACGAGGTTATATTCACTTCCCATTCATTCTTTGTTCTTTCAGGGTGTCAATTCTGACAGGCGGAATTTTAGATACCAGGCACCTGCCCTTGTTCTACTGAAGACAACTTCCACTAATGATGACTCATCGTGTGCCATTGTCAAAAATTCTCTTTGCTTCACATGAACAGGGCCTTGACCTACTGAAAATAACTTCCACTAATGTGGCTCTCGATAGAAACACCATTATGGCCTGCCATTGTGAAAGATTCACTATTTAAAAGCTTTCAAGTTTCAACTGGAGTGTACTTGATGACCAATAGCATTTGATTTCAAAATTTCAGGGCTGCACTCAGCCAACAAACACACCACCTCCTTTGATATACTCATAGATATCCTATTTGTCAAGTCTTAACCTTGTTCGTTTTCCAGAATGACTAACAGTTACTCTGACATAGGTATGATGTTGATGTTGGTGTGTATGATTCACCTGATGATGGTTGATTTTCAAAGAAGAAACCAAGCATGCTAAGTTGTTTGTTCCATTTTTTGCACACACACACACACCCCATAAATATATGCCCTTCTGCAAATGAATGGGTTCTATAGGTAACAAAGAGAAAATTTGTTGTATAAAATGTAGGTCGTAATACACCAAAGTCCTAGCAGTTTTACAGACTTGTTTCTGGATGTACATACACTTCATAATTGTATTACCCAGAGCAATAGACTATACTACGTAGCACTGTCCAGAAGCATTCAATACCAAAATCTAACAATACTAAAAAGTTAGAAACAACAAGAGAAAGTTGTACACAATGACACGTTGAGGTAGCCAATGTACATAGACCAAAAAGGATTGTAAGTTCTTATGTCAACACTTCAAATTCAAGTTCTAAGTTAGTCAAACAATACAAAGCTTAAACTAACAAACATAAACGAGTAGTTTTAAAGGGGCACTGGTACCTGACAAGCTGTATTAGACATGTGGCCAATCCTTAATCTTAATTGATCATCAGTAAGGTCTGAACTGAACATGTCATCATCTCCCATATAAGCACAGAGCGAGTGATATCTGCACAAGAATGCATGTGCCAATGATAAGAAGGATAGATGTACTGAACAAACGTTTTGATTAGATACCACTTATAGTTGCATCACAAAATGACCACTAGCTATTATATATGTTGAGATAAATGTATTATGGCGAATTTGATGTACAAATATTGTAACACCCCATAAGTTTAGTCCCGTATTGAAGATTGTGAGGAATCTTCAAGGGTTTAATGCCACTTTTCTTGTTATCCACATCTCAGCACCTAAAGGCCACACCACATCTAAACGTGCAAAAGATAACTAATCTGCACAAACATCCTAACATAATAATTGTCTTCACTTTGAGGATCCAACTAAAGACTCCTCTAGGTCTACGCCAAGAGAATTTAACATGTTAGAACTCCAGAAAAAACTAAAAAAAGAAAATTTGTGAAAGTTAATGCAACAGTTAGCCCGATGAGAGAAAACAGTTTTCTCTCAAGGACCATATATTGAGATCAACTAATTGTTCTAGTGACGTTAAAATAGGCTGCTATTGCTAGGTGACACCCAAAAAATAGCAAAATCCAAAGATGAGTATTCTGTTACATCTCCCACCTATAAGCAGTTATGGGAGCTTCAGGATTTGCTTCCCTGGGCATTAACTCCATATCTCGACCTTCGCTGATCATTTTTGCAGCCAGATCAATCATTGCGGCAGTTTCAGGCAGAGTTGCTCGATATTCCCGATCACTAACTGGTGCCTGTAGAATAAAACAAAGATTATGGTAGCAAAGTAGGGACATCACATTTACGATATGCATGGCCATGTCAATGCATGGAAGGAGGGTAATAGGTCATGGACACTCTCAAATCCGTAAAATTTATGTACTGCAGTTTAGTCTGAAAATAGAAGTTCACAGTAAAAAATTTAAACTTATGCAAAAGAATTTGCATAAGAACATATGTCCAATTCACATCTAACAAGACTTTCCAGAACAGTGAACAGTAAGATAACCTTATCAAGAAACAAAAAAAAGCCTTATGCATTGGCTTGCTCCTTGGACCACAATTTTTTAGTTTATGTCCAATTAATGATCAAGTAAATGACTTATGGAGAAGCCTCCGACTTTGCTTCTTGAACTCTCAAAAGGAATAGTTCCTTTAACAAGAATACATAGTGGAACAACTCTGTGCACAAAGCTGCCATGATACATTGTTATTTGGATGTTGACAAACTTTTCCTGCAAGAATTTACCACATACTTCACTTTAGTCATGACTCACCACAGATGAGATCATAACATATTCAGAAAGAAAGATCCCTTGTGCTCCCAAAGGCAATTGCCCTTCCTTTTCTTAGCATAATTAATTATACTGGTACAAATAGTGCTGCCACATTAATTTAATATTGTTAAGAAGAAAAAGATTTGATGAACCTGCTAATATCTTCCATGACCCAAGCATATTGATGGCATCCGCGACTAAAGACTTCTATTTTTTTTTTAATATACAAGAAGTTTAATACTTTAATTTATGCATCAAGAATTCAAATTGCAACCATTACCAAAACAAACCCATCAAGCATCACAAATGAACTTAATGATTTTCAGATGCCAGAAGATCAGGGTGATACCTGCAAGATGGCTGCACGCACAGCCCTGGAACAAGCGGTGTTTCTGCGCATATAATAAACAATGTCCTGACACAAAGATATAATCTACCCACTTAGATCCATGAAGAAGCATAAGCCATCCTTCTAGAGTTAACCTCTCAGTTTTAGATCAAAATCATCAAACTAGCCAATATATTACCTGGCATCCAGTACTATGGCCAAGCAGTATGACACCTTCTGAGTCTTCCTTGTTTATCAAGTAGCTAATCAATTGATCAATCTCCAAAAAATCCTATAGCATGAACATCATAGATATATTAAGAGATTATGCTGTTGCATACATGCAGAACCACTTGGCATGCAAAAGCATTTATCAATGTGAGATAAATAGTTGAAAATGAAGATTTTCAACCCTAAAATGCAGACTGTTCTTCTGATACGGGACAAAAAAAATAACAATATATAGAGAAAGTGTACTATTTCTTAGTACAATATTTTAAATCTGTATGTCTAAAACTGTATGCCAATCATACACATGCAATTCTTAAGGGAAAAAAAAGAAAAAGAACTGAAAAAATAAAAACAAAATACTCCTCAGTTTCTTGTGCAACTCCAACTTTCTAACTAAACTTGCAAGGCCAGCTTTTCATGTCATTGTTCAACAGTTCAAGTAAGGCTTGATTGACAACTGATCACTATAATGGAAGGCAGATACCTTTAACATGTTGAACTATTAATGGCAAACCTGCAAGCAGGTTCAACCTAAATGCTTACATAATATCAACAACAATTTCTCATTTTCTAGTGTAACTGCAACTTCTTATAACACCAGCTTTTTGTTAGAATGTATGTATCCCATATGTATACATATATATATTTATATATATCACATATATTAGTCATCTAATATATGTTTTATATGTATATATATATTCTATATCTTTTGGGTACTTAGGACACTTATGTAATTTTTACTTTCTTTATGTATCTTTTCTTCTTTTATTATTTTTTGTTTTTCCCTTTTTACCCCTTTTCT